>OY735223.1:20680698-20763198 GCA_963457665.1 Thysanoteuthis rhombus
GTTTTGAATTAATTAGTAAGGTCAGCCTCCTTTTACTTCCAACTTGACATTGGACTTCTTTAGGCCTTGAGCAATGTACTTACAGCATTTCAAGTCAAAACAGTGCCCGATTCTCGGGATAGGTTATTGTCACTAAGGCGGGTGGCGACTATTTGGATATAAACAATTTCTGTAGACTTTCACCTCTCGTTAGGAAAGGTATTGAGGTTACAAAAACCGTTGATTTTTCTTTATTGTTTCTGTTGTGTGGTTGACCGCCATTTTTTGCTTAAAATGCCTGGACTGTTCGGGTAGTTGATGAGTTATTTGAGTAAATGATAAGAAGAATGGATATAGATAGAAAGAACGAGGAAGAGTAAAGAAAGGCGTTAGTAAAGGTTAAGAAAAAATGAAAGAGAATAGGAAGAGAAGGTAGTCAAAGAAACAGAATCTGGTTATATGATGAGAAGGAAAGGAAGATACTGTAGAGAGAAAGAAAGAAAGAAAGAAAGAAAGAAAGAAAGAAAGAAAGAAAGAAAGAAAACTAAGAGAAGAAGAAAACATAGAAAAAAAGAATGAATGAAAAAAATGGCGAATCATTCGAAAAGCAAAACCGTCATGCAACCAGGGTCTCTTAGCAGCATGCCGTGTTGGTGTGTACAATCAAAAATGGGCAAAAGAGGGATCAATGAAAAAGTTGAAAAAAACTTTAATTTTGAAAAACAGATAGACACTAAGTGATCGAATAAGTATGAATTTAAATTGCAACCTGAAGAGGAGATATGTAAAGAAACAATGCTTTGTTATATGAAGAAAAATAAGAAGGATATACGACAGAAAGAAAGGGGGAAATGAGAATGAAAGAAAGGAAGGAAGGAAAGAAGTAAAGGAGAGAAAAATAGTGGAGAGTGAACGAACTGGTACAAAGGACGATTTTAATATTTTAAAGAAAAGCAGAATAATAGTAACAAAAAATAGAAGTACTGTCAAAACGATGATGGGTCACGTGGTGATAGAAGAAGATAGATCTTTGAGGAAATAGAAGAAAAAGAAAGAAAGAATGAACGAGAAAATATAGAAAAGAAAAGAAAGATTATCAAAATTACAACATATCAGACGTCATCACTACATCTACGTAGGACAAGGAATCTCCATGAAATCATAAATAGATGAAGAAATCAAGAAGAAGAAGATCCCAATAATCCTAAAAAGAAGAGTATACAACCAATGCATCCTCCTGATAGTCACTTATGGAGCTGAAACTCGGACCTAACCAAGAGACTGGACCTCAGACTGAGAACCATGCAACGTGTACCTGAAAAAATCTTGCTGAATCTCACATGGAGATATCACAAGATAGCATACTATATCAGGAAAACAGTAGTTTGAGACATCATAGAATCCATTAGTATAACTGAGATAGCAATGAGCTGGTCACGTTGTAAGAATGGCAGACAATCGATGGTCATCACCGACTTTCAACGTGAATCAGCAAAAATCAAATGCGTAACCGAGGCCGACAGAATACAAGATGGAGAGATAACTAGTTGAGAGAATATTGGTTCCGTGACGTCCATAGAGAGAGATCTGATAAATCCCGGGGAAGGTTTATGTCCAACGATGGACGATAAAAAACTGGTGATGATTAAAAATGGTCTGATAAACTAGCCCGCTAAACATTAACTCACGGTGATGACACACACATACATTGATGTATACACAGTACTCACATCAGCAAATGGTGGGAAAAGCAATCATTTTACACAAGCATATTTTTTCATAATCCATTCTTGAGTCAATGAATTTAATTCAGTAGTGAGTAATTATAAAAGTCATCTCACTTAGTTGAAAAATAAAACTAAGGGTTTCTTCTCGAACCTAAATTTGAAACATGATTCAATTGAATTTGATCATGGAAATCAACATAATAGACCGCATTTTCAAACACCCTAATATAAATAGATGAAAACATAACTACAGACAATACTCTACACAAAATACATGACACCAATAATACCACAGCAAATTCCCGCACCTCGAACACCCAAGAGAAAACGTACCCTACTTAGAAGCAGTGAGACTTGAAAAGATCTCTACCATTAATGGATAATTTAATAAACAATGCGACAGACTCAAACAATAATTCAATGACAGAGCACACAACCATAATATAATTGAAAAATAGATAAACAAATAAAAAATGATCTCAATGGGAACCCCTCCCGGAACATGTATAGCATACTAATCAGTTCATCGATGAATTAATCAATTAATTAATTAACAAATAAAGTCCCCATGTACTTTTATTCCTGAGTATGTCTCATTCCCAATTGTGCACTCGTATGTATATAAATATGATCCCAACAAGAGATAATTTATACATTGTATCATAATAACAAAGTATAGGCGAATCAGGGAAAAATACTTTGGGAGATTACATAAATTGCATTGATAGATATTGTGAATTGAGAGACTGATGTGACACAAAAGATTTATTAAAAAAGTGTTTTAATGTTTAGCATTTGAAGCTGGAAAGCGTTCTAGACGATATATATATATATATATATATATATATATATATATATATATATATATATATATATATATATATATATATGTATACATTGAGAGACTGAGAGAGAGAGAGAGAGAGAGAAAGTGAATGAGAGAGAGAGAAAAAGAGAGGTGTATTTACATATTATGTGCATATGTAAGTGAGAGGCGTCACATCGTTTGTCTGACTCTCACATTATAGAAACCATCTAAATATGGGCACAGCCCAACCAGAACTGACATACATACTGAATGTACCGAGGGGAAGGTTCTACGAAGAAAAATAACTTTATAATAACAAAGCAAAAATTAAATCACGCCTACCTCATAACAACATTCAATGACATTTTTCCCCACCCTCTAACTCCAATAATCAAAACTGCTGGAATATTCTAAAACTAAAGCCAGATTTGAAGAATACATTTTCAAGATACTGGGATGCTATCTTACTGTCAACCAAAAATTAAAATCAAAGACATTGTTGGTAGAAATACCATACTAAACGACAAATCTGTAAAGAAAAACTATTGCCGAAACAATTAAATTTTGTCCGACATGCAACGATAAAAATGGTCTGTGCTGCAAACACCTTAAATCTACCAGTTCATTCACCATCCCAACAACCTAGAAAACCTTTAAAATTTACCATAAATCTGATTGCATAAGTAAAGGCGTTTCTTATCTTTAAAAATGCAAACATCGGGTTTACAAAATCAATCCCCTAATGGTTCAAATTCAATTTGTTCAAACGTTCAGTTGTTCGAATCAGTTTAAATTCGTATATATGTTAGATTTGCACTGAATTTTTTGTATCAAATATCCATATAGTTTATAATTGCTAATATTCCATATCTATATTGAACTTGTTAAAATTCGTTACAATGCTTATCCTGGATGTTTGGCTGGGTTTGAGTTGGATGATTGTGAGTTTTAAGTGTTTTCTTATTGAAATGTACTGTGTTGTATTCAGTTGAAGTGGGATTTTTTGAGTTTTTTGGATGGTTCAATCTATATAAGAACTTTCCATCATACCTCTAAAAATGCAACTGAACGCAACACGCTACATTCCAATAAGAACGCACTTAAAACTCACAGTCATCCAATTCAAACCCAGCCAAACACCTAGTGCAAACATCATAACAAATTTCAACAAATTCACTATAGATTTGTTGTATTAAATATTATAAACAATATGAATATTTGATACAGAAAAATTCAGTGTTAATCCAGTGTATATTCGAATTTAAACTAATTCGAACAATCGAACGTTTTAACAAATTAAATTGCTACAGAGCATTCTTTTTTTTGCAATACAATACAGTATTCTCTATACTTAACTCTATACTACATCCACCATCTTCATCAAATCCCTCACGTACGCAAACACTTGAAAACCATATTCTCTGCGATGGGTCAAATTGGACTGGACCGTGATAAGCACTAAAAAGAACCCTGATTGCGTATTTCTTGTCTGTCCACCTTCATTTATTAACACCAAATGATTCTATCGATGACCTCATAAAAAAAGAACTTGAAGGATCCGCCTCAAATAAGGCCGACCGATGTAATATGAGGTGCCTAGACGACAAAAAAAAAATGGGCTGTGCCTTACTAGCAAGACGACAAATGAAATTCCTTCAGAAGAGGCATGGACTATGCCCTACTGAGGACAAAATTTGGATTTACTACCCAGTCTTCCATAGGTTCCTACACACACACACACACACACATACACATATATATATATATATATATATATATATATATACATATATATATATATAATTCTTTTGGATTCCTTTGAAAATGCTCAGCTAGATATAATCACAGCATTGTCCTTATATTCAGTTGTTCTGTTATAATTATTTTTTTAAGCTTATGTATGTTTGCGTGTGATTTTCGTAGGTTCCTGTAGCTCTGAGAGTGTCCCGGCATCTGTGTATATGTTCGTGCATGCGTGTGTAGGCCAAGGGGGCGTGTAGGGTAAGGTTGCATGGGCGGACATAACACACCTCCTCGTCCCTTACCTTCCTCGGGATAGGGCCCCGATCATTCATCACCGCCTGTGTTATTAGCATCGCAACCCACAACACTTAGGATCGCTAACAACCACAATCAATCGTCATGATTTATCGCCCCTGCTACGCCATTAATCAAGATATAACACATGCGTCTTACTCCCCCTCCCACTCTCTGTCTGTATGTGTGCATGTGTGTGTGTATGTGTGTGTGTGTGTGTGTGTGTCTCTCTCTCTCTCATTCCCCCTTCTTCTCCCTTTGTCTCTCTCTCTCTCTCTCTACTTTTCCATCTTCTTTCCACGCTTCCTTTCTTTCCCATGTCGACTCTCTCTTTCTACCACACATCTATTACTTGACCAATCATCGTGGACATTGCGATAGAGTACTTGCCTCCGGTTTCAGTAGGTCGTGGTTCTATCCACCGCCGACTCATACCGAAGACTTTTTTTTAAAAATGGTACTCAATGCCATTCCATTGAGCAATCAGCATAAGCACAAGAACTAGGATTGAGATTGGAGAACCGGTCCCCCAGACTGAGAGGTTGCGATCTAAATCACTAAATTCATCGGGTCACGTAAGATAAGCGAAGTTAAGCAAAGCATAGCCTGGTCAGTGCCTAGAAGGGCGATCGTTGAGGAATAGTATCCTGATAGTAGATAAAAGGAAGAAGCGAGAGAGAAAAGGGAAAAGAAATCGAAAATAAATGAGAAGAGAGCGACATGAAAGAAAACGAAGAGATGTAATCAATACTCGGACACTTTCTCAGAAGGATGAGTTTGGTTCAAAACCTGACGACAGATTCCGCCCTCTTAATCTGTTGACAGTAGGTCAGGTTTCAACAATCTAAGATCTGATCAAGAGCTTTAATCAATCCTTTCTGCCCCCGATTAGCCAGTGGGATTATTTGTGACTACAATTGGGACGTCATCAGAACTTATGATTTTTTCTTATCGGAACCCAGCAGCTTCTTTTTAAGAAAATGTCAATGAAAACTGTCATTAAAACCGTCGAAATGTTCTTCCTATTCGGATTCCAAGTGAGTCTGTCTGTCCATTTGTCTGTTCATCTGTCTGTCTATCATACTGGCAGTCTATGTAGTCTGTGTAGTGTGTACATGTCGCGCCACTGGAGCTGGAGGGATGAAAATTTGAGCATTTACTAATTATTATGTCTGGAAAAAGTTTTTTTAGATACCTCTAAAAATAGTTTTCAATGGGGGGGGGTTAATTTACGATGTAAGTTTATGCTAATTGGCACCCTTAGTTTTTGTTCGGCGGTGTTAATTCATTTTTTGATTTTTTTTTCTCTCATTCGGATCATTTTAGTGATCACCAACAAAATGCCAGAGAAGGAATTTATCCATTGCTCCCCCGTTTTTTCCCGACATTGATCACCCCCAACACAGCATGCCCCCCCCCCAAAAAAAACATTGGTCATGTTACAATTTCTGTTGAGTGACTAAGCAGACATATCTTCTTTCGAATATTGTTTGAGTATTCAAAAGGGACATCGGCCCAAAGAAAGGATTTAGCCTGACTATAATGATACATATTGAGTGTACTGCCTTTGATTTTTGCCTAAAACCTTGACTTTAATTAAACGTATACTGTTATCATACTCTGGCACAAATAGTAGCAATATTATTGAACAACCTTTACCACCAGAGGTGGTAGAGGGTCTGATTTTTTTAAAAATATCTATGGCTATCAATGTAGCTAAAGGGGTGGAAATTTAAGAATTAACTTTATTATATTCAGAAAGAACAGTTTGGGGGATTTTTTAAAAATATCCTCAAAACGAATTTTCAGGGGGAGGGGTAATTTTCCCATGTGAATATCTGCTAAATTGGTTCCTCACTTCGTTCCCACCAATGTTCTCGTATGATTTAAAAAAAAAAAATCTTTTCTCAGTAATCAACGCTCAACAAAAAAAGTATCTTATTCATTTATCACCCCTTTCTTTTCCATTTTTTAATTGATCGACCCCAACAATGCATCGGTCACATGGCAGTTTCTTTTGAGTTACTAACCAGACCTATTTTGTCTAGTAAACTTTCATCAGTACCAAGTATCACATCCATAACCAAGCCAGGAATTTTTAGAAATACATACTAATTGATACATACACGCAGATTTTATCTTCTAAGAAAAGGTCGTTTTAAGCACAAACGGAATTGCAATCACCTTCTTCATTATATTAGAAAAACAAGAAAAAGTTGACTTTATTTCTCTCCTCTTTGTCTTTCGATTTGGATTTCTATATATGTACTAAGTGCCCGTTTAAAGGGTACATGTTTGGGAGCTGGACTTGATGGTGTTTGGAACAGTCAGTCATTATTGCCATTTAAAACAATCTTCCACCCATCGTACGAAACTACAGCTTTGAAGTCTTTCGATTACTTCTTTCCAGTGTTGCTGAGGCCAATTAGGATATTCTGTATCGAAATTTGGATAAATATCTATAATCTTTAATATTTTATCTATCTGGAGTAGATTTCTCGAGAATTGCTGATCCTCAAAACTTCAAACCTGACCCTGCATTGCCTTTTTTTAATCAGCGAAAATCAACCTCGTACAATGGCAAGTTGTCGAGTAATCGCGGTACGTAACATTTCTCGAGAACCACTGATCCAAACAACTTCAAAATCAACACTGAAATGTCTGTTGAGCTGACCAGTATATACAGTGAATTTCAACTTAATTGAACGGTCATTTGGTGAGTAATTGCGGTGCGCGTGCATGCACACACAAACACACACGTACACAGACACAAATTCTTGCACACACACACACACACACACACATCTTTTCAATTGTAGTTTGATGTTTGTGATTCTGTTATGGGCGTTTCCAGCGACATATCGGGTTAGGATGAGTGTCGTTGCAGACAATGTGATTGACCGGTCGAATTCAAAGTCAGACCGAGGCTGTTTGCGATCACTTCACACTTAAAGCCCTTAGAAAAGCCACAGATCCATCTTCTCTTCCACCTGCCCTGGTGAAAGTAGCAGGGGCGAATGGGGCTCTTTAGCCTGGGAGGTAATTATAATGCTTTTAGTCCAAATGGAAGTAATGTACGATTCGAAATAGCGATGTCAAACCAATCTCTAATGTTCGTAGACATCCAAATGTATTGTCAACGATTAAACAGAACAGGTCTGGTTAGTCCCTGGACCAATGGGTTCCGGCAGCATGCCGTATTATGGGTAATCAGTTAATATAATCAGAATAGGGTGAGGAAAACGAGTGAATTTCTTCTTTGGGTTTTTTTTGTTTGGTAGTGATCAATAAAAATAAACTGAATTAAAAAAAACAACAACAAAAAAACAAAACAATCATGAATACGGGATCAAAACTTGCAAAGACTTGCATCACAAATTGAACTTGAAATTTTGAAAACAAAGACAGAACTTTTTTTTACACGTTATGAGAAGATGTTCTAATTTTCAGCCCTGTTGCTCCATTCGTGTGAGTACGATATATACATGTTGGGCTGCTCCCACTACCACTGTAATGTCACGTCCGATGACTTTTGCTAAGGGCCAGCGCGAATAAATATTCGGCCGTTGAGTATTGTCGATAATGCTCGATTCAATAAAAAAGATTCATCATCATCATCATCATCATCATCATCAGTCTTTTAACGTCCGTCGTTGGACATAGACCTTCCCCAGGATTTGCTACACCTCTCTATCATGGGCGTCGTGGAGCCAGTACTTCATGAACTTGTCTAGCTCGTCTCTCCATTTAATATTCTGCCAGCCTCGGATGCGCATGTGATCTCAGGGGATCCATGTCGTGAGTCGTGATGTCCATCGGTTGTCTGCCATTCTTGCAAAATGGCCAGCCCATTGCCATTTGAGATTTTTAATGGATTCTATGATGTCCCTGACTCTTGTCTTTTCTCGGATGTATGCTCTGTCTTGTGGTCTCTCCATGTGAGGTCCAGCATAATTATTTCATGTGCACGTTGCATGGTTCTCAATTTTTGATATAATTGCATTGAAACTAAAAGTTGAATTTAAGGAAAGAAGTATAGCGGGAGGAAAACAGTGTGTGAAACCACGTGGATATCCCTCACCCCTAAAAATGATATGGGTAAACATGGAAAAGGGGGACCACCCGAGACAACTCAGCCACAAGCATCCGTGAACTTCAGATATCTGATCGGTTGGTTTGTTGAATTATGGCAAAGCAACACAAATATTTGTTCGAAATTCCTTCCATGTCTTTCGTGCCTCCAGATCAACCCTGATGAGCGTTTTTTTTTTCGCGAAACACGGTGTTAAGATTCCACTATCTTTTTTTTTTGTAATATTATTAATGTAATGCTCAATGTACATGCTTTGTCGATATTGTGCTCTCAAAATAAATTATATGAATTGAACATTAATGCATTTTTTCTTTAAAACTTCCCAAGAGAAGTAGCTACAAAGTGCGTGTATATATATATATATATATATATATATATATATATATATATGTATATATATATATATATATATACATATATATATATATATACATATATATATATATATATATATATATATGTATATATATATATATACATATATATATATATATATATATATATATATATATATATATATATATATATATGATTGTAGCAAGCTGGTATGTTTTCAACTAATCTACCTGGAAATGTTTGCTGTAAATTGTTTTGGACGATGGTTTTATTCTTCGTTTAGGATGCGTAGTTTTCGAGTAATAAGAGTACAAACATATATACATACAAACAAGCATTACAATGTACTCACACACACACACTCATACATATATATATATATATGTGTGTGTGTGTGTGTGTGTGTAACTAATGTAAAATTTAGTGCATCGATAAAACAAAACGAAAATTTGCGAGCGTTGATGTTGTCAACTTGATGAATTAGATTAAAATATATTTCAGGAAGTCCAAATTGATTTGAACAGTAAATATTGTTAATTTCCGGAAAATGACAGTTTTGAATTAATAGAAAGAAACTTCTCTAATGTTATGAACACACAGTCGCAAAAAAAATAAATTGACAGTATAATCAAACTACATTTGGAAAAATATCTGTGTTCTGTGTGTCTGTGTGCATGTGTGTGCAGTCACTGAAGCAACTTGCCGTTGTACAAAGCTAGCATTCGACAAATGTATTTGTCAGAACACAGGCTAGTGTAGCGTCGAGTTTGAAGTTGTTTAGATCAGCAGTTCTCCATAAATCTAATAGGACATAAATGAAAATAAAAAACTCAGAGATTTTTTCATAGTTTCTATAAATCATCTTTCTTTAACATCATCTAAATTTTGATATAAAATATTTGAATGAGCAACACTGAAGTGAAGTATCGGGATTACTTCAAAGCCGTGGTTTCGTACAACAGACAAATGATTATTTTGCATGACAGTTATGGCAGGTTACTCCATACACCATAAAGTCAGACCTCTTCTGAACATTCACCTTTGGAAACGGCACCACCATAGTAATATTAAATTCTAAATTTTTCTGGAACTTCAGGTTCTAACAGATTGGAAGGATTGGAAATATGACGAAGAATCGAAGCATCATTAAAATCAGCTTGAATATTGAGGAGTGTGACGGAGTATTGAGATGATTGGCTGTCACTTGATCTCCAGCAACCAGTTATTGTGGTGTGAGAACTCCGTAGGTATAAGTACAATTATATGAGTTGATCTCCGTGAATTCAAACTGAAGGAATTTTTTTTTAAAAAGTGAAACTGATCTGGTGAGTCCCTCGATAGAAACTGATGCGCGATACGATTCTTTTGGCAGCATATCGTGTTGGGTGATCAATTAAAAAATGGAAAGAGAAGTGATCAATGAATGTTATTTCTCTCACCTTTCGTTGAGCTGAATGGTACCACTGGAATAGTGTCGTAAGATTCCGTAGGACGGCGCACGCAACAGTCCCTGATCCAAATTTTTTCTCATAAGTTCATGATGATTCTTAAATCATTAAATTTCAATACAATCGGTTACATGATTTTGAGAGCTTTATTTATCATCGATTACTTCACTCCTTAAATATTAATTTCGTCGTGCGCCATAGTAAAAGAGGCAAAAGTGTAACCTAAGGTAATCAAGAAGAAAGTATCCAGTATTCAGATATATTTTCATTATTTAAATATGGAGGCCCCGTACGAGAGCTAAACAGACTAAGATGTCTTGGTGAACCGTGTACGTGCATTGCATTTGGACGATCGTTGTTTGCCAAAACCTTCGACAAAATAACAGTATGCTTTTGAAAAAGAAACATCAATTGACGGAGAACTACTCAAGAAACAAGTCACGATCATTTAATACTGGGAAATGTTTCACGGAAAGAAAATCTTAATTGATTTCAAATGACATGGTTGCGATCTGGTTACTTCTCAATCATACTATGCTTTTGTGACCAGAATTGTTATAATCATCTATAATAGTTTGTTTTTTTTTGTTTTGTTTTTTTCTTAATGTGATTAAAAATGTGTAAATTTGATTGTCATCTTGTTGAAAATAAGTAGATTCCAAATTATCACTGCCCTGGTCACTAAAAGCTTTTGTGAGCAAGATAGTTATATTCAGCCGTAATTGTTTTTCTTACTTAATGTGATTAAAAATGTGCAAATTTGCTCGTTGTCCAATCGAAAATGAGTAAATTTCAAACTATCAATTTCCTGATCACAAAAGCACAGTTTCAAGAAAAAAAAACTAAGCAAGGGCAATCTCTATACTTTACAGACATAAATCAGAAAACAAAACAGACAAGAAAAAGTTTTTGAAAAGTTATCCAAGGTTATTGACGCACTTGGAATCCTTCCTCAGAACCTTGCAAATAAGTTGGAAGAATCGGTAATCCAGGATGAAATAGAAACTATTCAGATGACAGCATTACTAAAATCGGCAATGATATTGAGGTGGGTGCTAGAGTATTGATGAGAATTGCTGTCAACAAGTGACAGGCATTTTTTTATCGCTCGCTTGCGTGTTATATTAAGAGAAACACATGATGCACGCCTCTGTGTTATATCAAGAAACCTTCAATGAAGATAGCTGGAAGAAAAAAGAAAAAATAGACTTTCCAGCATTCACCCAAAACTTCTTTGCCGCAAGGTAAATTTTTCTCTATTTATCAGCGCTTTCCTCATTCATGATAGCTTGCATGAAACATATCAATACCGGCTTCTTAAAAAATGACAAACCGGTGATTGATTCTCACGATTGAAAACTCAAGGTTTTATTTTTTGGTGAAGAATCATTCTTTCTTTCTCTATCACTCACCAAAGGATGCCAAAAAAGTACCTGTACTTAGCACACAATAATATCTCTATATATTTGAATATCTTTTTCCCGATTGCACCTTTCCAACTTTTCATATATATATATATATATATATATATATATATATATATATATATATATATATATATCTTGTGGATGGGGAATATGTGCGTAAATAAATATATCGCTTAAATTCAACTTTACTGACCGTCAAGTTCCGTTGAGCAGAGATAGGACATCTCTGGATCTGAAGCAAAGGTTTCAATCCTACCTTGAATTGGATGGGATGTTTATTCGCTGTCCCACAACAGCATAATGTGACACAAGATCGAGGCTTAACGTTGGAAGAGTAGAAACCATCCGTCCAAAAATGGCTCCAGCCGACGCGACTTTGGCTGCAAAGCGACCGTTGCAGCTAAAACAACCTCTGCCACGAAAGCAAGAGTTGTAATACAGCGAAACAGCTGTCTGTGGATAACACAATAATATATATATATGTAACGCCTGTCTAGTTTGTCCCTACATCTCTCCCTTGAACATTGCTGCAACTCAACCAAATTCGGTACGCGTACTAAGTGGAGCTAGGGGATTGTTTTAAAGTAAAGTATTTTGAGAAACCATTCTTAAATGTTTTAAATGAGGGTTCAATTAACAATGAATCTATGATGCTAAAGTGAACCCTTTCTTTCCGTTCAATATACATATATACATTCTGATATATATCGTATTTATTATATCTATTATATAAAACAACTGTCCCCATTTTTCCGTGTGTCCCTTCCTCAAACTTTCACTGAGCTCAACTGAAATTGGAACAAATTCGGCTGTCATGCTCAATGGATGACGGGGAAATTTTTTGTATAACCAATGCAGCCTTCCCATAGTCACTCATGGAGCTGAAACATGGAATCTAACCAAAAGACAGATCTACAAATTGAGAACCATACAACGTGCACATGAAAGAATTATGCTGGACCTCACATGGAGAGACCACAAGACAGAACAGTACATCCAGGACAGGACAAGAGTCAGGGACATAGAATCGATGAAAAATTTCAAATGGCAGTGGGCTGTCCATGTTGTAAGAATGGCGATCAACCGATGGACATCCTGACTCACGATATGGATCATCAGAGATCACATGCAAAACCGAGGCCGGCAGAATATTAGATGGAGAGACGGGCTAGACTAATTCAGAAGGTACTGGCTCCGCGACGCCCATGATAGAGAAGTGTGGCGAATCATGGGGAAGGTCTATGTCCAACAACAGGCGTTGAAAGACTGATGATGATGATGATGATGATGATGATGATACATAGACGTACTATTATTTTTTGTATTCATCATATCTATTAAATCGAACAGCTGATTCTGTTTGTCACTTATTTTCCTCTCGAATTGCAATAGCATTTTTGCTATCTCTCAGGTCATTAGTTTTCAATGATCCATCGTAATTCAATGGGACAAAGTCTCTGTCTTAGATGCATATTCCCAGCGTAAAGTTTTTTGTTGATTCTGTTTTTCATCGTAATGATATTGGTAATGTCATGGTTAGAATAGCTATCACAATCATTGTCTCGGTGGCTTTCAATTTGACCTTTCAGTTTTCAACGTCTACGCGTTCCGATGTGTTAAGCGGAAACAAAGCCTTTCAAATTTCTCAGAGGTTCACAGACGGATCGCTTGAGGGTAAGTTCATAGTAAGCCATTTTTCCATTTTTTCATTATCTATTTTTATTATTATTTTTTATTATTATTGAAGCTGAATGCATTATTCATCAGAAAAAGTTTTCCACATTGCATCAATTTCAACACGGCTTTATTCATAATTCAAATGATTCAGGCAATATGATTCTCTTTGGTAATTTCTAGTCATTTCTTTTATAGGCTGCAAATATCAAAGTAAGAAGTGGGAATATTCCTGGACAAAAGCCGTGGGGAAATTGCAAGGAGGAAGAGGGAGGGAGTGACGAATGAGAAAAGGGCTGAACGCCCGTAGGGGAAAAAGTGAATACAGAGGAGAGAAAATTAGCCAGATGAGGAAAGGGTTGAATATCTTCAGAATAAATGGGTAAATGACAAGAAAGACGAAGGGTAGAGGAGACTGATTAGAAAAAGGATGGAGTCTCCAGAATGAGTGAGAAATCATCATCATCATCATCAGCAGCAGCAGCAGCAGCCTTTTAGTGTCTGTCTTTTGACATAGACCTTCCCCAAGATTTGCCAGTCCTCTCTATCATGGGCATCGAGGAGTCAGTACTTTTTAAATTTATTTAGCTTGTCACGTCATCTTACACTCTGTCAGCCACAATTTTACTTATGATCTTTGAGGATCCATGTTGTGAGTTGCGATGTCCAGCGGTTGCCAGGTGTCCTTGCAGAATGTCTAGCCCATTGCCATCTGAGTTTTCTATGATATCTTGTACTCCTACATTTCCTTGAATATACTGTGTTGTCTTATGATCTATCTATGTGAGGTTGAGTGTAATACAATCATGTGCACGTTTCTTGGTTCTCGGTTTGAGATCCAATCTTTTTGTAAGGCATGTTGCGAATAAGAACATACCTGTCAAGATAAAAGATGCAAAACTCGGCAAGGCAGACCACTACATTTACCTAGGACAACGAATCTCCATGAGACCGTCAAAAGAGGAGAAATCAAGCGAAGAATCACTTTGGGATGGCAAGCCTTCGGCAGAGCAAGCTCAACTTTCAAGAACCAGATGATCCCAAAAATCCTAAAATAAAGAGTATACAACCAATGCATTCTCCCGATAGTCACTTATGGAGCTGGAACATGGAACTTAGCCAAGAGACAGACCTGCAAGCTGAGAAGAATGCAACGTGCGCATGAGAGAACCATGCTCAGCCTTACATGGAGAGATCACAAGACAGTAAAGTATATCAGGAAGGAAACTGGAGTCCAAGACATCATAGAATGTACCAGAAAACTCAAATGGCAATGGGCAAACCATATTGCAAGAATGACAGACAACCGATGGACATCGCGACTCACAACATGGATCCTCAGAGATCACATAAGAAACCAAGGTCGAAAGAACACAAGATGGAGAGGTGAACTAAACAGATTCGGGAAATACTGGCTCTGCGACGCCCATGAGAAAGAAATATGGCAATCCTGGGGAAGGTCTATGTCCAACGACGGACGTTAAAAGACTGATGATGATGATGATGATGATGATGATTTAGCTCCGTAGATGACTCTGCATTACATTTGCAGTTCTACGACTAGTAGGATTTTTGTGTTTTCGAAAGTTGAGCCTGCTCTACCGGAGGCTTGCCAACCTAGTGTATTTCTTTGCTTCATTTCTTCTCGTTTGAGAATTTCATGGAGATTCGCAGTTCTACATAGATGTAATGGTCTACTTTCATCAAAAGGAGTGAGACAGGGCGATACCAGCTCATCTAAACTCTTCGCAGTCTGCCTTGAGATGATCTTCCAAAACCTGGACTGGTAAAGCAAAGGATCCACAATTGAGAGCGAATACCTAAATAACCTCAGTTTGGCTGACAACATTGTCCTCTTTGCTAAAAACCATCACGATCTCCAATTAATGCTACAACTAAATGCAGCAAGCAAAGTACATGACCACATGAATTCAAATAAAATAAATGTCATGCCCAAGAAACACGTTCGGTGCAACGACACAATGATCTGCATTGGAAAAGTAGAGAGAGAAAAATAAAGTTTATAGATAAATAAATTCATATCAAGCTTAACTGCCACCAAAGGCGACCTTTAGGCGCATGTTATCCCACTGAACACTAGTTGTAACGTTATACATTCGAATGGCACTATTTAATTACACACGCGTTTTAACAACACGTTTGTTTTTATATTATTGCAATGGTATTGCCGGTGATTATACATATTCTCTAGCAAATCAAAACGCGATTAGTTTGTTTGCCGTATCTTTATATTTGCATGTCGAATTTTGAAATCCAACAGTTATTACGACAAATTCGCTATAACGGCACTCTTAGAGGGTGCTGCAAAACGGGAGTTTACTGGGTTCAACTCTTCGATTCACGAACCACTTGAAACTGCTTGACAGTGGAACTCTTCAATGAATGGCATAAAGAAATAGAAAAAATCTTCTGTGAACTGATTTAAAAAAAAAACACCCAAGAGTCAAAGGGAGATTATTTCGATCAGAAATTATTTCCCTTTAAATTCTAGCTTTATTTATGAATTTTGAAGAGCAGATTGGATCAATGCATAATACCAGCTATGAAGCACGGCTGTGAAACCTGGAAAACAAACTCGGAATAGCACCAAGGGCAATGGAAAGAGTACTGTTAGGGAACAACTGTCAGCGATAGGAAAAGGTCAAAAGTGTTCCGTGAGGGCACTAGAGGGAAGGATATCGTACAAGTAACTAAGCAATAAAAATGGAGATGGAGAGTGCATATAGCGAGAAAGAAGAACAACATACCGAGAAAAGGCAAACCAATTGATGCCCGAAGTAGGAAAAGACACGACACAAGATGGAGAGACGATATGAGGAGGGGACAGGGAAGGTCTAGCAGTGGAAAATCATACGGCTGCTCTTGCTACTGTTGACGATGATGATGGTACGAATGATGATGATGATAGCAGACCATTGGCCATGATTTTGCGTGTTTGATTTCTGTCCTAATTAAGCATTAGCTGTCAATCAATCAAAACATTCGTCCACCCTCGTGTCGATGGAATGAGTGTCAAAATGGCAATTTCAATCAAATTAACACTTCCCAAACTTTTCTGCCATTCGACGAATGAATGACCGGTCAAACACGCCACCTTGCTGCATGACAATTGTCAACCAAACATGCCAATTAGTGTTTGCCGACGTTTATGTGATACTGAATGATTAGAATGAATTTATTCGGTTTTGGTCACATAATTATTAATCAGTAGGTCTTTACAGCAGTAGTATTTTGAGATCTAGTGGTAGCAAGTTTCCTCAGTACTCCAGTACATCTCCTGTTTGTATTCCAGATGAATGTCATTATTATCATCATCTTCACGTTTGTTGCCAGGTGGTCGTCACTGAAGACTGAGTGACAGCAAGTCTACTCGAATCTCTAGCCCTCCTCTCAACATTTTCATAGTTCACAGCAATGCTGTGGTTTACAAATTCACACTGGAGGCAAATAGACAGTAAATCTCCTCAGATCTCTTGCACACCTCTCGGTACCCTTACATATCACAAAAGTGCTGTGGTTTGAACGGTACCAAACCCTCCCAAGTTTCTTTACACGTGCTCTCTTCATTGTAGCTGTTAAGCCATTAGAGACGACTTCTAGTACTCTCTTCGATATCTGTGCAGATCCGAGTAGTGCTGTGGCTTGCATACTCCCAAATCTTCCTCTTATGTCTAGCTCCTCCAATCTTATTTTTAATAACTTTAGTATAGTTCCCAGTGTGCCTGCTATCATTGGCACTCCCTTGACCTCCCGATTCCAAACTTTTTTTCTGTTCCTAGACTAAGTCATGGTATTTCCTAGATTTTCACTGTATTCCATATATCCTGATATCTTGCCTGATTCCCCTTTCCCGTATCGTCTTCGATAAGGGTAGTTCTTCCTCTAGCTATACTTTCTTGAACCACACCTCTATCCAGGTGACATTGAAATTGGTGGATTTGATTTCTTTAGGTGTTGAATCTGCTTTTTTTGTTTTTTTCTTCTTCCGTTGGAATGTCAACTTCCTCTTTTCCACTTTTATCCTCTATTTTGGCCAAGTTTTTCTTTCTAATCTGTTTCTGCTTCAGCCGTTCATGATGTTAGTAGTGAGAGAGTATTCTTCTGAAGGCAAGTCACGTTCCTCTATGTTGTGACGGATTTCCTGTAGCCCTCTATCTGACACCCAGCTTCTTTTTTTTTTTCAAAATTTGTTTGGCTTGGGCAGTCAGATGCTGACTAGATACTTCTACACCATATTTAAAGCATGCGTTTTCCATAGCCTTTAACCAATATTCTATTTTTGGTTTTCTATATTCCACTTTTCATTACTTTGGCCAAGAACAGATGTTCGGTAAGAGGTTCTGGATGGTGTTCATTCCAATGTAGTGTGTATAGTGTACAATAATACTCACAGAATATCCAGTGGATGTATTGGTCCACTCTATCGTGTCCCAGTCTGTATTCATTGGGGGCTAAAACTGAACATCCAGGTATGATATGGTCGATAGTCTCAGCCGTGTTGTCTTGGAACTGGCACTTTGGTTTAGCACCTTTTTTTGTTCATCATCATCATCATCATCATCATCATCATCATCATCATCATCATCATCATCATCGATTTCTGCTCATTGAGTTTTCACATTAGTAGTAACTGGTGGATATATCTAAAGCCAGCCAATAACTCCGGAATATTGATGCTTCTTCGAATATATATATATATACATATATATATATATATATATATATATATATATATATATATATATATATATATATATATATATGTATATATATATATATATATATATATATATATATATATATAGAGAGAGAGAGAGAGAGAGAGAGAGAGAGATAGATAGATAGATAGATAGAAGTGGTTTCCATTAAAGATATAGTGCTTATCAATTATAGAATAGAAAAAATATAAAATTATTTCACTCTGTTGCGGAGTACATTAAATAGGAAACTTAGGGAGACAAACCTGCGAATAAAGAAGTAGTTGAACGTAACAGATAAATTGAGAGATAGTGTTAAAGATACTGCTATAGCCAACTAAACGACTGGGAAGGAAAGAGAATGCTCTATCAGACGGCCTAGCATACTGGACAGAAATTATTAATCAGGTTAAGCGTTAATAAGATGACTTCAGAAGGACAACTTGGGCTCTGTGATTAGAGTCTTTCACTTTTCTTCTTATTATTTATCTGCAGGTTAAGGAATTACGCTAAGAACAAACTAAGTGAAATGTTAGTGGTTGGTTACTGATTCCTTTTGAGACTCCTGGGATACACACACACACACACATATATATATGTATATATATATATATATATATATATATATATATATATATATATATATATATAGAGAGAGAGAGAGAGAGAGAGAGAGAGAGAGATAGATACATACGTACATGCATACATAGATCACAACATTTACACACACACACACACATATATTTATATGTATATATATATATGGATATATATAACCTCTAAACACGTTTCATTGGGAATGTTCCTTGCTCCAAATGGCGGGCTAGAGATGTTCTTATCTGCAAAATTATTACTTTTAAGTGGAAGAGAAACAGAAAAAAAACACAATGTTATTTTTATTTCGAAACTGTTAATAGTGCAAATATAAATTCTTACGCCTATTGATTCATCAATTTCATCACAGCTTTCATTAAATAGTTTTTGTATTTCTTCAAGTGGAAGCGTCCATTGTTTCAAATAGCTGGTAGGAGATACTTTTCAAGTCGGCTGTTACAGACATAAAAGTGATCATAAGATCATGCAATCCATAACATAGATAGCTAGTACACAAAAGGGCTTCAAATCCCTCTTAATATAGATAATATATTAATATAAGAATCTTTTTCTCTCCCAATCAATCTATCTATCTATCTATCCATCTATCAATCTATCTATCTATCGATCTATATATCTCTCAATCTCTCTCTCTTTCTCTTTCTCGCTCTCTCTCTCTCTCTCTCTCTCTCTCTCTATATATATATATATATATATATATATATATATATATATATATATATGCGTGTGTGTGTGTGTGTATGTGTGTGAAAATTGATGGATAAATTCTGCAATGAGGTTTTAATAAACTTGTGAAAGAAACGAGCAAAAGACGGCAAAACCTTTTAGTTAAATTTTTCAGGTACAGTAATTTCTTAAAAGCCAAAACCGATTTTGTAGATGTTGACGGTAAATCTGTTACATATATATTATTCTATTTGTACCTATCTGTCTTCGAATGCTACCCCTCAACAATAACACAAGGGAAAGATTAGGTAGTTCAATAAGTGAATAGAAACGGCGAAGTCAAATAGAGAAAGGTATTTCAATAAGAGGGTGAGAAGAGATAGGGTTAAAAAAGAAAATCAAGTAGTTTAATGAGAGGGTAGGGAGTGAAAGGACAGAAATGGAAGTTAGATAATTTTTTGGAGGGAGCGAGAAGATTTTCGTACGTGAAACTTATCCATGCATTCAGGTACAACGAAGACTGGGAAGGAATAGGGACGAGAACGGAAAGATACCTGCAAAGTGAGAAAGAAGATCAGAGGCTTGAGATAAGGTTTAATCTCAGTTGTCAACACCAGTGTATTTTCAACGGGTTCAGATAGTATATATCATTTAATTTTTTTTTTTTTTTTTCAAAATAGTTTTTTTCTAATTCTTTTTAAGGGATTTTGAAGGTTCCTTCTCGTTTCTTTTTTTTTTTTTTTTTGGTTTTTCACCAGATTTTATATTCATTTTGATACCTTTCAATGATTTCGATTTCGACAAGTTCATGACAGGTGCTGTGTCGATTGAATCACGTGCCGTAATCTCCTTTGGCTCGCAACGTACGACAATAAGCCACTCTTCGCCGGAATGCCCCGAAAAAACAGATCGCTAATCCTCGGCTATGCCCGGAAATCAAAGCTGGTACGAGGGGTTTTAAAAGGAAATTAGATTAGGTTCAAAACGTGCATATTGTATTCTACCCCCACCTTTCTCTTCCACCTCCACGTTCATATAGGCTTTCTCTCTTTCATCTCTATACACGTATAGTCTTTCTCTCTTCTCCTCCCCCCCCGCACAATTATTCAGTCTTTCTCTCTTTTCTCTACACATTGATGTAGTACTTCTCTCTTTCCTCTACACACACACACACACACACACACACACACACACACAGAGGGTTTTTCTCTCTTCCATCTGCACACACGTATTGTCTTTCTCTCGTTCCTTCGTAAATTCATATACTGAACAACCGTAGCCATCAAAAGAGTAAAAATGTTATATCTATTTTCTTATGTGCGCGTGTATGTATGTTTGTGAGTTTTGCGTATTCCAGCGATCCTGGTCATACCGTTTTGTCTACTAACTTGAAAATTGGCACCAATACTCCATTAGGCCTCTTCTAAAAAAATCTCTTTCCTTTGAAATAAGAAATGTTTTCTTCCATCTCTTTTGGGCTCAATTCCGACAAGTATATTGAGAACTAGATTCTCCAAAACATGGGCGTTTCTAGATGTTTTCGTTCAACTCAATTTTTGAAGTTTTCCGGCAGAAAAATGCAAGTCACAAATGTCACAAATATAACTTATTCTGAACATATTTATTCAACGATCGGATATTTTTACAAGACTTTGAGGCTTGACGCTAAGATCGTTCGATTATTGACTGTGATAGCTGGTTCTTTCTCTTTTTATTTTGCATGTGTACACACACACACACACACTCTCTCTCTCTCTCTCTCTCTTCTATACTCATGTACTCTTTCTCAGTAATGTCACTGGTGGGGTTCGGGAGTGGTTGAGTGTGCAAACCGAACCCGGCAATACCATCAAAGTTAGCAAGAAAGTGACACGTAACTTACATTCTTCTTAGTATGCAGCATTATTCTTTGTAAGCTGCTGCTGTTTCGTGTTTGTTCTTTTAATTTCTTATAAATTTTTACCTTCTCGAGTTTTAGCTACAAAGGTGATAAGTAGTACCCGTGAACATATATCGACTTTAGTAAGACCAACGTCATGAGCAGCATAAATATTGAGGAAGAGGACAACAATCAAAATTGAAAACCCAGAGCTAACGAAAGTAGACCGCTACATCTACCTGGAACTACAAATCTCAAAGAAATCATCAAAAGGGAAAATCAAACAAAGAAATACCCGAGGCTGGCAAGCTTTTGTCAAAGCAAGCTCAATCTTCAAAAACAAAACAAAAATCCCATAAATTTTGAAAAGAAAGGTCTATAACAAATGCATATTCCTAATAGTTACCCATGGAGCTGATACATGGGATCTAACGACGTGACATGCACGAGAGAACATAATGCTTAACGTTGCACGAAGAGAAAAAAATCAAAATCAGCTGGAAAACTCGAAGGATAATGGGGCTGGTCATGTTACAAGATGACAAACAACCACTAGACATCATGATCCACAACCTTGTTTCCCAGAGATCATACATGAAATTGTGATCGGTAAAAAAAAGATGGCGTGACAACATCAACAAGTTTCCGAGATACTGGCAAAAGGTTCGATGAATCCTTAACGTTCAACGATGGACGTTAAGAGACTAGTGATGGAAGAATGAAGGAGAGTAATCAAAAAGGCTTCAGCTGCTTTACTAACAATTCAAGAAAGATTTTTCAAAATGGTTACTTTGTTATCATTCAAATAATCAATGGAATATCATATTTTAGCAATTTAAAACTATATTCATTATTCTTTGGTAAAATTGATAAACAAGCTTGGCCACACTAGGGTCAACCAACGTTGCTTCATTAAAATCTGTGAGATGAACAAAACAATTCATTTATTTGTTCAATATTATTTCAATACGACGAATTCTTTTTCAAGTCCTTTGTTAGTAGTTTTAAAATAATAAGAAAATTCAACATGAGTTTAGGAAATGACTCGTCATTAGTTTTTGCGTACACAACAGCTATCCGTGCCGCCATGACGTCATTGGTTCTTGGTGATGTTATTTGTCATTGTGACAAACTAAAATAAAGTCAAAACCCAATCGTAGTAATTTGACGATAACATGTAGTCTATTTAATCATTGTCCCACCGCAGCGATATGTGACACAGGGTCAAGCTTAATGTGGGAAAAAATAGGTTCATACCTTCCAAAAATGGCTCCAGCTGACAGGAAAAACCCTGCAGCTGGGCCGAGTAATAATGGGAGAGCCTAAGGACGAGTCCAAAGGCTCCCCAATGCGCTTAGCAAACGCAGCCTCAGCATAACCTCATTGGCTAACGTTTGCACCGGCGCACTCGGTCTTTGATACACCACAATCTCCGACCCATTCGACGGCAAGTGTCAGTACCGACTCCTCGGTCTATGCCGTGGAGCAGATACTACACCACCGAAGAAAAGGCCAGAGAAAAGTGTAATTGCACATCGACATGACGATAACATATATAATTGTTATTATAACGTAAAAATTGTCATAATTTCGATGTAGTTCTTGAACGTTTTTGCGTTAAATTATATTGCTTTCTTACTAATTTTTTAAAACTTCAACTTCATGTAGCTACATAACTATAGATCTATTTAGTGTGTATCTGTGGTTTTGCAATTTAAAAAGAGTAATGTTTATTTTGCTCATCCTCTCAGTCATTATGTTCTATGTATTATTATATGGGAATGGCAATTTACGCGTAACATTAGTAGAGAAGATAATAACTGAGGTTTCTGCATGGTCTGATTTGGGTAGAAGTACATTGTGATGACCCTGCAAGTAAACACGTATATGTACGTGCAGAGGGAAGAAATGAAGATAAAAATGTAAGTATAAAAACCAAGTACGACACATGAATGATGGCCATGTTCCATCAATATGGGTGCAACATAAATTAGCTAACTTAATGGCGTCTTTCTACTGACTGAGAAACTCCACGAAAGGGTGTCTGTTCACACAAACGCAGTAATGACCACTAACATCGATTGCCAGGTTACATCAAAGCTACGCGACCGATTCTCGAGATATTGAGAGTGGCCGAATACTTTTTGGACTGACCTCGTGTAGTGGGTAATTTGATATTTTGCTTCCTCTTCTTCAACTTTTCTGGGTCTTGTTTTTTTCCTGTGCATGTGTTAACCAAAGGCGGACAGGAACTCTCTGGTGAAGGTGGGAATAGAGGGCTAAATCATTACAGAATTTATGCGGCTTCGACTGAATTACAGCGATTTACCTAGAAACTCACAATCTTTGATCGAATTGGGAGGGGACAGTTGCACCCAAGCCCCTGGCTCGTGCACTTATAGTAGTATCTATACTTGGTTTTCTATAGAAGGGTAGAATATTTTTGATAGATGTATGGACGGAATTCCCCTCGCTAAGGGGTAGTCACTTAATCAGTTTGTAATTGTTCACTAAGGCTCCTTTCTTAGTGTATTTTTGGACGAAGCTTGATTTTCATCAATATTTAGACTACTTTTTCCCTCAGGTAGTTTTGACGTTACTTTTGCAAATCTATCGTGTTGTATAGTGAATTCCTTGACTCAAGATCCGTGGATTTTCTCTGATTCTTGCGCTTTCAAATTGGCTATTTTCCGAAGTGTGTTCTTTTGAATGGATACATATATTTCAATAATTTCCCCTTTTTTGTTGCCAGAAACCTACTTCTTCTTCTTCTCCTCCTACTCCTTCTTCTTCTTCCCCCCCTCCTCCTCCTCCTCCTTCTTCTTCTTCTTCTTCTTCTTCTTCTTCTTCTTCTTCTTCTTCTTCTTCTTCTTCTTCGCTCCTTGTTGAATTTTTCTCCCTTAGTTGAGCACCTTTTTAAAGATGGCAGCGATCCTTTCATTGAAGCGAATAGTTGATAAGAAAAGTTTTCCCTGGATTTCGTCGAATTCAAATCATAATCCCCCCACCACACACACACACGCGCACACCTCTGATCGATATTTTCAGGTTATTTTTGAGACGGGTATACGGAAAAATGCAAATGACAGGGCACATAGGAAGATTACAGTCATGATGTCGTATAAAAACACGAATGATCATCGCATCAGGTGGATATGATCTTCCACTTCGATGCAAAGGTATCTGCGTTCATAAATACTGCTCTTGCACACAAAGCATTTTGTTCTGAATTCTCGAGGTGAGAAATTATTATTATTATTATTATTATTATTATCATTATTATCATTATTATTATTATTATTATTATTATTATTATACTAATAATAATAATAATAATAATAATGTCCTGATTTACTCGACATTTGTCTGTCTTCGTTTTGGAGGCTTCGGTCACAACTTTTTGGCCGTTGTACATTCGGTCCTTACTCAGGTGTCTTCATAGTTGATAGCCTATTAAAAATTTGAACCGAATCCTTTATTCAGTCTACGTGGGTAGATTGTTCTCATTCTGTTGTCTTCTCCATCATGAACATCGCAGAGCCAATACTTCATGAAATTGCGTAATTCATCACACCATCTTATTTTATCTATTTTTTTTATCAGTCAAAGTTTTGCTTATGATCTCTTTGGATCCATGTATTAGTCGGGGTGTCCAGCAATGGTCTGAAATTCTTGCAAAATGACCAGTCCATTGCCCTTTGGGTATTCTAAAGATTTCTATGATATTTCTAACCTCAGTTTGTTTCATGTTATAATGTGATGTCTGGGGATATCTCCATAGAATAGAATAAGTATCATGATCATGTACGAACGCAGATACATAATGATGCATGGCAGCATGATATTTTAATCAACAAATAATCATATTTTAAACGATTCTCCTTCCTTGTCAATGTGCTCACTGCTATGCTTTTCCACTAATCACATAGATCGAACGTTATACAATGGGGAATTCAATTGATGACCGTGTGGGGCCAGGACCAGTCCTGAAGAGCAGCGTAAATGAGTTGGAGGAAGTGGAAACCAAGGAAGAACTAGAAACATCCAGACGACAGTGCTGCTAAAATCAGCCACAATATCGGGATGATTTGCTGTCACTTGATCTCCAGTGAAAGATACCAGTGGCTACTGGCGCAAATGAATCAACAAATCGGAAGAAATAGAAGAAAAGAGCAGGGGACAGTTAAGAGAGCAACCTGTATGGATGATTTTCGTTGATTCAGTGAATTTTTTGGCTGTTGTGTAAGATGAAGATATGAATAACGCATCAACAACTACTAAAGTTACTACTACTACTACTACTACTACTACTACTACTACTACTACTACTACTACTACTACTCAAAGAACCATGAAAGAGGGAGAGGAGTTGAGGAGAAGGAATATTATTTCCTGAGTAAATGAGTTTTATGTATTTAGTATTTATCAATCTTTTTTTGTAAACAAAAAGACGTTATTTCTTTTTTCTTCAAAAAATTTTCATTTACACAAGCGACCTTGGGAGGGATCTGGTGCATTGGAACGGGAATTGCATGCTGGGAGTGTTTAGAAATATAAGCTTCCGCCATTTTCCACGAGCTTTTTTCTGTTCTTTGTTTTAGTTTATTTTTCAAGAATATTTGGGCTTTTTTTTTTTTTTTCGGTTTAAATTTTTTTTTCTCCTCGGTGGTGGGATGGGACTCTGTGTGAATTTTTTGAAGCTTTTTTGTACTTCATTTTTCTTTTACCTTAGTTGACAATAGAACTCTCTTTCCCCTACCCTCTCTCTCATTTCATTCTATTTTTCAATTTTTTTTTTCTGAGAGTTTTTCGAAGGTTGTCAGTGTGGATCTAATACGCTGTCTTTCTTTTTCAGCATAGGTTTACACTAATCCACTCCGTTATTCAACACAAGGAAAATGTACGTGCATAGAAACCAACCGCTTTCTTGCTTCCACGTGAGAAAATACTAACAAATATCCGTACGACACATCGAAAAAACTTGTACGTAAGAAAATATGAGTATAGCCTTTGCAAGAATCCACAGATTATTCAATACTACTTAATCCCTGTGAAATAATTCATACATATATATATATATATATATATATATAGTACTTCATATATATATATATATATATATATATATATATATATAGTACTTCATATTTATATATATGTAGCACTTCATATATATATATATATATATATATATATATATATATATATATATATATATATTGTATAAATTTCCATGAGATGATCTTTCTAGAAACAAAATTTTTGTTTCAGCGGAATTGTCTATTTTTTCCATCGGCGGGTCGGAGATATTTCATATTATTTTCATATTTTACCTTCAAGTGGAAGAATTGTTACCAAAAAAAAACAACAAACAATATTAGTCCTTTGGCAACATGACGTGTTCAAAATAGACAACACATTGAAAAAATATGTTTATAATGTATTTTTACCAACCCCAACAAATGAAAAAAATATTCTCGCTGACACCTAAGCCTTTATATCATATCCCCACTCTTTACTCCCTGTTATAGAATGATGGCCTTACTGAAGTTATGATTTAATCAACCAATAATTAAGATGAAGGCAAATAGTGGTAAGAACAATAATAATGATGGTTGAAAATACTTGATAAAATGAGTTGAAAAGGGTAATAGGAAAATTACTTATCTTTATCCAAAAATTTTACCTGACTTAGCAGTAACACAGTCTCGTGTGTCTGTATGCTTCGACCCTCCCCTTCATTCCATTCCCACTCACTTTTTGTCATTGAGGAAAGGAAAAGAGTAGAGGGAGGAAGAAAAATATCTATGTGTTTCTATAACTTTTGTTCTTATGAGTTGTTTCTTTGCCAAAAAGTGATCAGTGATAAAAACTCAAGAACTTGTTTAAGAATTGATTTTAGTGAAAGGAATATTCGTGCCATTCATAAGAAGATAGAATGGCCAAAATCCTGGCATGAAAATCATTTTTTCCTGACTTTCATAAGCGAGGATTGGCATAAGAATAATCTCTGTCGATTTCAGAGTTCACCTAAGTGGGAATTGGATTTTCATTGATTCTCCATATCGAATACCAGGTCAATCGGCCTCGTAGTTTTTGCGAAGGAGACAAAACACAAACAAAAGGCATATATACATACACATATATATATATATATATATATATATAGGCAAATCGGAATGATTGCTTTATACAAACAGGATAAAATCATCACACTATACCAATTTACTCTCAATAGAACAACATTTTTATCTACTTGAGCACAATTTTAGATCTGATGCAAGAGGTAATGAAATTTTTGAATCCCATTCAGATATGTAGCTGAGATACTTCGAATCACTATCACTTAGTGGACTTGGCATCAAATCGATAAAAAAATAAGTATCAAATTAAAGGACCCTACTAACACAGAACTCTTACACGTATATTCTAGAACAATATCCTTAAAACACTCCATCGATCCATACACACACACAAACCAATACTAATGCAAATCATCATAAAACGAAAACCTTACCTGCTTATTTTAATCTTCATCAAGGAAGGAACCATAATGAAATGTAGACATCCTAATGATTAAAACTATTATAGATATTACCCTAAACTACAAGAAACAGGCTGGACAGAGACTGGTTTCTCTAGTAACCTGTAGATTATACTTCATGATTCTCAGAAACACTGATCAGTTATTAGTCAGAGTCACGAACACGCAGGAAGCTTACTACATACAGCAAAAGTTTGTGATACTTTACGTGATAGCTCTAATATTTGAAAAAACTGCACACGACTGCGCTCACGCCTTCTAACACTGTGGACTTATAAGCCCCGAGTTGAACTACGACACATGCCCAGATATTACATTCCATACACAATATATACACCTGTTCTGTCTTAACTTGAATAGTCAATCCTCACATATACACATATAAAACATGTTTATTGTTCAAAGCTGTAAAGCTTTCTAAACTATCTATCTATCTATCTATCTATCTATGATATTTATATATGTATTAAGAAATGGATACGTATGATCCGCCATAATTATCACAAATTGCGCTTTATTATGTAGAAACATTTATTTGAAATGATCTCCCGTCGTTGGACGGTTGATGTATCACCCACCCTAGACAACAAAAATAGAATAAACGATTTTGCTACGGGGATACATTTGAGAGACGGGTTAGGTATTAACACATTGGTAATGGCTTACGAGAGAAACACGCTAAAAGAAAAAACATGTTTCCTCAACCAGCAGGTAAATGACGGCAGAATCGAACGCGTGCAAATAGGTGATCTGTGGATTCTTCAAACGAGTTTTCCTCGTTTCAATCGAACGCTTTACTGGGATCCAGATCACCTGGAGCAATCGTGCGAAACCACACTGAATCTTCATCGAAACAAGTTTTCAGATCGAGTAACCAGATCATTAAGTATTTGATGTACGAGTATCTAATTGCTATTTATAAAAAAAAGATTCAAATCTTTGCTCTCCATTCACTCTACGCCCGTATCTTTCGATATCCGTTGTCCTCAAAGTTTTTTTTTATCTAAATGTTATAAAAACATTGATTATTTTCATACACACAAATCTCAGTACCGTCTCAGTAAACTACCTAACTTTCTTCTTTTGACCTTTTTTTCGGCAATAATCACTAAAATAATGGATGGGCAAAAGCTAAATGATCAATCATGCATCAAATCATTATTGCGTTTCATCCCTAACTAAAAACCTACAAGATGGGGATTTTTAAAAAAACTAAGAAAAAGTTTTACCTTGATATAATAATAATGATAATAATAATAATAATAATAATAATAATAATAATAATAATAATAATAATAATAATAATAATAATGTGTGAAACTATAAACCACTGTATTGCTGTGCTCTGTGAGAATGTGGAGAGGTGGGTTGGAGACTTGAGGAGACTTGCTGTCACTCAACCTCCAGCGGTAACCACTAGGCAACTGGTATGAATTTGCGAATAATAATAATAATAATAATAATAATAATAATAATAATAATAATAATAATAATAATACGAAGAAGAAGAAGAAGAAGAAGAAGAAGAGGAAGAAGAAGAAGAAGAAGACGAAGAAAAAGAAGAATAAGAGGAACTAGAAGAAGAAGAAGAAGAAGAAGAAGAAGAAGAAGAAGAAGAAGAAGAAGAAGAAGAAGAAGGAGAAGAAGAAGGAGAAGAAGAAGAAAGTGCAAAAACTTCATGATCTTGAATAACAACGACCTTTCAGATATTCAAAACCAACAACAAAAGCAATGGAGTCTGAAAATTTCAACATTTACTCTTTATTAAGTCTGAAAACGAAAAAGTTTTTCCTTACTCGCCCATCCTGGTCATCGGAGGGGAATTTAATTCGCAATATAATTTCATGCTAAATTGATCCTTCGTTTGTGTCCAACAGCATTCACGTTTATCCGTTGAAAAACATTTTAGTGAACACAGCGAAAAAAAAAGAAGAAAAAAAAAGGACAAGAGAAGTAACTCATTCGTTGATCACCTATTTTTACCAATATTTCGATTGATCACCACAACACGGCATTCTGCCAAAGGACGTTGGTCACTGTTACGACTTCTATTGAGAGGCTAACCAGACCTGTTTGATTTTTTGATCAACTTTTATTTTTTCTAATTTCTTTTTAAGTAATTGCATTGAAATGATCCATTCAGAGGTCTATCCTCGTCTTTGTTGCTTTCATCACCCGACTTCGCCTTCTCCGTGACCAGTATTGTCAGGTTTGAGATATTGAATAGTCAGCATTTCACTTTTTTTATTTCGATTATCTTCATCCACGTAACCAATGCCAGTACGCCGAGAGCGTTTTTAAAAGGCACGCAAGCGTTGGATCCAGAATCCCTGTCAATAAAAAGAAGGTCGCATTATCTGATGAGTCTCACGTTTCTCTTATAAGATTGACGGCATATCACGTGCACGCTGTTATCTTCACGAAGCGATCACCATCATCATCATAATCATCATCATAATCATCATCAGTCTTTTAACGTCCGTTGTTGGACACATATCTCCCTCGAAATTTGCCAAGCGTCTTAATCATGCTTTCTTAACTAGTCTAAATCGTCACCCCATTTTTTTAGTTTGCCGACCACAAATTCGCAGCACGTCCAGCAGTTGTGCGATATTCTTGCTACACCATGAGCCCACTGCTTCATGAGTTTTCGAATGCTTTTTTATGATATCTTTGAACCCTGTTAGTTATCTGATAAAGTGTGTTCTCTTGTGATATCTCCATGTGATGCCTTAGGATGAACCGTAAGGAAACAACAAGCCGATGGGGTCATTAAGATAGTTCTTATAATTCCCATGGAAGGTGTTCTGTCACGTACCACCAACCTCATCATCATCATTGAGGATCGGTTACACACCTTCGTAGCAACAGTCTGCTACAGTGGCAGTAGCGTCTTATAGTAGGACTATCCATCATAACACACTGCACAAAATGTGTGGTAATGGTTCCAGGAATAGACTCACTGTCTTACTCTGGTCACCAAACTATCCTGATCCCAATCCGATTCAGCACTTATGAAATGTATTGAACCAACAAGAACGCTCTGTCTGACCTACAGCACGTAAATTAGAGCAGTTCAACGATCCGCTGTTAACTTCCTGGCACCAGATTCCAGAGGAAAATTCTAAATGCCTTATAGAGTCCATACCTGGTTGGGTAGGTGGACTGGCATTAGAGAGCATTTGTAAGACGAACAACTTATCTGGGAGCTGGTCATAATGTTTTGGCTCACCAGTGTATATAGATACATGCGCAGACACATGTAATATATGCATGGGTAAAAAATTCAAATAAAATGAATTTATGGATACACACACACACACACACACACACACACACATATATATATATATATATATATATATATATATATATATATATATATAATATGTACATTATTAATCATATATGTGGGAGCAAGGATGCAATAATATTTATAGAAATAATATATATATATATATATATATATATATATATATATACATATATATGTATGTATGCGTGCATTTATATTATTACTCACGTATGTGTGTGTGTTTGCATGTCAGAGGGAGAGAAAGAGAGAGAGAGCAGATACGCAATATCATTTATTGATATAATATATGCATAAATATAATATTCTGGTATATATATATATATATATATTTATATTTATTTTTATATTTTTATATATATATATGTATATATATATATATATATATATATATATATATATATATTCATATATACGTACATATATTTATGTATGTATGTAATTATGCATATCTGCATTGGTGTAAATAGGTATGCAATATTTTCCATAGATTCGGCAGCATGCATATTTATGTTAATAAACACGCATATTTGTTTATTTCTAAGCTGTTACTCACGCCCTTGGTTACTCCTAAGAGCGTAGGTTTGTGCCATGAGTGCATGATTATCGAGCCACAGGAGAGCAGTGCGTGAGGAGCATGAATAAAATGTTGAACTCTTTAATGGTTAACCCTTCCAAAGCAAAGAAATATTCAGATGCATATCCCTACCTCGCATAAGTGAATGACTGTAGCGTATGCATTCACCAGAACTAATTATCTAAAAAGATATGTGTGGAAATTATATTTGAAAAAATATCATCATCATCATCATCATCATCATCATCATCATCATCATCATCATCATCATCATCATCATCATCATCATCATCATCAGTCTTTTAACATCCGTCGTTGGACATAGACCTTTCCCAGGATTGCCACATTTCCATATCATGGGCATCGCGGAGCCAGTATTTCCTGAATCTGTCAAGTTCATCTCTCCATCTTGTGTTTTGTCGGCCTCGGTTTCTTATGTGATATCTGGGGATCCATGTTGTGAGACATGATGTCAATGGGTTCTCTTTCATTCTTGCAACATGGCCTGCCCATTACCATTTGAAAACTCAAATGAAAAAATATATATTCAACTAAAATTGTTTAAGATTATCAAAAAGATTATCTAAAATAAAGTAAAAAAATTGATCTAAATAATAAATCTAAAATTATCTGGAAAAAAATAAAAATAAAAGAAATTTAATCTAAATGTTTCTTGAAAAAAAAGGGTCCAAAATGACTATGCATACCCCGACAAGTATTTATTTGAAAAAACAAAAATTCTTTTTTTCAAATTGTATATAGCCGTATATCCTTGCAAATTCAAAATTTTTAGCCCACATAATGTGACCAGGAACCCCCAGAGATGCATACAGACAAAAAAATCTAAAGAGAAACGAATCTGTGACCCGCTAAACTGGTTGGTCATTAATTTGTGGGGCTACGGTAATTTGATTAGGATCGAAAGACATTTTTATATTCATAAATGAAACCTAAAAATTGAATAACGAGTAAAGAAAGAAAAAAAATTTTTTTGAAATTATCGACCCACACTGATTTATGGGTTTCCTCAGTTTCGTTCGAACTCTCAATTTAGCTCAGTTGGTAAAAAAAAAGACGCCTAGCAAGCGCTAGGTCCTGATTTCAAAATGCAGTAGGGGAATGCTTGGTTTCACAAGACGGGATAAGCGAACAATGAAAAGTTTACTCTGCTCAATTCGGTGAGGATTGTTCTTGTTAAAGGGTGGGGGCAAAGTCAAATTCAACTTGGACTGGAGTTTAACGAAAGAAAGATAAGAAATTGATAAGTTGAAGGAGACGAAAACCTTAAACAAAAAAACTGACAGTTGTGAACAGATTGTGCTAGATAAATGAATAAGATGTAGAACAGTGTTTACTTCTCTGTTAAGCAAGGTGTTCGGGACGGGTGTAAAGAAAGGAAGAATGAAAAGTGATAAATTACAGAAGAAAACGTGAAAGAATAAAGGACAGGTGTTACATACATAGAATATAGAACGATCTTTAGTTTCCTCTGTAGCGAGGACTTCAGGGCAGATGTACGTACTTGAAATTACTCTAAATAGAGCAGTGTTTTAATAATTATTTAACATAGAATGGTCGGACAGAAGAATGTTATAGTGATAAACCCACTCAACGTCAAATTAATTGATAATGAAATTTATATATTTTATCACGACTCACAACATGGATCCCCCGAGATCACATGTGCAACTGAGGCCGGCAGAATATTAGATGGAGAGACGAGCTAGACAAGTTCAAGAAGTACTGGCTCCGCTACGCGCATGATAGAGAAGTGTGGTGCATCCTGGGGAAGGTCAATGTCCAACGACGGACGTTAAAAGACTGATGATGATGATGATGATGATGATGATGATGATGATCCTTACAAAACATACATTCATTTACGTCCATTTGCTTTTACGAGAGACGAACATTACCGGAGGTTTATACAGGAGATGTATTTAAGCCTTCCGTCAACCTACCTTGGTGTCATAGGTCGTAGTTCATCTAAAATGTTCTTGACTGCTAAGCCCTACGGTTTTCCTATATACAGTATTTTTTCGGAACTGACAACATCCAGCAAACATGCCTCAAACCAACGCACTCTTTCAAAACTTGAGTCATACTTTTCTGAAATCATTGCAGCACTGTCGATCGTCATGAAAATCTCATGTAAGATTATTTTGATGTCTGGGAACGCTATAAATGTTTTCCCATATACATTAATGGTGGGCTAATACATCCTCCCCATAGTCACCTATAGAGCCGAAACTAGGAACCGAACCAAGACACTGACTCTCAAAATGCGATGTGCATATGAAAGAATCATGCTCAACAGAATACGGGAGATCACAAGACAGCACAATATATCAGGTAAAGCAGGACGCCCGAGCCGTCATAGAATCCATTAGAAAACTCAGATGGCAATGGGCTGTTCATATTGCAAGAATGACAGACAACCGATGGAGATCGCAACTCACGACATGGTTCCCCAGAGATCATATGAGTAACTTAGGCCGGCAGAAAACAAAAAGGAGAAACGATCTAGACCAGTTCAGAAAATATTGAACCCGCAACGCCAACGATAGATAGGTCTAGCAAATCCTGCAGAAGGTGCAAGTGCAACGATTGATGATATGAGACTGATGATGATGGCGATGGTGATGATAGTTTTTTCACTCTCTATCTATTCGGCTTCACCTTCGGATAGCGAGGAAAGTTTTGTATTGATTTGTGTAAGTATGATTTGCATAAGTATTTAACTCGAAGGTTTGTTGCTTACGATTTCTTCCCACGTTCTTTCCTCCAGTGTTCAAGTCGGAACCATGCAGCAAAACATCAAACTATGCATATCCGTGCATATATTATGAATGAAGATACAACCCATCATAAAATCAGACATGTCAATGCATCTGCTATCCAAAAAATTCAATTTCTTGCTCAAAGTGTTGCAAGTTGCAATTATGCAACAAGATGACTTTCTCTAATTATTCATATTTGTGCATCTGTTATAGATTAGAGAAAAAAATCTATCATGAAATCAAACATGTCAAAACACTTGCAAATTTTAATATTCGATACATATATATATATATATATATATATATATATATATATATATATATATATATATATATCTATATATATCTAGACATATAAGTATACTACCTGAACAAATATCAATGTGCGCGTTGTACAGGGTGTTTGCAATAAAGAAATGCATTATAAAAAGGCGAATTAACTCTTTAAAAGATAATTTATCGATGGTGTCCCTTGAATTCACAGTCAGCTGACTACACTAAACTGAAAATACATCTGAGTGTATTAGCCGATCATCAACATCATCAGTTTCCAAACATACCTAGGATTTGAAAAACTTCTCTATCGTGGGCGTCGCGGAGCCAGTACTTACTGAATTTGTCTGGCTCGTCTCTTCATCGAATACTCTGCCGGTCTTGGTTGCGCAAGTGAAACCCTGGGGATCCATGTCGTGAGTTGTGATTTCCATCGGTTGTCCGCCATTCTTGCGACATGGCCATGCTCATTCCCATTTTAGTTTTTCAATGGATTCTATGATGTAATTGGGTTCTTGTAAATCGTGAGGAAATGAAAATATTTTTGCTTTACACTCTTCATCGACAATAAAGATCAATGTTGATTGTTCTGCCTTATTCTATGAGTTTGTAAGGGACGAAACCTATCATATTCCATCGACTGCTCACGGAGAATCTCAAACAAAAGAGACAACTTCATAGTTGGCTTTTGTCATCTAGCTACTATTGCAGGAATTTATATCGGAGTTGAGGGTGGGCATTGCATTTAATCAACAACAGGTCATTGTACGAAGTAGATATATTCGTAAGCACAGAAGGCAGTGGAGTGTCAAATTTAAAGATTTTTTTTCTTCGATTAACAGTTCACGAGAAATATAATTAAAATAAATTTGAGAAAAAAAAAAGAAAAAGATTTGGATCTTTCTTTATAGTTCACATGAATTAACTCCCTTGACAACCGCTCTTTGATATTATCAAAATTTAGACGTAAAATATCCGAATCGGCAACACTGAAGATAAGTATATCGAAATTTTTGGAGTCGTAGTTTCGTGCGGAAGACAAGTCATTTTACACGACAATTATGGTAGGCTGCTCGATATAACATACAATCTGGCCACTTCAAAACATGCACATTTGTTGAAGAAAAATCGAACCTCACTTTCTGAACAAACCAAAATCTCCACAAAACGTATAAACATTCATGTAAAAAAAGTTTAAAAGTTATCATTGTAATAGGAAAGACAGATGTTGAGAAATGTGCTTTTCAGAAATTATCAGAAGCAAAACACGGTGTTACGACTGTATAATTTTTATTGCTATTATTATTCGGACTATCCCCATCTTGGTTGTTTTTCATACAACTTCTCGGCCGTTGTATTCTACGGCCTTCATCAGGTATCATCTGGTAGGTGTGGGGAAGTAACGAATCGAACCCTTTATTTTAACCGACGGGGGTATATTGACTGCACTACCCTCTTAGCATTAGTAGGTTTAAGGCTCTTAAAATTTAGCAACGGTTGTCCACATGGACATATAACGTAGTCGTTACAGAATCAGACAAAATCTCTGCGAGTAATCTGATGGTTCAAGGTTCAATCCCAGTGAGAGACAATAATACTACGAAACGTTGTATGAAAAATAACCAAGATGGGGATAGTCCGAATAATAATAGAAATAATAATGGTGATAATACCGCATCTCAAAAAATTCAGACATATGTATAATTTTTCTATCATTGGACAGTCATATATACAGGTTTATGTAAGTATGATTTGTATAAGTATTTAACTCAGAGGTCTTCAACTTGTGGTTTCACACCACGTAGTATTCAAGAAAGCAACAAGGCTTCAATTTATGCAAATATATAATTGAAACAAAAACAATTTATCATAAAATCAAACACGTCTATACATATGCAAATTTTTAATAAATAACGAACGCTTTTAATATACATCGGCGTTTTTCCAGTGGATCTATGCACAACTTTATTTGTATAGATATGTGTTGAGGATGTATACGTTAACGTACAGTGAGTGCAAGAAGTATCCGTTTACCTTTCGAAAGGCATCCATATACGTTTGGACATCATTATACAGCTTCAGATTTTACAATATTCAGACTAAAGTCATGTACAAGAATCTGGAAACGTGAAAAACAAATATCTGTAATGTAAGATAAATATACAATTCACCATTAGGCGTCTTACTTTAAAGCTTCTGGAAAGTATGATATATATATATATATATATATATATATATATATATATATATATATACATATATATATATATTGGGTGCGTGTCTGTTTACGTAAGGATCAAAATGAGCCACCCTCTCACTATATATGTGTGTACGCTCTCGTTCGTGCACTATGACTATACATTTATCCCTCTCTGTCTCTCAGTCTGTCTGTCTGTCTGTCTCTCTCTCTCTCTCTATATATATATATGTACATATATATACTTGTGAGTGTATGAATATATGTATATATTCTGCGTTTGTCACATATTCCTCTGAACAAATCAAACCATATTTTGCGTAAATCTTCAAACTTCGTTTACTCTCGACATTAAAGACAGCTGTCATTACTTAGATCCGTCCTGACAGCTTGTAATAGACAAAACTTACTATATTTCATCAATTGTTCCGAATGAATTAGAATGAAATAATTTCTTTTACAGTAACCTTTTGCTGTTTCAAATAATGAGGATTATTCTCTCAAGAATTTTTTTTTTTAAATCCAATAACAACTTTTTCATATATAAACAGACTGGAAGTTCCCGATGAGATGAAATGTTCGAATCCAGAATTTGATTTTTAATTCAATTAAATATATTTTCCTTAAAATGGCGCTTATCAATGGAACCAAGCCCTTCAAGTGTAATTCACTTGTATATGATCAGGGTTTTATTGGTTCTGAGATATTTTTTTTTCCTTTTTAACAACCTTATAGCTATGCATAATAACGTTTTTTGTTTGGTTTTTTCTCACGCTGAAGGAAGCCGATGTATACAATTGATTAGAACTGTCAAAATTTGAATCTGATGCCGACCTTAGCAGCCTGATGACTTACAAACAGTCTGAAGGTACACTGATGACACGTGGTTGAAATTACCAGTCATATTATATACATTGGGTAAAAGGCACAATAAATCAATACAGTTTACAGTTAAGACAGGCAAAATCCGAAAAAAAAAAATAAATAAAAGGAACTTGTTTTTTTTCTCTTCATTTTTGACGGGTACCCTAGTTCATAAATATTGATATATGCAGATTTGCGTAAGTTTGGTTTACACGTTTATGGAAAGACAAAAACTCACATATAAACTAATTATTTTATTCTTGGTTGAAATAATCTGGGATTATTGAGAAATATCCGGATAGTATTGATCTGATATCGTACAGTCTTTTAGAGGTTTCGCTACTGAAAAAACTTCATGTGATCTTATTAAATGGAAATTTGTAGGTGCTAATCTGGTTGGCTCAGAAAGAGCGATAAAATACTCAAACCTACAATTCGATCTTTTGATTTTATTTTTCTGAGTTTTGTTTTGTATTGTTATTTGGAGGAATGACACACTTTTTTTTTACAAGATCAAATCATTTTTTGTGTTAATGTTCTCTCTTGAATTGTTCTTGAGAATAAATGTCTGCTGCGATTGTTTTTCACTGTTCTTAGAGCATGTCATCGATGGAATCTATATTTATAAAATTCAGTAGCGTCTGTCCGCTTTCTCTTTTGTCTGTCTGTCACGCTTCAGAAACTATCTGAACACGGGTTAAAGGTAAACAAATTAGGCATGCATATTTATGAACAGGGTAGAAGGTGTTAAAGTTGAGAGTTTTTTTTAAATTCAAAAGAGAAATATTGCTGGGTCTGTGTCATCGCTTTCTCCAGAGTATCTATGAACGGTGGTCACACTTTAGAATACATTTTGCATCGATCTTTACTTACTGACGAATGGTTAAACACAAGTATCTCATTCAAAATTATTTTGCATGACAATCATGGTAGACTGCGCCACACACCATAAGGTCTGTCCCCTTCCAAACAAGTACCTTTGGAACGGGAATTTCACTAGTAATACTAAAAGTCTGATTCTATTTATCAATAAGTGATCTCTAAGTAACCGAACCGGTGCTTTGAAGGCAGTAATGTGGATAAAAATACCCTCAAAAAGGTCAGGGTGATTTGCAATTGAAAAATAATAGGGTGGGGTCTGCGTTCGTGCTCAACCCGATTACAATGATCTGATTTTCCTCCGTCCATCGACCTAGCAATCTAAAAATCTGATTCTATATATAATTATTTGAAATATATGTAGCCAAGACTGTTTTTCGTTGCCAGAAGTATCGAAGTGAGATACCTGAAAAGACAGTTTTAATCTCTTATCATAGAGTGGGGGGCAAATCCCCCCGTTAGGCCTTCCAGAGGAACTAGCAGAAAATTCCTGCCCTTGAGGTTAGTTTTCAACTTGTGTACCTTATTCTGCTGGCAATTTGCCAAGACTTTGCACGGGTGAAGTTCTAGTTTAGAAGTTGAAATAAGCTTTTTGTACAAAATCCCGGACCGAGAAATACATTAGCTTCATAGGTAAACATTTTTTATTGTAAATGATAATGATTGTGTTTTTGAAAAATGAATTGATTTTTTATGACACCACTGAATACAAATACGTCTCCCAACCTGACGTAGAAAAAAACCTATCATTGCTAACAAAAGTAATCCAATTACGTTCCTGATTCAAATGATTAATCCCAATCAGAATTAGTTCTGCTTCAATTATTCAATTTCTTCTAATGATTGAGACTGTACACACCAATCCTATAAGTTTCAATAAATCACACGTATAGAATCATATAGTCTGGCAATGAAAGAAATTACTCGTCAAATCTATATCATAGGATTTCTGAGATCAAGATCATGAACAAAGTTTTTAGGTACAATATATTTAAACACACACACACACACACACACACACACACACACACACACACACACATATATATATATATATATATATATTCCTTAAATGCATAAAAATCCAATTGGTGCTCGCTTGTAGCCTATACACTCTTTTCAAAGCTCTTTCAGAAAACAAATATAGAAATTTCGTTGTAAAAATAAATGTGATAGTAATCTAAATCTCTTTCAGATTGTAAATAGTTCTATTCCTGTTGAAAAGAATTGGATTTTATAAATACCCATGGAGGGGCTAAATCTATCTCAACCTACGATTTTAATACCCTTTACACAAAAATTCTTCGTGAAGATCTGATTAAAGAATAGAATGAAATAACAGACATGGCATTTTCGGGAGGAAATAGTAAATATACGGGGTTTACAAACTCTAAAAAGGCAAGACTCACTTTACGTGATCTACTTTTGCAGCATTTGTTAGTCATTGTATTGGGGGATGTCACTTTAAAATAGGAAATAAAATATTTCATCAATCATAGATATCCTTATGGGGATTGATCCAGCCCCTTTACTTGGTAAATTTGTACTTACACAGACATGACTATATTTTCATGTCATCTCTAATTAAAACTTATATAAAACGAGCTGGTTCGTTTTTAGGTTGCACGCAGTTTATCGATGACTTATATTCTCATAATGATGGTGGAGGGTTCAGAAAATGATTAGGTAATATATACCCTAAGGATCTCTAATTGAAATGTGAACACAAAGCAATGCTCCAAACTTTGGATATGAAAATCGAGGATAAAATGTTTATCAACAAATTGTTTGATAAACGAGATAATTTCCCGTTCCGTATAGTGAAAATGCTTTTTTAGAACAAGTGTTATTCCATCTTACATATTTTACGGAGCAATATTATCGGAATATTTGAGAATCGCTGGAGCAACTCTGAGATTTATTGATTTTACACCAAAAATTGTTTCTCTAGGTGTAAGAATGGTCATTAAAGGCGGTGGAATTAGTAAGATTTATAGACAATTCACTAAAGCTATGATTAGACATCCTGATCCCTTTCAGATTTATCAGCTTTACCATAGTGAAATAATAACAAAAATTAAAGAATAGTTTAACGAGTGTATAAAAATTGAATAAATGGATTAGTGTGTACTGTGATTAATCAATGTTTCTCTGAATTTTTGAGATGAGGTATTATTATTATTTCTGTTATTATTCGGACTATCCTCATCATGGTTGTTTTCAATATAACGTTTCGGCCGTTGTACTCTACGGCCTTCATCAGGTATCATCTGGTAGGTGTGGGGAAGTAACTAAACAAAACCCTTTATTTAACCAACTAAGGTATATAGACTGTACTACCCTCTTAGCTGTAGGAGTATTTTCCGAATTATTATTGTCTCACACTGGAATTGAACCTAGAACCATCAGATTACTTTCAGTTATTCTGTTTTATTCTCTAACCACTACGTTGTATGAAAAACAACCAAGATGAAGATAGTCCGAATAATAATAGAAATAAGAGATAAATCAATTTGTATGGATGTTTGGGGGGATTAGGTAACCAAAAGAGATGGGTCCAATCCTTGTCAGTATGAATGATTATTGTATTAACTGGAAAGAGGAAAAGGGGGGAGAACGTTTGGCTCTGATTCATTTGTCTAACTGATAGGTAGTTTGGCTGGATGGTAGATGGAACATAGAATACCATGTAACAAATTGTCTAAGTATTAAATGGAATCGCCCATTGAGGTGTATACAAGGATACTTAATTTGAAAATTAAAAATGTTATAGAAACTTCATAGTGTACGACGTGGAAAATTTGTCAAATTCTCCGGTTGGATATGTTGGTAGAGAATCAATTCAGATAAGTTTTTTTCTACATAATAAGTTTTCTTTAAGATGACATCATGATTATATCTATTATTATTCGGACTATCCTCATCTTAGTTGTTTTTCATACTACGTTTCAGGGATTGAACCTAGAACCATTAGATTAGTCCATGTGGACAAATAAAGGGTTCGGTTCGTAACTTTCCCCACACCTACCAGATGATACCTGCCGTTGTACTCTTCGGCCTTCATCAGGTATCATCTGGTAGGTGTGGGGAAAGTAACGAACCGAACCCTTTATTTGTCCACATGGACACATAGCGTAGTGGCTAGATAATCAGACAGAATTACTGCAAGTAATCTAATGGTTCTAGGTTCAATCCCAGTGTGAGACAATAATAATAATAATAATAATAATACTAAAAGGGGGGTGCGGTCTATATACCCCCGTCGGTTAAATAAAGGTTTCGGTTCGTTACTTCCCCCACACCTACCTGATGAAGGCCGTAGAGTACAACGGCCGACGTGTTGTATGAGAAATAACCAAGATGAGGATAGTCCGAATAATGATAATACCTTAACTCAAAAATTCAGAAAAATGATATCATGATTTCGTTTGCATGCAATCTGCGACTAAAATTAACTCAACAGATTCAATATTCATTTCGATGAACATTCAATAGAAATGACACGAACTATTGTTATACTTACTGAACCCTCATCGTTAAATAAGTTTTTTTCTGGGTAACCTACGTAAGTAAACCGTGTTTCAGAAAATAATTGATTGTAGTTTAAAATAATATCAATATACAATACACACGACCCTTATATAAAATAACAAAGAACATAGAAGACATACAGTGTATAGTAAGAAAGAGAATTGGTGTTTGATCAATATTGATTGGGCGCCATTACCGATGATCCCAACAAGAGAAATTTATACGTAATGCCATAATAACAAAATATATGTGGAACAAAGAAAAACACTGAAGAGAATTACATAAATTGCATTGACAGATATCGGGAAATAAGTGACTGAAGTTACACGAGAAAATAATTGAAATTTTTTATTTTATTTCTAGCGCTTATAGCTGTAAAGCTTTTTAGACAATATATAATGAAATGAAGGATTCGATTCACAAACATGTTTATGTTTCTGCCCTATCTGGGTTCCTTATTAGCCTGATGGATCTCAAACAAGGAAGAAAAATAAACGTGATTGGGTAGCAAATCCTTTATTTTATTATATTTTTAGCTCTACTATAATTGAACTTAATGTTTGATGTTAAATGTATCAAGCGCTGTATGGAAAAACGTATCATACATCGGATATTGCATTTTATTGTATTATCCTTGATACTCATCAACAGTTTAGGAAACCCATACATATCATCAAATGCATATCTAAGACGATCAAAGACCCGATTACAAAACCACGAGGACAAAATGATTCCAAGGCAAGCATTAATGTTAAGATTGCTCAGATGAACATAGGATAAAACTCCAGACTAATCAATAGGAATAAATTAAGTTATAATTTCAACTAACGACGTACCCACATTATAAAGAAAGAATATAACAAGTACGAAACAAAATGCAGCCATCTCGCAAAGTAACACTATTGACCAAAAACCAGGATGCTTTAATATATGCCCACAATGAACGATAGACATTATTGGACATAAATTACCGACACACGACATCCATCTTATCGCTAAACCTTACCAACCCCCGACTCACTAAAACACAAGTCCTTTATTCAGAACTCGCACACACACATACTGACCATCAATCAGTTTTATTTCACATACACACACACACACACACAGACCGTCATTAACATCTTCTAATGGACGAATCCACTCCAAAATCAATTTCATTCTATCTTATAAACATACAAACATTTGTTCCCAACCTGATCATGGAAGAAACGCCATTCTAAATCAAGGACATTTACTTGAACTCAAATCTCACAGTTTATCACATAAAAACCGAATCCCTACCACCATCCTGGGACTCTTTAACTCTGATATTCATCAATCCGATGACTTATTTTGTGCATAGTTCTCTTTATGAGAAGTTAAAGAATAGAAAAATAGATAGATAGATAGATAGATATATAGATAGAGCAACAAAAAGAAAATCAATTTCTGTTTGATTAAGTAATCTTAAAATAACAAAATAAAAAATACTGTGCTTGTATTATTAAGAAATTATACCACATATAAAATGACATTCGTAAAACGGAAAGTATTAAGCGATTAGAATATTGAAATCTTGAAATTGGCGAGTATAAACAAATGATATTATTTGGTATAAGTTGCCATTCAGATGAGGAATATGTAAGTTTAATTATGAACATTATTAAAAAATACTTCAGAAATTGAACCATGAAAGTTAACAAATATTATCCAGAAGTAGCATGATTCAAATGGAATTTTATGACCAGTTGCCACATAATACCAATGATGTCATATCGTAGAAATCTACGTGTTACCTGATTCGGGTATGTATTGATATTGGTAAGAGAAAATATGAGTGTTCCGTCGGACCTTTTCATAAGGTGCATGTTCGTGAGCACTTAAACCGCCTTCCCCAGCCTCGAAACTAGATATCCGAATTAGGAGCCGTAACTCCTTTGCTCAAGCATATACCTGTCAATCGGTCCAAATTTCTGTTGACGTAAGTTGTCGGAATTTAACTAAGGCAACCGACAAGATCGTTTGACAAGCCATAGATACATAAGCTAACAAAGAAAGATGATAGATTGATTATAAAACAGATTATCTCGTTTTTGAAACAAAACGTTGAAATAAACTTAAGATTTTAACTCCATTGCCCATAATACGGATATATTGCCGTCCAAAAGGAAAAACTATATTTAAAATAAACTATTTGTCAATAAATAATACTTGATAATATCTTTTCTGACTGTGTAATGTTCTATTTAAATGATAAAATCCCCCTACGTTTGGTTTGGAAGGAAATAAACTTTCTGTTGAAAAATGGTTGGATGTACATTTCATGGGGAATATATATATATATATATATATATATATATATATATATATGTATATATATATATATATATATATATATATATATATATATATATATATATATATATATATATATATATATTCCCCATGAAATGTACATATATATATATATATATATATGTGTGTGTGTGTGTGAGTGTCTCAAATACATATTACCAGCAGATATTTCCCCAGGAAAGTCCCTGGACCACATCAACAATATGAATGTCTGATAAAATTTGGCATTTTTTCAGCCTCAACTGTGGAGTTATTGGTTCGTTATCAAAATTTCTTTGGTAAGAAAGAGAAGAAGAAGAGAAAAAAAACAGAGAGAAGAAGAATGTTCACGAGAAAAAGGGGCCAAATTGCTTGAACGCCGCAAGTGACATCTGACGTCTGCTGGCCCCGAATGGCAGCTGAAGCCACCTCGGCGTCTATAAAGGGAGCGCACTCTCTTTCCGTCTAATTGCTTTGTGTTGCAGCATTTCGCATTACGACTGAAAAGCACCCCCACCTTCCTGGCTAGGCTTCTTTTTTTCTTCTCTTTTTCTCTTTCTTATTTTTTTTTTTCCCTGATTTTTACCCAAACCGGCCATCTGATTTAAAAACTTCGATTGGCGTTTGCTGAGATCGATTTTCACGGTTTTGTTTCTCCGGAGAGTCTGCAAAAGTTGGAAAGGAGAAATTTATTGGGTCTCGATGGATATATATTTTCCTTCGTCCACTTAAAAACAGAGAGAGAAAAAAAAAACAAAGATGGTAGAGAAAAATAAGTAAAAAGGAAAGATAAAATATTTGAATCTTTCTTTCTCGCTTGGGAACAAAACTTTTCATTTTTTTCAATCATGAAATGACCGTCTTTATAATTCAACTTACATAGTACTCGTCAAAAATGATTGCGTTGTTTATGAATGGATGAATTATACCAATATACATTTTAGTACGAATGTATTTATTGTACTTATTCTTTAGAGACAACTTTTTATGTGAAGGAGCGTGAGTTCCAGACCTCTATATTCTTCTATCTGCACTTTTAAGTAAGCCAAGTTCCGTGTTATACGCGGCAGAGCTATAAATACAATCGCAATAAATGTTTTTTTTCACAGTATACAAAAATGTTACTGTATTCATTATTATTTTCATTCTACAAAATTTGTAACCCGATGATGTCAAAATCATTATGAACCATTTGTCTATAAGCTGGAAAATAACAAAAGACGCGTTAACAAACTCTAAACTCAAAACTTCTGTTAATAATGCTTGCCCTGAATCCTGACGACGAACATTCTCTCTTCCTGAGTTCCGATTCATTTCTATAGTAAATCAATCACGATGTATTCATATGGTACATATAATATATCTTATTTTACAGTGACACCGATATATATTCTTGGCCTCTGGCTATTCCCTCCTTCTCAATTTTCAAAGCCCAAACCGAGTGGTGATAAAACAAATTTTGGTTCAAAACAGGTCTGGTAAGTCAATCAATAGAAACTATCACGTCTCTTGGCTTCATGCCGTATTGGGTGTGATCAAAATTCGAAAAAAAAGGGATGATCAACGAATAAATCACTTCTCCCTTTGTTGGATGTTGATCACTGAAGAAAAAGCCAGAATGTTAAAAATAACCGAAAAAAAAGCGAGATTTTTGCCTGACACAAACTAAGTGACCAATTTAGCATAAATGTACATTTTAAATTGTCCCTATCTATTTTGGGGAATTTTAAGAAAAATTTCCGTCTGCACTTAATAAGGAGTAAATGTATGAATTTTCAGCACTCTAGCTCCATTGGTGCAGTTTGTATACACAGCACATCGATACATGGATAGCCAGCCAGCCAGACAGACAGATTCACTTAAAAACTGAAAAAAACTTATGTTGACAGTTTTGGTTGACGGTTTCTGATTCGATGTTTCATTATCAAAATTTAATTTGTTTGTGCAGAAATAACTAAAACTAAGTGTGGTAGTTATGGAGTAGCAGTGACGTCAGTTGGCAGCAATGAAAAAAGTCAAAATGTTGGTTCTACTGGGTCATCATAAGCTCTACGTGCAGTCTGAAATATTTGTGCCGTCAATTTTACACATCATAAAATGAATCCGTTGAAAAAAGAGTAAGCGAAAGAATTTACCACTTATTAGATTTATCAAGGTCAACAATATAACCAAATGTAAACAGCGGGACAGTTGGTCTTCATATGAACTTTAATGAAACTATGCACAGCAAATATGTTACAGACAAACGGCGATCAAAATGGAAAGCTAAAGTAAGTGGACCATTGATTCTACCAGGGACAGTGAATATCCATGAAACCCTCGAAAGAAGTAGAAATCAAATGAAAAATCACTTTAGGTTGACAAGCTTTCGACAGAGCATGATCAACTTGGAAAAAAACCCCCCAAAAAAACACATCAGTATTGGAAAAATGGACTTACAACCAATACGTTCTTACGATAGTCACCAATGGAGCTGAAAAATGGAACGTAATCAAAAGACTAACCTAAAACTAAGAACCGCACAACGTGCACGAGAGAGAATCATGTTTAACATCACTTGTAAAGACCACAAGACAGTACAGTATGTTAGAGAAAAAACAGGAGCTCGAGGTATCATAAAATCTATTAGATAACTGAAATGGCAATGGGCAAGTCATGTTGCAGAAATATCAAACAGGCACTGGGCATTACGACTCACACCACAGATACCCAGAAATTGAATGCAAAATTGAGGCCAGAAAAAATAAAATTGCAGGATGGTTTAGACAAGTTGATGAGGTCTGGCGCCGTGGTTAGTGTGGAAACTCAACAAGAATTCTATGATGAATACCAGAGAACTGAAAAGAATTGCTGTTATCGGATCCTTGGCGAAAACTTGGAGATAAGAATGGTGTGAATAAATATTTGGATGAGTGTCAGTGTACAAAGAATACTTGTTGTCACTTGATACTTTGCTAGATCCACACGGTGTGGGAGAATGCTTGATGACAGAGAAAGAATCAATGTTATTTTATCCCTAGCGGAAACGACCAGATAATACAAGTGTGAAAACTCAGCAACGTTGAGGATATTGCTAGGATTTTGAGGAAACTTGCTGTCACTTGATTCGCAGCGCAAATCACCTGCTACCATGATATGAAAACGCGAAAAATTCATATGTATAATGTGTACCAATGTACCTGTATATTTTTTGCGTAAAAATCTTTCCAACGTGTGTGTGTGGATATTACACTTTGATCCTCAGCGAAAGTGTTGGAGCGTGACCTTTTCATCCTAAGCAGTACGAGCAGATCCTACACTGTGATCCTTAGGGAGTAACCCTTTCATCCTTGGTTGAGTGCATATCACTCTGACCTTCGGGGGTAGTAGCGGTCCATGCGTAAATAATCTGTTCAATTTTTATGGGTACTACACTAGTGGTAAATAAGCCTGGCTGCTGCAAGGTCAAAACCTACTCCTACTTCTTTTCCAACTGACGTTGAATACTGCAACTTCTGTATTGCGTATATTTCAAATTTAAAAAAATAATTGTAACAAAAAATTCTGATTGATATTCAACATTTGTCAGTTTGACTCAGTCGGTAAAAGCCCACCGATCACGTGATCATGGTTTCAAATCACCTTTGGGAAATGTTGATTTTCTGTTCCAGTTTGAGTTCACGATAGAAAGATAGTGGAGAGTTCAAGCGCGTGAATCAGTTGAAGATTGTTCTTGTTACGGGAGGAAAGCAAAGTCAACTCCAGCCTCCGATTTGCACTCAAGGTTTACAATTACTGAAAAACTGTCGTTCACGTAAGAAATCTTTGAATTTAGTATCAAAGTAATGGTAAAGGAATTGAAGCCATTTCACAAGAATTTGCTAGGGGCGGTATTTCGCTTGTAACGGAAAAGAATATTACAAGAGCAGGTTTTACAGTAGATTCTTGTGACAACAAAGACATTGAAGAATTTATAAAACCGTTCCATTTCAAAGCGGACATATATCTTATATAGACAAGATGTCTTGCGAAAGGATTCTGCCCAACAAGTTCGCGTGTTAATTTCATAGTCTTTGTACTACTGTAACATGTAATTATAACCTTGCAACAAACAGACACCTCAAAACAAACAAAACAAAAAAAGCTACTATCGTACATTCTAAATCCCAAAGACTAGTCGGGGCAAGGACCGTAGTTTACTAAATAATTGCTGAGGGACTATTTCTTCCTTAATTTTTTTTCTTTCTCAGTTTCTTGGACTGAGATTCTGTCTCGGGGTAGGAGCAAACAGAAGGTACGTCGAGTGGACAATATGTACACATGTCTCACAGGTGCATGCTGGGAAGAAAAATGTCGTCGGCTGAGGAAATTGAAACGGTGTATAAACTGAACTGCGCAAATTAGAAATTATAAAAACAGGTTTGCGCGGGAAATGAAAGGAAAGCCCCCTGAGTGAGCACGGAGTAGGTTGGAGGATCGATATATGGCTGTTGATTCTGACAGCTCAACAATACAAAAATAGTCCAAATATTAAACTTTAGGGATGATAGACTTACTATATATATATATATATATATATATATGCACAAACACACTCGTATACATATATATGTATCAGAAAGCTTTATATATATATATATATATATATATATATATATATATATATATATATATATATATATGTATTGTTTAAAACTATATACCTTGTAAACTCTACTCTCTCTCTCTCTCTCTCTATATATATATATATATAGAGAGAGAGAGAGAGAGATTGATAGATAGAAATATTGGTGTCTTCATCATCATCATCAGCTTTTTAATGTGTGTCGTTGGACACACACCTCCCTAAGGATACGCCACATTCCTCTGTCATGGGTGTCGTAGAGCCAGTATTTTCTAGATTTGTCTACTTCATCCGTCCATTTTCTATTTGTCGACCTTGGTTTCACATGTAATCTCTGGGGATCCATGTCGTGAGTCGTGATGTCCATTGGTTGCCTGTCATCCTTGCAACATGGCCTGCCCATTGCCATTTAAGTTTCCTAATAAATTTCATGATGTCTAGGACTCCTGTTTTCTTCCTGATATTCTGTGGTGCCCTGTTATCTCTCCAATGTGAGCTTGAGCATGAATCTTTCACGTGCGCGTTACATGCTCCTCAGTTTGCTGGTCTGGCTCTTGATTAGGTTCTATGTCTTCAGCTCCATAAGTGACTACTGGGAGGATGCATTTGTAGTATACTCTTCTTTTTAGGATCGTCTTGTTTCTGAAGCTCGAGCTTACTCTACAGATGTAAAAATATTTTAGTGTCTGTGAGAAGCGGATAGTAGAAGCCTCTTTGGCACAATGTAGGGAAGGTGGTCCCAATTGTAGACATCAGAGAATTAATGAAAAACAGAATTCGGAATCGACACAATTATCAGCAGATAATTTTATTTTCATTCAATTAAATCTATCTTTTCTTCTCATTCGTTCAGTGTTTGTAACATCGAATAAGCGACGATGTGGGACTGTCAGCTTACCACCGGAACCACCTTCCCTATGTTAAACCAGAAAGGAATTGACTGTCTGCTGCATATTTGTGCATCCGTACAACACAGCACACCCAAAATACAAAGCATCCGTCAACATTGATATATATATATATATATATATATATATATATATATATATGTATGTTTATATTTTGGATGTGAAGATAATCCGACAAAATGTTGATGAGAATGACGATTGGAAGGTAGAGGGAAATTCTCAAGAGATAGATGCAACATCTCATTTTTAAAAATATTATTATTATTATTATTATTATTATCATTATTATTATTATTATTATTATTATGTGGGCGTAGTTTGATGCATTTTGACGGGAGCCAGCCGTCTTTTTCAGAGAAAAATAATCGCTGTGATCCACAGAAAAGACCATGATTTCCTTTTTTTCTTTATTGTTCTTTTTTCTCATTATCGGAGCAATCATTAAAAAGGAAAACCCAGCCACCACGATAACCATAACTTATCTTGCGATGGGAGTAAAGATATGAACTCAACATATTTGGAATACAAATTCTGACTGGTTTTAAATATGTTAGTCCGGGTCGGGACCAACGAAAAAGCCCCAAGACGCTATGCGCTGTATTGCTAATATCTTTCTTATTTCAATTTTTTGACGGTATTAGCTTCTTTTTCGGACAAAGAAGCAAAAAATTTGACAATTTGACTAATCTGGAATTCAACTAAAAGGATGAACAAGATTGAACGTTTGGTAGAAATTCGATCTCTTCTAATTCTCCGAGACTGAATCCAATAAAAATGTGAGTCAAAACTGATACCAAGAATTGAATTTCTAGTCAACGAGAAAAAGAAAATACAACCTAATCTTCCTCTCCCTTGTCAGATTCTGTACTTTAAAATTATGAATGTTATGGACGCTTACTCGAGTGAGACGAAACAACCCCTTGATTTATTACGAAGAAAAGTTTCGCAAAGAACCTGGGCATCCTTCATCGTGAAAACTTGAACGTAATCCACTGGAGAAAATATTTTTTCCGTGTTTGGTTGAATTCAGATATAAATTAGTTGATACGAATCGCAAAACCCTACACAGACTATTATTGCATAAACTCTACAGTTTGAATAATGGAATTGACCAAAAAAAAGCTCTTTTTTCTTGACGGAGAAGCCAATAGATACTTTTCCGTCTCCGTTTGCTAATGCAGCTGGGGGAACGATAATGTAACTAAGATGTAGAGTTCTTTCATACCTGGTTTATCACCCAGACATATTACCTGCAGACAATCAGTGGTTTCGCTTCATGTAACGCACCTTGGAAAATTAATCATTCAACATAGACAATGATTGGCATCGCAGGAAAAAAATGGGACTGCTATAGCGCCAAAAAATTCCATAGAAAATAAATACAGCCAGAATGAATTCTGTTTATGACACCACTGGCGTTTACCACATTTTAAACATATTCAAAAAATCTAGAAACATCTATATTTTCTAGAATCTAGATGTTTCTAGATGTTTTTGACTAGTTCTTATTCGCTGTTTGCAATCTTTTTAAACATTTATGGAAGCAGTGGTCTTAAATGCAATCTATTTATGCAACGTATGCATGAGTGAATCATGCTCAACCTTACATGAAGAGATCATAAAACACCACAGTACATAAAGAAGAAAACGAGAGTCCGTGACATCATAGAAACTATTAAAAACTCAAATGGCAATGGGCAGGCCATGTTGCAAGAATGAAAGACAACCGATGGATCCCCAGAGATCACATAAGAAACCAAGGACGACAGAATACAAGATGGAGAGATGAACTAGACGAATTCAGAAAATACTGGCTCCGGGACGCCCACGAAAGAGAATTGTGGCGAATCCTGGGAAAGGTCTATGTCCAACGACAGACGTTAAAAGACTGATGATGATGAAGGTGATTTATCTATCACCAAGTGCAAACGTTACATTGTCTCCCTATTTAATGATAAACCCAAAAGGTAAAAAAATATTCTCAAAAGCGGTCCAATGGGGAATTGATGCCAATTTTGAAGTTTGTGGACCAGACGTTTTGGTAAGGGGTGCAAACAAACACGTAAAGAAACATTAAAACATGCTCAATTTTTAAAAAGTATAGAACCTTTCACCATTTTTACCTACGGTTGTTCAATGGACCTTGGTTAAAATGCAGCGTAAGTTTAATAAAAGCCATGGAAAATATTTCAATGTCTGATTTGTGCTGAATGAATATGAATAAGATATTTTGTCCAAAACTGCTGGAAACTTTTGCATCAACTTTATATGACCGAATTCATAATTTAGCTGAAAGGTTGCGTAAGGTCGGTTATAAAAAAAAAACAGATATAATACTTAGTGATGAGAGAATATATTGCAGAGAAGCTGCACCTTTGCATGTGCAGCTCTGGGGATATCGTTGCAAAGATTCATTCAGTGAAAATGAGGAGAGAAAAAGAATCTGAAAGAGAGAAAAAGAAAAGACGAGATAGATATGATGAATATCAGTGGTGGGAGAGAAAGAGAAGAGAGCTGTTTCTCATTGCACATGCTCATGTGAACAAAAAGAATATTGAGATTGGTGATGTGTAAACGAAGAACAGACCTTTCATTCCAATGTCTGCTTATGTCAGTATGTGAGGTCATACATAGATCAGGGTAAGGAAAGATCTACATCTACCGCTTGAAGCTATTCACTGCCGTTACATAAAACATATCATGAATTGAATATAAGAAAAAATTGAAACTTCTGAAAATTTATATATATATATATATATATATATATATATATATATATATGTATGTATATATATATATACATATACATATACATATATATATATATATATATATATATATATATATATATATATATATGCATATATATATATATATATATATATATATATATATATATATATATGCATATATATATATATATATATATATATATATATATATATATATATATATATATATAATTATGATGGAGTGAGGATTCGGTACACAAACACGTTCATGTTCCTACCCCAGTTCGGGCTTCTCCAGGCAAATCTATTTTTCAAAACATAAACATGTTTGCATTGCTAATCCTTTCTTCATCATATTCTAAGCTCTACTCTGAATCATCTCAATGTTGAATTATCGAGCACTTAATGAAATAAACCCATCATGTATTGGATATTGTATTATATCATTTTGCATCCCTGATTCGTTTATATATATATATATATATATATACATATATATATATATATATATATGGGAATATCAGTGTAAAACCCTACCTTTACTTTTGTTACGTATTGAGCATTTGTGGTATGGAATATTTTTGAAACAACTTATTTCCTCAAGTTACACAAACTTGGCCAAACTTGAATATTAAATGGAAAAAAATCGGTTGATTTTCCAAGACTACTAAAATTAAGAATTAGGTGATCGAGGAATTTTTTTAAACAAATATGTCGGCGAAAGCTTTCATAAACAGATGGATTGTTCAATTTTATTTAGCTAAAAAACAAAATATTGAGAGAAGGATGTTATCCAGCTATTTGAAATGCAAATACATGCAATTCAAAGCCTTATGTGTGGTTTGTTAAATATAGTGAATATAATAGAATATCAGAGTTGTTGAAAGATCTTTTTTTGGTAAATACACAGGGAATTTGCATTAGTTTCAATAACCCGGTTCTGAAGAAATGAAAAGAAAGCCGAAATGCCTGAGGATAGATACCAATAACACAATCCTGAATGTTGTTTATGGAATCTCATTTCGGTGGTGAACAATGCAGATACATGATATTGTCAGGCGTCAAACATAGTTGAAATACATAAATGTCTGGCAGGAATTTTAGACATCGATAATTCTTAACAAATCTTAGGGTTGCCGATCAAGGTATGTTGTTCAGCTATTTTAGAGAATTTACATGATGCGATCAGGGATTCGACCGACGTCAAAGGCAATTATATGTTGCTGCGTTACCATAACTCTCTTGGTATGGTCTGAACACGTGGACCTGTGTACCCATTCAAGAAGCAACAGAGACAAGAGGAGAAGGAAGAAAGAATGAATCATTAGTGCTGGCAAAGGTCTAGAGAAGTCTAATAGCAGCGATTCGTAACTCTTGAATCAGTGTGATGTCTGACAGATTACAGTTTTGAGTAACAGGTTCGCAAAATTAATTATCGACTATAGATTCTGCCGTCTCGTATTCCTTAAAAGTGCTGTCTCCACAGAAACTGCTTCCAAGAAAGTGTGCTGACAAACAAACCTAATATGAACAAATCCAACTTGTTTTTTTCTCCGTGAAAATAAATTTTAAACCAGTCCCCTCAGCGAAACCACGACATAAGAAAAAAAATGAAACCAGTCGTCACATATCAGTCTTGTATCCTATATCACTCTGTTCCACACCCTCTAGAGCAAGAGGCTGACTAGCAGCATCACCGAGTATCTCCTAATCTCTACATACGCAAGTAGAGTAATAATCTAGCGTCTGCATTTGGTGATAGATAAATAGATTGCATTTAAGACCACTGCTTTTATAAATGTTTAAAAAAATAACAAACAGTGAATAAAAATAATTATTTCACGTAGGAAAAAAAAATACACACTCGTGTGCATCCTATCTGAAGGCAAACCATTGACGAAACCCCCATATATATTCCACCTCACACATTATATACATATATATATATATATATATATATATATATATATACACACACAGAAATATAACTACTTTTTCACCTGGGCATTCAACTAATTAATAGAACTGACGATGATATGATTATTATCATTATCATTATCATCATCATCATCATCATCATGATTATTATTATATTATTATTATTATTATTATTATTATTATTATTATTATTATTATTATTATTATTATTATTATTATTATCCTTGGGCACAGCTGTGGGCATGATAAATCAAATTAGTTTTTAATTAACTACGAACGTCCAGTAATGTAGATGTGGTTATGTTCCCCTTTGGAAAGACGAACCATTCGAATTAAATTGGTTATGTTCTGAGAAACAGGAATTTTTCCCGGGAGTGAATTTTAATCACATAAAGGCACCAGTATTTCAATCACAAAACTTCAGACAAATGGTCCCATTGCGTCTTGCTCTGGAATAGGACTATTGCTTATGCGAGATCTGACCGTAAAGTATCCAACCAATTTGAATATCCTGAGAACCTGTTGTGCAGCCTTGAGGTGACTTTCGAGTATACTTAGATTTTTTAAAAAAGTTTGCTCCTTTTCCGTTTCCGACTATTTTTTTTTTCATTTCATATTTGTGATTTTCCAACGATACAGTCAGTGTTTTCGACTCAAAAACTATGTTTGCGCTAGTTTGACGGTCGAAAAGCGCTCAATTTTCAAAACAAAATATTAAAAAAAGCCAAAGATGGCAAAATCACGCTTAAAATATAGTGAAAATAGTCCAAAATACGCCCCAGATACGAAAAGTGTTTAAATATGCCCATGCTAATTCAGTGCCCTTTTACACTGCTATATAAAGGAAAACGGTGAATTTAGCACAAAAAGCACTTAATTGGAAACATTTAGTTTTCATTACCAACGCATGTAGACAAATGCTGTCAAAGATATATAGATACAACGTTGTAGTTTTTGTTTGTTTAAGTTTTTAGTGGCCAAACGTGATATAAGTTAAGAAACTGAGTGATCTGTACACACACACACACACACACATATATATATATATACATATATATATATATATATATATATATATATATATATATATATACATATATATACATATATATATATATATATATATATACATATATATATATATATATATATATATATATATACATAGATACATATATATATATATATATATTTATATATATATATATATATATATATATATATATATATATAAGTTTGTTTTTTTTCATGTGCGCAACATTTTTCTATCTTAAGAAGAAAGAAAACTTTGGGAACAGAATTTTGCCGTTCTTTATGCATGGACTACATTGATGACGCAGTAGAAATAGACTTTTACGTTATGTTGAACATGATAAACAAAACTACAAAATTATTCGATCGATTTTGTCTTCAGTCTCATGAATATTCAGGAGGTATAGAACATGTTCAAGCAACATAATGATGTTTGATGTTTCAAAAATTCAACGTAATTGCCGAATTACTCAAATATTTCTACCATCTTTCGACAGCATCAGTAATTTAGTAATGAATAATGCACACGATTCGCATGGGTCTGGTTAGTCAATCAACAGAGACTGTCACATGACCAACGTCTCCTGGCAGAAAGTCGTGTTGAGGATGATCAAATAAAAATTTGGGAAAACGGTGGATTAATGGCAAATTTACTTCCCTCACCTATTGTTAGTCTTGATTCTCAAAAATAGGTTTCGAACGGCGCATGTTACAAACTAAGTGGCTGGTTTAGCATAAACTTACATCGTAAATTGAATCCTACTCTGAAAACTGTTTTTATTATACATAAGGAGGAGTAAATTTTTAAATTTCCAACCCTCTAGCTCCATTGGGGAGCATGTACGATTGATAGATACATAGCCAGCCAGCCAGCCAACCAGCCAGCCAGCCAGCCAGCCAGAAATCCAGCCAGCCAACACAACTTGAAGACCAAATAAACCAATGTTGATGGTGACTATGTTCATATCGGTAGTTTTGGTTGTTTAGTTAAAAAAAAAGAAGAAGAAAAGAGGATGTACTTCCGTAAAAAAATAACAGTCGGTATCACAAGATTTTGTCAGACATTTTCACATTTTATTTATTGATGCTTTTGGTCTTCCATAGGATTTTCGCATATAACGTGTTATTTTGCGGCTGTATCCAATATCTGTGAAGAAAAGTAATTTTTGTTCACGAATTAGATAACAGTGACTCTAATAATAACAGCCACAACGACAAGAGAAAGTACCACCATCAGCATCACTACAGCCACTAAAACCACCGACATCACCACTTTCTTTCTTCAAATTATTTTACATGTTTGGAAAGGAAGTAATTTATATTTCCGAAAGAAAAAAAAAGCCAAAGAGGAAAGAATGACACGAAAAATATTACCCCAAAAAATTGAACTTCCATTATATCTATTTCAAGGCATAAAACGTGACTCAACGAGATTTGACGTGACATGAGAAACAACGTTGTTTCATCTTTCAATGTTCTTTTTCATGCTCTGGGAATTAAAGCATGTCTTTCCCCTCTCATTTTTGTTTTATTAATTCGTTAACTTTCCCTTTTCTTTCTATCTTTTTTTCTTTTTACTCAAAAAATGTTCGTATCGATATCCGTTGGCATGAGTTTTAAGCACGAACCGGTAGAAATAGCAGAGATATGAGAAGAGACCACAGGTGACAAAGTTTCTCTCTTGTTCTATTTTTACCCCCATTTCAAACCTTAATTTTCTCTCTACCCGAACCCCAACGAAGATAGGATGTGGCACAAGGTCGGTTCGATGAGGGGCTACCATATCTGCGAACGTCTGGGTAGGAACAATTAAAAGGTTCCCTCAGTCCTTGCAAGTCGGTATAAGAGTGCTGGTTTTCAGGTCTCAGGACCAATCCTGAGACCTTCTTTTCTATGGCACTACATCTGCATCCATCAGGTCAAAAATGATCACAGTGAATCATAAGTTAGAAGTATCAATCTCCAGAATGAATCCTAAGTCATATATATCAGGGAAGAAAAACCTGTCACTTTCTTGCTTTTACATCAAAGCGGCTGTCATTTCTGCAACATTGAATTTCAAATAACGAAGCTGATTTATTTAATTAAGCGAAAAACGATTAGATTAATTACAGCTATGAATCAAAGCAAAGCGGCTATTTCAGTGACAAGAAAGACTGATTTAAACTTATTCATGAATGATTCAGGTATTTCATTGAACTTACCTATACAATTCGATCGGTGCATTCTCCAGGCAACGAAACAGAGCATTGATATGGTAAACTTATTTGCAATACATTTCTTTAGCAAGTTTTTTGCGATTCATTCCTATAAGTCATTTGCGGTCAAAACAACGAAGACAAGGGCACTGGTCCAAATAACACTCTTCTTTCCCATATTCCAAGTTCATCATCTCCTATATTTCTTTCTGTTCTTCTTCTCAACCTTATTCTTTTTAAGAATTCGTTTCTTTCTTTTTCATTTCCCATAATCCACATTCAATATATGTTTATCGCCCGTTTTGTCATCTTTCTCTATCTCATGTTATATCTATTTTCTCTCCTTCTTTCTTCCTTTCTTTCTTTCTTTATTTATCTGTTTATTTAATTATCTATTCATTTCTGAGGTTGCTCTTCAATCTTTATCTGATATTTCTGTCTTCCTTCCTTTTTCATTACCTTGTTTTCCTTCCCTTTGTTTCTTTCTTCCATCAGACTTTTCATCTTCCGTTTCAGTTTTTTTTTTCTTTTCATTTTCCATATTCATTAACTTCTATTTATATTCATACTTCACCACTGGTTTTTAAAAACCTTTTCCGATTCTTCGTTTTTCTTCGTCATTTTTTTCTCGTTTTTACCTTTATGTTCTTCCGTACGATCTAAGAAGTCGACATTAACCAAAGTTATGTGAGAAAATATTTATAATCACGTCCAAGTCGATTTTAAACTCGAATAAAAAAAAGCAATAGAATAGACAAAATGTTATTGCATTTTTATTTCTTACTTCCCCTTTCTCTTATTTTTCTATCCATTCTCTTATACGAATGCACTTAGAACAAAGATTAGAAATTAGCCTGTAATTTCAGAGAGCACATTTGAGGAATCAAGAAAAGGAAATCTTCTTTGTTAAATGTCGTAGAGGATGGCTGCAAAGGTCAATCAAAGCTAAAATTTATGCTCAAAACTGAAATTACAAGAACGTTATTATTACAGCATGCCATTGTTCTTATATATATATATATATATATATATATATATATATATATATATATATATATATATATATATATGTATATATATATATATATATATATATATATATATATATATATGTGTGTATATATATGTGTATATATATATATATATATATATATATATATATATATATATATATATATATACATATATATGATAAAGTAAGGATCTGCTACATAAAAACTTTTATATCCCTGCTCTGTTTAGGCATATTCAGGCAATTCTGTGTAGCAAATCCTTACTTCATCATATTTCAAGCTTTACTCTAAATCAACTTGATGTTTAACGTTGAATGTATCGAGCTCTTTATGGAATAAACCCATTGCATATCAGATATTGTATTATATTATATTACATTGTATTCTTGATTACTATATATATATATATATATATATATATATATAATTTTGTTCAAATACTGCAGTGTGTGTGCGTGTGAATGTGTATATATATATATGTGTGTGTGTGCGTATATATATATATATATATATATATACATATATATATATATATATATATAATTGTGTCATCCACAGACAGCTGTTCCGTTGCATTACAACTCTTCAGTGTGGCTACAGACTATCCAACATCCTATCCAGTACTACGGGGTAGGATCGAAACCTTCGCTCCAAACTCAGACACTGGCATATTTCCTTTGCCCAACGCTGAACTGGACGGTCAGTAAGGTTTGATTTAAGCAATATATTTACTCACCATTCAGCGCAGTGTTCAATTCTCAAGTTGGAAGAGCAGGGTGGAATTTTTGTGTGTGAGAGAGTATGTTCGCGTTTCGTTAAAGTGAATTGATATTTCTGAGACTTCATAAGTTACATGAGTTGATTAATTTAGATAGATAGATTTATATTATTGAATGGACAATACATAGAAGGCTAGGATTTGAATCAAAATTATTATTTTCGCGTGTTTCGCCTCCCGGCTTTGCCAAAGGAGTAATTTTAAATGAAGCAATTTTGAGCACAAAAAATCGATCCATATATTTAAAAGTAGGGGGTGTCATGAACAAGGATTATGGAGGATTTCGGGGAGTTTTGTCCTGGCGCAATTTATATCTTCGTTCTTTAAAATACTTGCTGTTTGTACTCATACGATATTATATTATGTGACATTATTTGCCTGGAAAAAAACAAACAAACAAACCTTTCAATATAGATATAGATAAGTATATCAAACCCAATTTTAACACTGCTATTATCTGTATTCTCCAAGTAATTAAAAAAAGGACAGGTACCATATCTACATACTCATCATAGATTTATAGATGAAAACCAACCATGGGAAAGGCTGGATTTAGAAGAAGCTGCTCGACAATGGGCCATCTCCATTCAATAAATCAGCTGAAAGAGAAATTTTGTAGACTCTGAGCCCTTCCAGCTCCAGAAAGGAGTAAGACAAGGTGATACCAGCTCACCTAAACTCTTGGCAGTCTGCCTCGAGATGATTTTCTGAAACTTGAACTGGGGGAAAAAAGGAATCAAAATAGACGGCGAATATCTGAACAACCTCAGATTTGCAGACGACATTGTCCTTTCCGCAGAGAACCTACACGACCTTCAACTAATGGTAGATGAACTAAACGAAAAAAGCAAAAAAGTCGGCGTACACATGAATTTCAGTAAAACAAAAGTCATGTGCAACAATCACATCAAAAATAAGGATATAATTGTCAAAATCGAAGATGCAAATCTGGGAAAAGTAGACCACTACATCTACCTTGGGCAAGGAATCTCTATGAAACACACAAAGGAAGAAGGAATCAAGCGGAGAATCACCCTACGATGGCAAGTTTTGGGCAAAGCAAGCTCAACCTTCAAAAACAAGACGATCCCAATAATCCTAAAAAGAAGAATATATAACCAATGCATCCTCCTGATTATCACTTATGGAGCTGAAACATGGAACCTAACAAAGAGACTGACTCGCAAACTGAGAAGCATGCAAGCCGTGCATGAGAGAATCATGCTCAATTTCACGTGGAGAGATCACAGGACAGCACAGTATATAAGGAAGAAAACAGGAGTCAGAAACACCGTAGAATCCACTAGAAAACTTAAATGGCAATGGGCTGGTCATGTTGCAAGAATGACCGACTACTGATGGAGATCACGACTCTCAACATGGATCCCCAGAGATCACAAGCGAAAATCGAGACCGGCAGAATACAAGATTGCCAGATGAACGAGACAAATTTAGGAAATACTGGCTCTTTGTGGGGAAAGTTTATGTTCGACAACGGACATTAAAATGATGATGATGATGATGATGATGATGATGATGATGATGATCAGGATGATGATCAGGATGATGATGAACATTTCTTTGTTTTTATTGTTCAAATATTCATTCCCTTTGAAGACGATGGAATTCAAGTAACATTGCTGTGGAATCGCTAGAAAAAAAAACGCACGTCTCCCTTCTGTCAAGGCTGACAGCGGTTGTAGCATCAGTTCCACTACCACCCTCTGGATGCTAACAGAGAGAGGTTCTGCTACTTGCACACTTTCCTACTCCCCATCCTCAACTATCGGGGTTTCACTTGATTATCATTAGAAATACTTAGACCGTCATCTTACGACCATTAATGAATAGAACTGATGGAAATCAAAGAATAAACTTGTATCCTTCTTGTCAGGGAAAGCTTATTCAAAAGATCGTATCTAGAGATTATTCCTAATTCTGATCCGCACACTGTTAAACGATTGTTGTAGACAAAAAGTCTGAGTTAATGCGTTGAAAAGTTACCCCAAATTCAATCACGTCTTTTTAAGACAATGGCCTTCCCTTTCACGGAATGTTATTGAAATACATTGAAAACCTTCGGAGATACTTCGTAGACGGACAGACAAACGCGAGTGAAAACATACCTTTTCTGATTCTATTCGCAGAGGTGAAATATCTGTCAATTAAAAAAAACATCTTTGAATTTAATCCTATGTTTATTCTACATTAGCCTACAGCAAATCATCCAACAAAATCCATGAGATATTGTGTTGGAAAACAATCATAAGTGAATCTACTCTCTCCAAGTTCGTTGGCAGAGGTTTCAAAATGTATTGGAAAATTAATTGCCAATTTATCGCGTAGGTATCCGAGACTCATGAGTTTTCTGTTTGAGGAATTTTGTCAAGTTTGTCGCGACATTTAATTCCGTTTATATTGTTCACTGATAAGACTGCAGATAGCTCGCTTTGTTGAAACCTCCAATTGTTGTTTCACGTCCGGAAAAAATGTGCTATGTTATTTGTCTGATAACTAAAGTTTAGGTCACGTACTTTCCCGTGTAAGTTCTCGTTTGGCGTGATCTTATCTATTTTGTTGTAATCGTGAAAAGAATCGTGTTTATCACTTCGTGTGTGTATGTGAAGGAGGGTGTGAAGTTCTGTATGTTGTGATGTACGAGGTGAATGGACGCCAGTGTCTGGGTAGATGTGTCACATATGTGCCGTTAACTTAAGGCGTATTTACAAAAGTCTTTCAAAGATAAATAAGAGTTACTTGCTTCTTTAAACAATTTTCTTTAACTCAGCAATGCTTTTCAACCTCTTCAACTGTCATGATGCTGAGCGTTTCCCGTGTCTCACGTGACGTTTCGAACATCTCTCGGAATCAGTCCATCGTAAAAGATCATTCCGAAAGGAATATTTTTTTAGATTTGCAAGCAACTCCAGCATCAATTGCCTTTATTGACTCACATATCAAAATGGGGGTTGCGTCCCTTGTTCAGTGTTATACCTAAATGGGAGTCACGTCCCTTGCTTGGTGTTGCCGATCAAGATGTTTTTCATCTAAATCTATTTTTCCCCGTTGCATATGAATAAAAGTATTGCTTCTTAGATGGCGATATTTTATCATAGCTATATTGATAAGCTGAACCTTTGAGAACGAGAAAATCTCATTATTTTCAAAAAGGTCTACAACTAATGCATCCTCCCGATAGTCACCTATAGATCTTAAACATGGAACCTAATCAATAGATTGACCCTCCAACTGAGTGCCAATATCCAGTGGAGAGATCACAGAACAGAGCTGTATATTACAGTAAAAACAGGAGTCAGGGATATCAGAGAAATCTCAAATGGCAATGGACTGGTCATGATGCAAAAATGCCAGAAAACCAATGGACATTACGACTCAACGTAGATCCCCAGAGATCATATGAATAATTTTGGCCGGCAAAATATGAGATAGCAAGACGGAATAAACGAATTCAGAAAGTTTTGGCTCTACGGCGCTATATATGTCTGACGAATCTTTGGGAATGTCTTCGTTCAATGACGGACGCTAACAAGCTAATGATAATGAACAATGAAAGAATGATTTTTGATACATTAAGTAATATATTAATGAGATGAATGTTGGAGAATAAAGACACGTATCTATTCATTGATAAGATATAATATATATCCTAGACTTTAGATAAATATCTGGATGGGTCTCGGATTTTTTCTCGATTCCAGATGTAAACTTGATTATAAAGTAGGCAACACTGCCTTTGCCAGATAGTCGTACAAGAAAATTATTAGCTCACCTATGGCGTGACTTTCATTTTCTTAACCCCTTCCCCCCGAATTTTTTCATGTTTTTCATTTTCTTCATGATTTACGTCTTTCCTGTTCGTTTATTAATTGCAACATTTTTTTCAGTTCTTTGTTCTCTTGCATCGTTAAATTCTTCTTCTTCTTCTTCTTCTTCTTCTTCTTCTTCTTCTTCTTCTTCTTCTTCTTCTTCTTCTTCTTTTTTTTTCATTTTCTTTTTCTGCTGCTGCTGCTGCTATTTGTTTTTTTCCTTATTCTTGTTCCTGTTCTTCTCTCGGAGAAATTCTTCCTTTCATTCACATCTATCAACTCATTTCTTCTTTTTTTTCATCATCACCATCATCATCATCATCATCTACTTCTTCTTTCTCGTACCCATCCTAATCTTCTTCTTCTTCTTCTTCTTCTTCTTCTTCTTCTTCTTCTTCTTCTTCTTCTTCTTCTTCTTCTTCTTCTTCTTCTTCTTCTTCTTCTTCTTCTTCTTCTTCTTCTTCTTCTTCTTCTTCTTCTTCTTCTTCTTTATCCCGATATTGCTATCTTTTACAATTAACATAGTTGTGGCTTCCATTACTCAATGTCATAATGTTGGTCGGCTGCCAATCATCTGCCCTTTTCCTTCCTCGTTGCTGTCGTCTCCTTCTTTCTCGGTTTTTTTTTGGGGGGAACGGCTGTTTTTTTTTCATTTTCATTTTTTTGAGATTTTGTTCCTCAATTTTATTAATCATTATCAGATTTTCAACATCATCATCATCAGCAGCAACATTATCATCATTATAATCATCATCCTCGTGACCATTATTACCACGGACACCATCATCACCATTATCATCAACATCAGCTTCATCGTCACCACCACTACTACCACTAACGCCATCACTAACATTATCAGCATCAGTAGCAGCAACATCATCACTAACATCACCAACATCATCATCAGCAACACCATCAATAATATTATCAATATCATCATCAGCATCACCTTAAATAGCATTATAAGCATCAGAAGCAGCAACACCATCACTATCATCATCAATGTCATCATCATCACTAACATTATCAACATCATCATCACAAACATTATCAACATCATCAGCAACACTATCAATAATATTATCAACATCATCAGCAACACCATCAATAATATTATCAATATCATCAGCATCACCTTAAATAGCATTATAAGCATCAGAAGCATCATCAATCTCATCATCAGCAGCACCATCACAATCATCATCATCAATCACCATCATCATCATCATCATCAGTAGAAGCAGTATAACTATCACTTCCATCATCATTATCATCTCCCTTTCATCTTCCTCATCATTCTCATGTCTGCCTTTTTAAACATCATCATGGATCTGATTTATAATCCGACATTGAAGGTGCCTGCATTTCTCTTTTCTTTTTTTTTTTTTTTTTTTTTGTTGTTTTACTTATATTATTATATTTCATCGTTACGGTATTTCTTTGTTTGTTTTTTTGCTTTTTTGTTTGTTTGTTTTTTTCTGTTTTTTTTTTTTTTGTTATTTGCTATCTCCCACTTTGTTTCTGATCCTGAGAAATCCTTTTTAAGCTGATCTTGTCGCCGACTTATTTTTAGGGCAACCATTTTATTTCAGGAATTGAAACAAAAACAAATAAATAAGGCAAACGTCTTCCTTCACTTAAAGTTCCAAAAACGGAAAAGACGTTAAAGAATCAAAGAAAATCGTAAAGAGAGAGAAAAAAAAAACGAAAAACGAAAAACGAAAAACGAAAAACGAAAAACGAAACGAACCACGAAGACAATCACGAAGAAAATGAATTAAAACAGTTTTGTCGGAAGGAAGAATAGAAGCTAGAGATTTTGCGTCGAGGAAGGTTTAAGTTTAAATCTGATTAAAATCTTTGAGACTGAACAACTTCTGGAAAGGTGTTACCGAAAGAGGAGCGATTACTGGCTGAGTAGAAAATGGAAATATTTATGGGAGAGATCGATACAAAAACCGGATAAAGCGATCGGCGTCTTTCCTCAGACCAACTATTTTCTTTCTAGTAAAGTGACGTACGATTCCACACTTATCCTTGTTACTACTTGACCAGTGGTTCTCAAACTGTGTGCCATGGTTCAATTGTGTGCCGCAAGTATCTCCTAAGTTTACCACGTAAATCTGCTATTCAAATACTGTTCAACTCTTTTCAGATGAAATAAGAAATGTCCCGGTGGAAACTACAATGTTGATGAATAAATCCCTTCAGGAAAGATTCCTACCGGCCATCCGGGATGAGCCAAAATTTTTCGTTTACAATACAGAGGCAGTGACCAACTTAATAGTTCATCATAGCTGGACAGAAGACAGATATATAATGATCCACAGAAACTAACTCATCTGTAAGTCAAACTACAGAATTACAGAACGGGACAACACATACGTATTTTGGACCTTGAATGTGTCCCGTTTAATTACAACTTTTTAATCGACATTTAATGTTTGTTTGCCTTTCAATCCATACATTTTTCTGGTACAGGTCCTGTAGTCCAACATTCTTTTAGTCGGGCTAAAATTTGATCACAGCTTTTTAGTAAAATTTGCCATTCATTTGCATTTATATCAATGCATTCTTCAAGTCCAAATACTGTTTCTAGTCTTTTGTCTAATCAAGCCAAAACTTGATTAAAACGCCTCGTTCGAATATGCTGTTTTTTATTTTCAAGAACACCTAGCAAATATATTACTTCCCAATGAAACTGAATACCGTGTGCAATGCAAACATTCGAGGAATTTGAGTGCTAAGTAGCACCCCACCATCCCCGCTAAAAAGCTTACGATTGGGATTTCTTATTTCCTGATGGTGTCATTTGAAGATAAATCTGAATATATGATAGGTATATATCCAAATTTATTCTCTGTTTGTTTGCGCATCGATGTCATTAGCTGATTTACTTTCCTATTATGATATGACAATAACAATGTCATAACGTTATAGAAACCCTTGAGACTTTATGTCCGTTCACCCTTTGAAACAATTCGAGTTGAGTTGAGATAAAATGAACAATAAAATTTTGGGTATTTGAATCGGCGATCCATACATAAATAAACCCGTCATTTTTGACAAGTGTATTCTATGTCTGAATAGAAAAGGGAATATCATTATGGAAAGTTTAGTCTTAATCTTAGATCATTTTTTTGAGCACAAGGTTTTGGCTGTTGTTCCGTCCGACCGTCTTTGACCATCGAGAAGGGGAGAGGCCGACTAGGTGATCGCTCGGAACGTGCAAATTCCACTGTCTAATTTCGGGTGTGGTTGATTTTTTGGTTTCGTACCCTGTTGTTGGTCGTAGTTGGTGTGAAAATACATAGTTGCCTGGGGTTGATGCAAGGAGGTGGGACTCTTTCAGGGGCAAAAACATTCTCGTCGGACATGTCATCCATAGTAATGTCCATTGTTTTGTTTGAAAGAAGGGGTGAGTCACTCGTTTCTTAATCATCTGTCAATGTTTTATGATTTTGTTGTCAGTGGGTTATGTTCACACATTCTCAACCGTTTCTATTCTAGATGTATTCAAATAAATTTGGCATTGATATACAAATATGAATGACTATCTCAATTACTATTTTGCATAGACTGAAATTATGTAAACATAGAAATTAGTGATATAAACCATCATCATCATCATCATCATCAGTCTCCTAGCATGCATAGTTGGACCTGGACCTTCCAAAAGATTTGCCGAACCTCTCCACCATGGGCGTCAAAGTTCATCATTCCCAATTATTCAATATTAGTCGAACTTGCATAATGACTCAATCTGTTCTTCGAAATAAAAGTCAGTAAGTGTTGGAGAAATGCAGTAAACTAATTGATTATTAATACCATTAATATAGCCCTGCTCTCAACGTCTTTTGCCTCAGGGGTCAGGTAGAACCATAACCCTGATCATACCCCGTAGTGCAATGGTGAGGTGCTACATGGAAGAGAAAGTGCATTTTGAAGAGTCGTACCCATCACTTTTGTTTTCTCTCACCTTTCTCTACACTTTTTTATATGCACTCATGTTTGTGTGTTTGTTCAGGTTCGTTTATGCGTTTGTGTGTGCCAGCGCTTCTGGTCTTACCGTTTTGTCTACAGACTTAGAAATTGGCATCAGTGATCCACCAGACCTCTTTTTTGCTCTTTTGGGTGCATTTTTTTGACAGGATTAATAATGATATCTACATAACATCCAGAATTTAAATGTTTCTAGATATTTATTTATTCCACACCATTCTTGATTTTTTCCAGTGAAAAAAGGCCTGTGATGTCATGAATAAAAATTCATTCTGAATAGTGATGAAAGTTTGTTTTTGTTTTTTTTTTATATGAATTTGATTAATTACAGTACGGTTATTATTGACTGTAACTAATAACTGTGATTGCAATTCATCATCATTGTTGATATACTTGGTAATTCAATACAGATTGTGTCCACCCTAATCTGGTGCTTTGTGGCCTAACACTTGGATGGTGAAGCACATTTCAAATCTGCTACCACTAGTTTATTGATCAACTATTACCGGTTCTCTGATTCGGTTTCAAACTGCGTTTAGAGATGTAATCTTGAAGTTTATAGACTGAATCTTTAACCAAATATGTTGAAACATAACCGTGGTTTCAAACCGATTTGCATAAATCCACATTAGATACCTATCGAAATTTATTTTAGCACAAGATTAGACATAGTAAGAGGAGTCTTAAACCGAAATTTTCCTAAACGAGAGATTCCAATTACAGTATTAATGCAAATTTTCATTGTGTCAAATATCAGATATTGAAGGATGATGTAAACAGTAGATATCCGAGGAAAATATCTGAAGCAATAACCTTTTTCAAACAATCTTCTGATGATAATATACCATCTTTTTAAAAAAATGATTTACACTTAGCAGGTGCAAATTCAGTATAAGTTCAAATTACGGCTTCCCAATAATCAAATTTATCACGAATACATTGTTCAAATGGTTCAGAAAATAATAAGATGTAGGAAAGATATGTGAATGTGGAGGAAGCTGCAAGACTTCATATTCCATTTTTTTACGCTTCTACAGTCAGCTGAGAAGAGTGAAATTCAGAGCTTTCTTATGTGACCATTTTTCCAACTTTTCAACCTTCTCCATAGCCTTAAAAGGACGTGATATGCTTTATATTAGAGCTCTAAAGTGCCCAGAAAAGGATCAAAATGCTGTTTGGCGCTTGTTGGTCACTGCTTTTATAATTCTCCATCATTAACAATACATTTCAGTTTCCCCCCAAACTTTTTTTTTATTATTGGTATCAATATTTCCAGACCTAGATATAATGAACCAACGCTGAACAGTTCGCACTGTAGTAACATTCACTCAAAAAATGCTTTTGTGACCTTACCAGATGCTTGAGGAGCATAAAGTCCAAAATTGAATTAATTCTTGAAAACTTGTAACTTTTAAGGTAGACACCATTGAATCTGAAAAAAATTCAGTGATTTGCCCCCTTTTACCATTATCTTTAGGGCCGTAAAAAACGACATCACATATGTAACAAACTAATAAATTCATTGTTGATTATCGAAAGTGGATTTTGAGAGATTATTGTCTGATATAATCTCCATTAGTCTCTGTGTCTTAGGTCGATCAGTTCAATGCAGTGTCTCTTGCGACTCCCCGTTCATAATTCACATCTCTAGACAATCGATAATTGTCTCGAATAATAGGCTGATCGGAAAGTAATATCGTATTTTAAAGACGACTTCTTGGTTCGTTTACATTTTCCCCCTTCTTCTTCTTCTTCTTCTTCTTCTTCTTCTTCTTCTTCTTCTTCTTCTTCTTCTTCTTCTTCTTCTTCTTCTTCTTACTTTCTCTCGTTTCTTTCTTTTCCGTATTCCTTTCCCTCTCTTGTTTTCTCATCGTTTTCTTTTTCACTCCTTTGTTCCTTTCCTCTCTTCTGTTTTCTCTTGACCTTTTCCCTCTCTTTCATTTTTCTTTCACTGTTTTTTTCCCTTTTTTTGCTCCTTTTCGTCTTTCTTCTGTCGTCTTCTTTCTTGTCTCTTCCTCCTCGTCCTCCTCCTCCTCATCATCATCATCTCTTTACCCTTCTATTTGTCCATATCGTATGTCACTGTTTTCCGTTCCACTTCTGTTTTCTCTCACCTTTCTCCGTCACATTCTTCTTCTTTTCTTTCTTCATATTACCTCTCTCATCCTTATCTTCTTCATTTTTTTCATTTTGTACGTTTTCTCCTCTTTTACTACGTTTTTCCTTTCGTTTTCTTAGTGTTTTTCCTTCTTTTTTTAACCTCTTTCTCCTCTATGTCTTCTACTTCTTCTTCACTGTCTCCTATTTTGACTTCTTTCCTTCCTTATTTTTGTGTTTTGTCTTATTATTCTTCCAAGACTTTTTCCTCCTCCTCCTCCTCCTTCTTCTTCTTCTTCTTCTTCTTCTTCTTCTTCTTCTTCTTCTTCTTCTTCTTCTTCTTCTTCTTCTCCACCGACTCCTCCCATTTTTCTTCCTTCCTTACTCCCCCTCTTTCTCCCCACCCACTTTTCCTACTCCCCTCCCACCTTTTCTTCTACTCCCCCTCTCTCTACCTCACTCCGTATTGCTGACTCCCCCTCCTTCCCCCCCGACCCCAGTCGTCTCTACGGTCACACCCATTTTCTTACTCGTCACGACATCAGTTTCCACGACGCGCAAATTCGTGATTTTAGCAACAGTCAAGAAAATTGTTTGAAGCAAAGCGTGCGTACCAAGTTTGCAGGGTCGGTGGTAGGGTGGGAGAAAAGATTCAGTGGGGTCATGGAGGTTGTATTATGGAAGGACAGAGAGAAAATAAAAGAACAAGACATTTTTTCTTCTAATGAGTGTATGAGGAATTCAAAATCGAAAGGAAGGGTTATAAATAGTAGAAACTGTATTAAGTTGAAAAAAAATTGATTACGTTCTTGGGTTGATAAAAAGGAATTGGAAAAGGGATTGAACAAGCTTGGTTGCTGCAGTGTAGATTCAGTCTGAAGATGATTACTGCAACTTTTGCGTTGCATATATATTTGATAAATTCGTAGGTATATAAGACTTCTCATTCCCGCACGGTTGGTCGGAGCGACACCCACTAATCACGTGGCTGAGATTTCAAATCACGTTTGGGGAAATCTTAATCTTATACATAGGTTAGGTAGTAGCCTGATGTGGTAGACAAGCAAAGAGTCAACTCCCCTAAATATAGAGAGGATTGTTCTTGTTGCACTTGTTACCGGGTAAGAAATCAACTCTCACTTTGACTGGAGTTCGATGGAATGGAGTTCCAATTTTCTCAGTGTAAAGGTGAATGCTTGCGCATGTGATTTTTATACACACGTGTACCCCATTCTCCGAAAGTTAGCTGTTTACAACTTTGTTCGCTTTTACGAAAACAGGTGGAAAACGAAAACAACATTCAGAGTCTGTTTAGCAACGTGCTGTTGCAGAGATAGCACTCACCATCTTCTGGTCTCTGACTCTTACATTCCTGTATTCAGTACCTCCCACAACCCAATCCCTGACGACTAAGCCTAACGCACTATTGATGGGGGCGGTAGGATGCTCAAACACAAATATAAATCAAGGGTATTTGTTCTCCGCTTTACGCCATTCCAGTCAACGAAAGTTTCTTTTTTAAATAATGCTCCTCTCTATGTATAGTGTGTCATCCTGAATATTTCTTTCAAGTTCACCTGCCGTAGCACGATTGTTCGCAAGCTCGTATTGCAATTTTGTTGGTGTAGAGGTTTGATTCTCAATGCAAGCCTTACTTCTGGTGCCTTGTTTCTTATAGCGTTCAGTTGAGTTAATAATTAAACACTTGTGCAATGGCTGGAATGGTTTACAAACCTCATCGTTGAAGACCAGGTACATTGCTTCATGGAAACAGTCCTCTGCGATGATAATGGCATCCTTCAGCAGGACAATGTCCCCCTGACATGCTGTAAATGTTGCACAGCAACAAGTATCAGACTCCACCCTGTAGCCTTACCCCCAAGTTCTCCAGATCTCAATTCTATTGAGCATATCGTATGTACTGAATCAACTAGTTCGCTTGGCTAAACATCCACCATGTAACTAGTAACTGTTAGAAGAAGAAGAAGAAGAAGAAGAAGAAGAAGAAGAAGAAGAAGAAGAAGAAGAAGAAGAAGAAGATGAAGGAGGAGAAGAAGAAGATGAAGGAGGAGAAGAAGAATAAGATGAAGGAGGAGAAGAAGAAGAAGATGAAGGAGGAGGAGAAGGAGAAGAAGAAGAAGAAGAAGAAGAAGAAGAAGAAGAAGAAGAAGAAGAAGAAGAAGAAGAAGAAGAAGAAGAAGAAGAAGGAAACAAAGAAGAAGAAGAAGAAGAAGAAGAAGATGAAGGAGGAGAAGATGAAGAAGAAGAAGAAGAAGAAGAAGAAGAAGAAGAAGAAGAAGAAGAAGAAGAAGAAGAAGAAGACGTATTTATTTAAGAAAACACAACGTACATAATGTAGGTATTATTAGTGGGGCGTGGTACTTTTCGCCCAACTTCAACAAAATATTGACAGTAAAATCCAAGTATGCTTGATTTTACAGTTATTTACATACATGTATACAGAAAAACCAAAACTTTGGATTATTAAGTAAAAACATCAAAGAAAAAAAAACCGATGCAACCTGTCTCTGTATGTGGTACGGTGTCAAAAGAGCTTTAATTACAGCGACAAGACTATCCTACTAACTCATAATATAACCGTCAGTAAGATCTACAGTAAATAAAACACACAACCAAATTTGACGAACCAAGGCCTTTGTCCGGTAGTGGACTTTGGATAGCAGATAAAGACACACACACACACACACACACACACACACATATATATATATATATATATATATATATATATATATATATATATATATATATATATATATATATATTGCAAAAATCAAAAGTTTTCTTCTGTACGAAGATAATAATTTAATTCAATTGAAAAGAATGGCTCTCATGTTTGCAGTCAGATTTATGCAAATGTGTGTCACTGACCCAGCCACTCAGATGACAACTGTAGACCTCCTAGCGAAGTTTCCAATGATCTAACCACCCCAAACCTCCGCGAGCACGGCACGAAGTCGACGGAGCTCGTCTTGTTTTGTTTACGAACATCACGCAGCCTCGACATATTTCGTGATCAGAAGTCACGTGGTCGGTTGTTGTCTCCACGAGAAAATGGCGGGAAAAGAGAAAGTGAAAAGGGGGAGGAGTACGAGGAAGAGGCGGAATATGAAAAAGAAGAGAAGTTATAAGGTAGGGGAAGAGAATAGCTATATATATATATATATATATATATATATATATATATATATATATATACTTGCTCATGTGTGTGTGTGTGTGTGTGTTTCTATGTCGCTGTATATCTTTTCATACGCTTGTTGTTACTATGTACATCAGTAAAATATGAGAATTCGAATAAAACCAAACAATATGCATGATTATATATATATATATATATATACATATATATATATATATATGTTCTTATGTATATTATACAAAGAAGTATTTGTTTGTATAAAACATATAGATCGTTGTATATTCATATACGAAGTCTATCCAGAAAGTATCCGATCTCTCAAGAACCGGTCGCGTGGTCTGGATATAACCTTTCAAACAATCAGGGGGGTCTTTACCGCCCATGGTGAACAGATATCCACCCGTGAGCTTACTCAGTTCGCAGTAAGACGCTTTTGAGTGAGCTTATGTATTATTCTGTGACCGTCGCATTCGACATAATTGTACTTGCATTTTCTTGATGTCTCCAGCAGGTTTATTTTGGCAAAACATCACCCAGACATGTCAGCCGCCTCCCAAAGTCGAGAATTGGCTCTCTTTGACGTCTAATTTTTTCCCAAATAGATTTCAGGCTATGGGCGAGGTTATTGAGAATGTGACAAAGTAGCTGACGTCTAATCTGGAAAAGACTTCGTTGTCAAAAATGTTGCTGGATTACTTGATGCATTTTTGTTCTCTCTCTCTTCCTCTAATCATCACTCTCTCTCTCTCTCTCTCTCTCTCTCTCTCTCTCTCTATATATATATATATATATATATATATATATATATATGTCTCTTTATGTGTGTGTGTGTGTAGTCTAGAAAGCGTTAAAGCTTGGAAATCTAATGTATCAAAAAAATCTTTTATCCAAAAATTTATGTCAATTATTTCCCCATATCTGTTGATGTAATTTATATAATTTTATTCACGTGAATTGATATTATAGTATTATGCATGATTGTTTCCCGTGGCAATCATCAGTTGTTTGCTATGTAACAGTTTCAGGGATTTAAAAACAAAACAGTTATATTAAAACAGCGCCCCAACAGTGGTAATCAAACACCACCTCCTCATCAACTATGATTTTAACATATAGCTCAAGTCGTACTACGTGTAATTTGTTTTTTAGTTAAGGGTATTATCTTAATTCATTATACATATATATATATATATATATATATATATATATATATATATATATATATATATATATATATATATATAATTTGACCGTTCGATCCAAATGAATTAGCATTTCTTGACAAAGTTTTCTTTTTCATTCGGATTCATGGCATTATCATTCAGCTATCCAAGTTTTTGCCTTGCTTTTTGTGAATTTTCCCACACCCTTGGTTAACACCACTAACACGCACACTCATTTTGCTTTTAAGAATTTTTTGACAGCTCTATCTCTCTTTCTTTCCTGTGTCTTTTATTATTACTAGAACTCTTTCCGTTCTTCAGTCTCAGTTTTTTTCTTTGTTCCTTACTTTCTTGCCAATTCCCCTCCCTCACTGCCTTCTGTTTTTGTTTTTTTTTCCCCAGCTCTCTTTTCTCCATTATCTTTCATCTCTTTCCGGTTCTTTTCGTCTCCTTTTCATACCAACCTTGCCACATTGTCGCATAAGAAAAGATACTTGCCCATCTAGGGCCTGACTTCTGCTTTCTTTAAAACAATATTCCCTAATTTCTTTGCTTTACATTTTTCATCATCATTTACATCTTTCGTATTCATTTATAACTTGTGACTTTTTCATTCTCTTTCCTTTTGCATTGTTAAATTCCTTCTGTTCTTCTTTTTCTTCCATCTTAATTTTCTTCTTCTTCTTCTTCTTCTTCTTCTTCTTGATATTATCTATTTTTTGTTTTTAGATATTTTCTTCTTTTCTCTCTCTGTGTTACCATCTCCTATCTCTTTTTTCGAAAAAAAAAACAACTTTTATCCACTTCATTTCTATCTTTTCTCCCTTTTCCTTCTTTCTTTTTCTTCCTCTTTTTCTCTCCCCTCTCTCTTCACTTCACTGCACGATGTCTGTATCCCCTTTTCCGTTGTTTCTGTCTTGATCTTCACCCTCTCCTTCTTTCATGCACATATTTCCACTAAGCCTCCTCTTGTTCTCACCCCTCTCTCTCTCTCTCTCTCTCCCCTGATTATTCAATGTCTTATTCTTTGTCTTTATTCCCTCCAATCCAGCCCTTTCCTACTCTACAACTTGATTTCGCTGTAAATTACATTAACCAACATTTTCACCTTTCCTCTTTCCTCCTCACTTTTCCTACTCTTCCCATCCTTTTTCTCTGTGTTCCAAGCAGTCGTCCATTTTGAATGTATCTTCATCATTGTCAGTATATTCCCGATTTCCCGGCATAATATTTCCATTCGTTGTCGAAAATCGTTATTAGAAACCGCCAGCCAAAACTGTCAGTAAAAACTTCAGTTTTTAAGGTAGTCTGGCTGGAGATATACGTATGTATGTATGTGTGTATGTATGTATACACGTATCAGGCACACGGGCTGCACTAAGGGAGCTATAGAACAGAAACATTTACACCTTATTGCATCTAGAAAAAAAAAACATGGTTTGGGGGGATTTTTTTTAATCCACCCTAAACGAGTTTTTTTTAGAGATTAATTCGATTTGCAAAGTAATTTCATGCTAAATCAATCCCGTAGTTTGTATTCTGCTGCGTTCAAACAAGACTTTTTTCAATCCCACTTTTTTAGTTATCACTCTCCGACAAAAGGCCTATTCATTGATCACTCCTTTCTAAAAAAAAAATTAACTGATCACCCCTAACACTGCAATGCTGCCAAAAGAGCTATTCGAGTGATAGTTTCTATTGAGTGGCTAACCAGACCTGTAATTATTTAGATTTAAGCTCATACAAATAAAGACATTATCGTTAGACGGACAAATAGCATTCTCGTCGCCATTGTCTATTCAAAGAGAATCACACCCAAAGTAATCCTTCTGTTGCAATGGATAATATATTCCATTCTCTCTGTCTGCCAACTCCTCTTTCGCTATTTCTTACAGCCGTATATCTCGGAGTTTAAGGCAGCGTTCAAGTAAGACGAGGCCCAAATTTTATGGTTCTAGCTTATATCAGTGCTATGAGGCGACCTATAAGCAAACGTTATAAACCAATCATCGTCATCAGCTACAACAGCAGCCTTTTAGCTTCCTCCGTTTGATATAGACACTCCTCCCGGAGATTCACCAGACCTCCATATCATGGTCGTCTCGGAGCCAATTCTTTTTGAAGTTGTGGAGTTTGTCACACCGTCTTTTATTTTACCGACCACAGATTCACATATGATATCTGATAATCGTGATGTCCGTCGGTTGCCTGATATTCTTGCTAACAGTCCATCGCCATTTGAGTTTTCTTATGGATAATGTGATATTTTTTACTCCCGTTTTTCTTTAATGGACTGAGTTGTTTCACAGTCTCTCCATGTGTTGTTGAGCATAATTCTCCCACATGCACATTGTATGGTTCTCCAGTTGAATGTCAATCTTTTGGTTAGGTTTCTTGTTTCTGCTTCCAAGGTGTCTAACAGGAGGATGCATTGGTTGTAAATTTTTCTTTCGAGAACTAGTGTGATTTTCTTATCCTTAAATTTTCGAACTTACTCTATCGAACACTTTCCAACCCAGAATGATTATTTACTTGATTTCCTCTAATATTTAATTAGAATACATCGAAATAAATACTTTAAATGGGGTGGTAATTTTCATCTCTGCCACCCTCTGCCATTCTCTGCCACTTGATAATACTACTAGTTACCAGGGGTTATTTTGGGATCAAAATATTTCATTAGCATGTGTCAGGGAGTTGCAGGTAATCGCAGGGGATAACAAGGATAAACACTACTTCTGCCTTAATTGTATTACAATTAAAAAGATAGATAGAAAGATAGATAAAAAAGAAATATGCATAAACCAACTTCTTGCCATTGCCTGACACACATTCCATTAACATTTGAGAACCTGTACCATCCAGAAGTGGCAGGCATATTCTTTGCATTAATATATTTTATTGACATTTGGCAGGGATAGGCAGGGATGAGAACTACCGCTGTCTCAATTGCATTACGAGTAATTAGATAAGTAGACAGATAGCAAAAGAAGGATGCATAAAAAGAAACTCCCTGCCATTCCCTGCCACAAAATTCATTAAAGTTGCGGAACTGGTACTAATCAGCGTCTGGAATAGTTTTTTAATTAAAATATTCGATTGATGTGTGGCAGGGATGATGTTGACATCAATATACTTCATTATGTGAGGCAGGGAGTTGCAGTGATGAAAAGTACTATCACATAATTGTATTAAAAGTAATAAAATAGATAGGTAGGTAGCAAAAAAAAAACGAACTCTCAGCTATTTCCTGTCAAATTTTTCGTAACCATTTGTGAACTAGTATTGTTAAGAAATGGCAGGCATAGTTTTTACATTAAAATATTCCATCAATATGTGTCAGGGATTGATAGGGATAAAAAGTATTACCTCCTTGATTGTATCACAAGTATTAAGATAGATAGATAGACAGACAGACAGACAGACAGACGGACAGGCAGACAGAGACACACAGAGAGACAGAGAGTGAGAGAGAGAGAGAGAGAGAGAGAGAGAGAGAAAGCAAAAGATGAATCTATAACATCAAATATTTATACTTCTGATAATTCATACATGACCGAGAAAATATCGTAGTACGAAATTCAAAAACAAAAAAAAACAAAAAAACAGATAACGGAATAAATTGCGTGAATTAAAGAATGAATTTGAAAACCTTTTGAATAAGTTTCTCGTTAATTCCGATTCCAAAAAGAGCAAAACAGGAACTGGAGTCTGTTTCTTCGTGAAAGATTGCATTTAATCATGAGAACCAACAAAAGAGTTTCTTTAATTCCAAACAGAATATTCCATTTTAAAGTAAGAGAAACAATAGCCAGGAACGTCTCTTTCCGATTAATTCTTTTTATTATTATCATTATTTTTTCACGCCCTGTCGACTTGTGTCACACTACCGGCCCCCAGACAACCCCATCTCGGCTCTGATTTCGCGACTGAAATCCATTTCTTTCGACCCTCCGTCCGGCCATCGATGTGTGAATCAGCGGAAATAAAAAGAAAAATTGTAACATTTCGATTTCCATTCTTTTGCCGTTGAATAACAATGAGGAATGATGCAAAGTGCCCCCAAAGGATGGATGATTAAAGATAGAAGAAGAAGAAGAAGAAGAAGAAGAACAACAACAACAACAACAAATACAACAACAACAACAACAACAACAACAACAAGAACGGAAGAAATTTTTGAGTAGGTGGATGATAAGAAATTAAAGTAATAGTAACAGAAGAAGGAGAAAAAGAACACCACGAAGAATAAGACCAAGACTGAAATAGGGAAAAAAAGACAAGTAATCCACAGAAGGTGAGAATCAACTGAAGATGCCAAAGAAGGAAGAATCTATACGTGATAAAAGGAGACGAGAAAAATTAAGGAAATGTGTACTCGAGAGGAAGAAGATGAAAAAGATCTGAAATGAAGTCTCCCTCACAGACAATAATTGAAGAACCGTAGCATTAAAAAATTTAAAGCAAATTCCATATTATCAAAATGAATTTTGTCTATGACACCATTGGCGTTTTCAACTGAGAAACATCTAGAATAGAGTAAAAAGGATATGTAGATCCTGCAGAATCTAGATGTCGTTGATAAATCCGCCAGAATGAAACCCCTTATAGCTGAAAAATAATTGAAATGAAGAAACCTTATCAGAAGAAGAAGAAGAAGAAAAAGAAGAAGAAGAAGAAGAAGAAGAAGAAGAAGAAGAAGAAGAAGAAGAAAAGGTGATCATAGTTTCAGACACCCCCCTACCCCTGCAGATTTTATTTTTTTATTTTCATCAACAATTTCTGGTATGAGAATATATCATTGTTTTCTATTGTCAAATCCTTGTCTTATGTACACTTACCATCGGATACTTTTCCTCAAACTATTGCTTGACCCTTGAGCAAATTTCCCCAAAACTCCCTAATTCTTTCCGGTATTGACTGATTTTTATTCCAACGAGTTCGAACTATTCGAACTGGTGTGATTATTATTAAAAGACGCCACTCATGCACGAACCATCTTCTGTTATTTCTTATTCATTTTATCTTTCCTTGTCGGTTAGTGACCCAAGCTACCGTATTTGACTTCATATAGAAATCTCCATCTTCACTCCAAAATGCATCACAAAAGTATATGTAGTCACCCATTGAGCTAAAACATGGAACCCAACCAAAAGATTTGCACTCGAACTGAGAACCAAGCTTCGTGCACAAGAAAGGGACATGCTGAAGATCGCAAGGAAAGAGAAGAACAGAGAATAATATATGAGAGAGAAACAGGGTTCAAATATATCCTAAAATCCATCGGAAAACTCAAATAGCAAACTGGAAGCCATGTTGCAAGAACATCAGACAACAGCTTGACATCACGTTTAACAATGTATATCGCTAGAAATTGGGTCCAGCAAAAAATGAAATCGTTTGACAACCTGGATAAGTAAAAAATATATTTGGGCAGTGATGTCCGTGATAGAGAGATCTGGTGAATCCTGTATGATGTCTATGTTCAACCACAAACGTTCAAAAGATGACAATGACGGTGATGATTTTGCTCCCCCGTGCCTCAGAATGTAATAGTCAAGGGGGAGGACTATGTCAAAAGCCAGACGCTAAAAGGCTTATGATGGTGATGATGAAGCACCTTCATTGCCAAGCACCATTTTTGCCCCCAAATAAGGAGGAGTATAAGAACTGGTTGATAAATGACAGTAATCCAGGGAAATGCAGTTTTTTTTTTGGCTTTTTTTTTGTCTTCTTAATATTCCCTGTCGAAATAATGGCAGAGGGATGCTATATACCATCAAATACGCTATATGACTTGGAGACATCTCAATGTTCTAACACCCTCCACTTCCGCCCACAATAGCGATTTTTTTTTCTCTATCTTCTTTCGGATATCGCATTTTCTCGCTAAAATTAGGTTTCCCTGTTCTGTCAATGCTTTTACGATTTTCCATTTAGCACTTTTCACTCCTGCCTTCAGGTCCAAAGTGAAAGTTATTTATGTCTTGGCTTTCTATTGCTTCGCTATGAGTTATGGCAAAGCACTGTATTTGACCAAATCTTTTTTTTCTGTTAATTTTCTTTTACTGTTGATCTTATTGTACGAGAGATCGCAAGTTTCCGCTCCTTACCCAAGCACCTTGTATCTGTTATTTGAAACTGCAAACCAAAACTGTCAACATACGTTTCTTCGGATTTTTTTTAGTTGATCTGGTTGACTGGCTGCGTATATACGCATGTGTATAGGTGTGTATGTGTATGTATCGTTTGCACATGTCGCCCCAACGGAGTTAGAGGGCTGAATATTTTAAACATTTGATCCTTTTTACATCCAGGGGTTAATCGTTTTTTTTCTCGTTTTTTGAAAATTCTTTATCTTATGATAAACTGATCCTTCATTTTGGGTCAGGGTTCACGCCTCCTTTTTTTTGCAGGGGGAAATCAGTCTTTTTTAGAGATCACTAACCAAACGAAACGCGAAAGAAGTGACTTACCGATTGACCATTATTTTTTACAATTTTTCAATTGATCATGCCCAACACGGCATGCAGCAAAAAGTCGTTGGTCATGTTGCGGTTTCTATGGAGTAGCCAAACAGACCAGTTATATATTGATTCATTCGAACCTGTTTTTTTCGTCATTGTTGTCTGGGACGGGGTGTTGTTACTGTTAGGCATCGATTTGTCCAACTAGTTTCCTTGTCTTTGTTATCTTTATCGCAACGTTTCGTTGGTTGTGCCTTCCGGCCGACCTTCTACCGGAATATCTGGGATGTGGTGTTGTAAACTACTTGGTATTGATTTTTTTGGACAAGTTTTCTTGTCTTTTTGTCTTTATGAATTTAAGAAGAATAACTACGTGGTCGTTTTAGAAGACACACACGAACGATTGCAGATCAATCGATACAGGCATGGTTGTGCAGAGGAAACCTGAAGAGCGAAACTGAGTCGCTAAGAATGGCAGCTCAAAACAACTCCATGAGAACCAAATGTATAAAGGCCAAGACTGACCAGACACAAAGCAACAGCAAACTTACATTTAATTGAGATAAAGATGAAAAAATTAGCCAGATAGTTACCAAGTGCAGCAAATTAGCCCAGAAAGGGTGCAAAAACAGACACTACTGGGTAGGATCGGTGATCAACTCAGAACTGTGCTATCGACTGAATTTCAACAATACAAAGCAATGATACATGCACAGATAAGAATCTGTCCGTAAGAATAAAGCATATTCAATGCTTTTTGACTTAGAGATTCGTAGCTAATGGAGCAGGTCTCTTGGTAGCGAACAATAAAAATAGAATCTTTCACTTGGTCAATTTCTCTTTTCTATCAGACTGTACGTAAAGAAGAGAGAAAGCGGCAGTGGAATTCAAAATACAGATACAAAATGTTGCAGACGAGAGATCATGGACTTGGCTACACAAAGGGAATATAAAGAATAGTATCGCTCAACATAGCAGCCCCAATCAAATGCATCAGGACAAACTATATCAAGGCAAAAAGCGATAGAACCCAAACAAACAGCAATTGCCGCTGGTGTAGAGAAAGGGATGAGACCGTAAGGCACATAACCAGTGTATTCAGTCAGCTAACCCAGACAGAGTATAAAACAAGACAGGACAGCAACAGTGATACGCCGGGAACAGTGCAAATGAACGGGATTCAACCATGCAGACAGGTGGTATCAGCACAAACCGTACACAGCCTAGGGAAACTGAAGCCGTAAATTATTCTGGGATTTTGACACTTAAACTGACCACCACATCCAAGCGAGAAAACCGAACCTGGTTGTCGTGGATACGAAAAGGAGAATCTACCAAATGATAGACGTGAACGTGCCTTTGGATCACAGAGTAAATTCGAAAGAGAGTGAAGACCTAGCGAAATACTTGGACCGGGCAAGAGAACTGAAGAAGGTGTGGAAAATGAAAGTCAGGGTGGTACCAGTAATAGTAGTTGGATTAGGAGCCGTACCAAACTTACCGAAAACAAGATTGGAGGAACTGAGAATAAGAGGAAGGAATGAGACTATGCAGACAATGACACTACTGGGGACCGCACGAATACTGAGTAGAGTACTGTATATATGAGATCTACAATCCCCAACGAGTAGCAATGGCCTGACAGCCAAGAAAAAAGCATGGTGAAGGTGGCACAAATCTGCTGTGACAGTTGAGGACGATATGAAAGGAGGCTTGGGATCTGAGGAGACTTACTGCTACTTAACCTTCAGCGATAACCACTAGGCGGCTGGTGTGAAACCGTAATCCAAAGCACTGCTGTGAACTGTGAGAGTGTGAAAAGAAGGGCTGGAGACTTGGGGTAGACTTACAGTCACTCAGTCCCCAGCGATGACCACCAAGCAACTGATGTGAAAATG
>OY735223.1:20768198-20843198 GCA_963457665.1 Thysanoteuthis rhombus
GTACAAAGTGACAAAGAACCTCGGAGAACCTTTTGAGAATAACTCGATTTCACTAAGAGTCGCTCACGAACCATTCGACTTTAACTTCTGTTCAAATTCGAAACCCTGCCCACTGGACAAAGCTCTGTTGACAATGCAGCTTCATACAAAAGCGAGACTTGAATCTCGAGGAAGACCTTAAAATTAAGGCTCCTCGATTACTCAACTGCACTTCTCCATTTATACACTTTGTTGCTCCCCGAATGATAGGGGGCAAGGGATCACGTCATAGTAGTATTGCTAGCACCTAGCACTATGTCATGGTGGAACGTTATAAAATCCTCCAAAGAAGAAGAAATCAAGCAAAGAATCACTCTAAGATGATAAGCCTTCGACACAGCCAGCCCAACCTTCAAAAAACAAGAAAATTTCATAGTCCTAAAGAGAATTATACAACCAATGAATCCTCCCACTAGTCAATCGTTTGGCTGAAACATAGAATCTAACCAAGAGACTAATCCTCAAACTGATAACCATGCAACGTGCACATAAAAAAATGTACTCAACCTTACACGGAGAGATCACAAGACTGCATAATATATTTAGGGGAAAAACAGGAGTCCGGCTCAACATAGAATCCATTAGAAAACTCAAATGATAATAGGCTAGTCTTGTTGTAAGAACTGCACATAACCATTGGACATCACAACTCACAACATGGATCCTCAGAGATCACTAGCGAAACCAAGGCGAAACCAAGGCTTGTAGAATACAAGATGGAGAGACGGACTAGAAAAGTTCCGAAAGTATTGGCTCCATGGCACCCATGATAGAAAGGTTAGGCGAATCCTGGAGAAGGTTTATCTCTAACAACGAACGATAAAAAACTGATGATAATAATGATGATACATTTCACTAAACTAATCAAAAAGGAGTTAGGGATACGATGAGACCCCATGATTCTCTGGAAAGATAGCAGACCCATCTAGATAGATACTTGAAGTTTATCTAATCGCATGGAACGACGTTCTCCCACAGACACAGTCAAAGAGCAATTAACGGATAATTGTCTCGGGAACAATGCAGTCTCCAAGCAAAGAACTTTGTTTTATTCCAGTTGACTGACTCGCCTACTTAAATAATTTATGGTCGTCAAATTCGCAACTAACCCTCTTCGCATCGTCTTTATTTGACTTTACTGTCTGGTTGAAGTCTCAGATGCCCTATATGTGCACATGATTGTGCGTGTGCGAAAGTGCTAGTATGTATGTGTGCAAATTCGTGTGTGTATGTATTTGAGTACAGGTGCACGTGTGTGCAGGCGTGTTTATTCGTGTGCATACGTGTATTTGTATGTATGAGTGTTTTTGTACACGAATGGGTGTGCATTTGAGTTTTTGTAAGTATATGTGAATGCATGTATGTTTTCTATTTCATATGTACATATGTATGAGTGTGTGTGTGTGTGTTTTACTATTTACAACAGTTGTGAAATATGTTTTGGTTTTTCTTCCCTTTTTTTTTTCGTTCTTCGGACGTGGAATCTAATTCCGTGCCGTAATTGTCTCTACTTAAACGATCAACACGTCTTTAAATATATAGATATATATAGTTTAGAAAGCTTTACAGCTTTATATATAAATATATATATATATATATATATATATATATATATATATATATATATATATATATATATACGAGTAGAGAAAAAGAGACCTTTTTATTTATATATGTACCCAATTATCAATGTTTATATCTATCAACCTGAACTGGTTTCCATATATCTATCTATCTATCTATGCTCATATCTATCTACCTGAATGTTCATATCTATTTATCTATCTGTAAATATCTATCTATCCAATTATTCATATCTATCAACCCATCTATCTGACGTTCAATCCATGCCTACCGTAAAGATTTCCTAAAAACCTGACAAATAAATTGATGATAATTTTTAAAAGATGGTCAACTATTGTGATTAAGATCTGGGGAAAAAAACATCTAGATTCTGGAGTTGCTTTCACTCTATTTGGGATGTGTAGGAATACTAAATACTTGGCCTTCTACAATCTTTTAAAATATATACCATGGCAGTATATGCTCCAAGAATTTACTTGTTCTTTTTCAAAGCAAAGAAGCAAATAGTTTTTTTCCTGAAATAAAATTAGCAAGGTAAAAGTAATGGCTCTTACACCAATTGCACTGGTCTTTATAATTTAAAGGAATAGGTCGGAAAGGAAATAATTAGTTAAGATTTATTGAAATGAAAAAGATAATTTTTATGATAAGAATTAAAGGAAAATATACAAAGAGGAAACCCAGGTATGAAAGTTTTGAGTGTAATTGATAAGTCGTGTATAGATTTAGTTGCTGAGAGAGCTTCGAATAAGATGTTAATATCGGATAAAAGTATTAAGATTCTTACGATTTTGAGGCATGATTTTAAACTCAGTTACAAAGCCGCTGAAGCTTCATACAAAATTGATGAGAAATAAAATCCCTGATTAGAATGGATAACCTTCACGATGCTCTGACTGCACATCCTGTGACTCCTTCCTATGGGTTGGGGAAAAGAAAGACGAGTACCGAAACAAACCACAAACTCTGGATCAACTTGGGGAGCGTATTCGACATTCTATGATCTGTATCACCGGACTTCATGAGACAGTTGGGAGATAACACTGGTACCAACGTCGAATTTTACACAGCAGACGAATCTCACCATTGTATTGTCCAAATATGAAGCTAGTTTGACGGCAAACAACCGATAAATAATGAAGTTATTACCAATTTCTAAAATGGAATTTTATTTTCACCCACCCTGTTGGCGAATAGTGCTCAATAGTAAAATCGTACTAATGGGTTGAAAGAGTTAAGACACAGACGAAGAACCTAACCGCCAGCACTCAAAATTCTACATTAGTCTCATAGTTGAGAGATATATAGTATTTACACGTGTACTTGAGATGGGCATTACATTAAAGGTTTGTAAAAAACGGAAATACATTTGATCATCGTCATCGGCCTTTCAACATCATTGAACATTGACCTTCCCAAAGATTTACCAAATATCTCTTTCGTGGGCGCCGTGGCCCTTATATTTTCCGAACTAGTTCTAATCGTCTTTTATTTTCTGCCGGTTACAGTTTCACGTATGATCTATGGGATCAATGTTGAAAGTCGTGATATCTAGTGATTGTCTGACGTTCTTGAAAAATAAAATTTACCAATCGGTTCTATGGTATCTCTGAATCTTGTTCTTTACATTTTTTTTGTTTTTGTCTAGTGATCTCCCTGGGTGATGTTAACCATGATCCTCTCTTATTCACGTTACATGGATCTCAGTTTGAAAGGCAATCTTGATAGGTGACTGTCAGCAAGTTGCATTGGTTGTCGACCCAGCTGTTGAAAATGGAGGGGATTTTTTTTGGTTCTTGAACGTTGAGATTACTCTACCGGAATCCTGTCAACCTAAGGCGGTTCTTCATTTGATTTCCTCTTTGTGTGTGTGTGTATGTGTGTGTGTGTGTGTGTGTGTGTGTGTGTGTGTGTGTGTGTGTGTGTGTGAGGATTTCATGGCAACTTTTTTGGCTAAGTAGATGTAGTGCTCTACTCTCCCAGGTTTTGTGTTTTCATTTTAGATCGTAGTGTCTTCGTCCTCAACACATTTATAACATACCGAAGACGTATATTATTAGCATAGTTGAATCGAAGTCTTTACATGTGTAGCTGATGTGAGATTTGGACAAAGTTCTGTTAAGAGACAGAAATACACCGATAATTCTGAAATATATGGGAAAGCTAGAGAATGAAATCGAAGATCTCTGATAAAATAAAAGGCGGGTGAGGTTTTTTTCTGATGACACGGCTTTTTTTTCTGTGTAAGAAGCTGCAAAGCAAATAATTTCGGTTGAAATATTTATGTGGCATTTTGTGATCAGAAGAGAAGCCGTGGAGTGGAATTCTTTTAAGAAGATTAAAGTTAGAGGAAAACCAAGTCTTTAGATAAGACCACTGCGATTAATTAATTTGCAAATCAAAGTCGGGATGGGTGGGGGGAACGTCTGCGACAGAAAATCCATCGTTTATTCCGTTTTATTTCATTAGAGTTTTTCTTCTTTCTTTTTTTTTCTTTTTTCTTTTTTTTTTTGCTTATTTATTTAGTTATTTAGTTATTAACAACCTGGGGATGGAAGAAAGAAAGAGAGAGAGGGAAAAGATAGAAGGAAGAAAAGAAAAAGGGAGAAGAGAAAGAAGGAAGAGAAAAATGAAAGAAGAAAGAATGGGGAAAGAAAGGGATAGAAAAAAAGGGGGAAGAGAAAGAAGAAAGAAAGAAAGAAAGAAAGAAAGAAAGAAACGAAAAAGGAAGGAAGAAAGAAAGGAAGAGAGAGAAGAGAAAGAAGGGGAAAAAAGGAAGGAAGAGAGAGAAGAGAAAGAAGGAAGAGAGAAGAGAAAGAAGGAAGAAAGAAAGAAAGAAAGAAAGATGGAAAGAAAGGAAGAAGAAAAGAAACGAAAGAAATGAAAAAAGAAAGAAAGAAAGAAAGAAAGGGGGAGAGAAAAAGAGGGGGAGAACGAAAGAAGAAAGTAATACAGAAAAGAAGGAAGGAGAAAAAAAAGAGAAAACGGATTAGAGACAGGTGGAAAAGACAGAGATGATGAGTGAGAGAGGGTGAGAAGGTGGGAAAGAGAAAGACACATTTTGTATGTTTTCCCGCTGTATATTCCATACAGAAATACCGAATAAAAAATTTAGAAACATAGATAAATGGATAGAGAGATGAGAACAGACTTAGCAGAATATTCGTTGATAGGACAATTTGACACAAATTCAAGGAAAAAAAATTAGATAAATGATAAAATGTAAAATTATGAACGGCTGCTTTTAAGAAATTGGAAAAATTGATTCAAAACTAATTAAAAACTAAAACTGAATTTCAGTACATTTTTTCAGTACACAATCTTATATTATGTGAAACTGCTCGAAAAATATAACAAATGAAATAAAAACTAAAAATCAGAGTTCAATACATTGAATGTCGAAATTTAAAACTTAAGATTATTTGCAACTGCAGTAAGAAATCAAATTTCTGTTCAGAATCGTAATTTTCTATTACATTTTAGTGCGCTGCTACGTACAGTATCGCGCATAAATGAGTACACCCCTTTCACTTTTTTGTCGCAGAAAACTAATTCCCTTCTAAACCAAACATATCAGATTTTGTTATTCCCGGTGAAACATTACACAATCAAATCGGTATAACGTATGGACAATCTTTGAAACACTGAATATGAATACGCTGACGCCTCAAAAAGATTATGGCACTCGAGAAAATATCTTTGGTTTCATTGCTTTTGATTTCAATGGTGCACTGGTTGTGGAAATATAAAGTGATATCTGTTTTGATAGAGCGATGTTCTATAAGAAAATCATAAAATCCCACTCGATGTTTAACTTGGAAGAAAATTTTTTCTATAAAAAAAAAGTAGTACTCATTAATGGGCGTAACTGTCTCCACGTATTTTTTCTTTCAGATGGTCTCTTCTCTCTGATTAAATGTATCCGTTGAAGACTAAATTCACATAGAATAAATTGGCATAAGATCATCTGTCCATTTAGTATCGTTCAAGCCCACAAACACAGCAAATACGGAAAACAAAATTGTCTTAAATTTTCTCCAGTCAAATTGATCGGGGAAATGATTCTATTACGTGAATTGAAAACAAAAAGCCTTCAACATCTCGACCCAACCGAGGTTTAACGCTCTTTTCTCTGATTGGTGGGGTGGGATTAAATGCATTCTCCCAATACTCTCTTATGGAACTGAAACTGTGGACCTAATCAAAAGATTGGCTCTCAAACAAATGACCATGCAACGGGCACAAGAGAAGTTCGTGCTTACAATCGAATGGAAATATAAGTAGACAGCACAATATATTAAGGGAAAACAGGACTCAGAGATATCGTAGAATCCAATAGAAAGCTCAAAAAACAGTTGGCAGACAATGTTTCAAGAATGTCAGACAACCTTGACTCAACTTGGATCTTGAGACATCACAAACGAAACTTTGACCAACAGAAAATAAGATGGCGAGATGACTTAGACAGGTTTAAAAGATATTGGCGCTGTGACGCCCGTGATATAGATATCAGGCAAATCTTGGGGAAGATGTAGGTTAAATGATGGACGCGTTGAAATGCTGAAGATGTTGCTGATGAAAAGGATATTCTTAATTGCTTATTACTGAAAACTACGACTGTGCAGCGTCAGGTTGATCCACTCGTATCTTTGAATGAATCATCAGATCAGAAATCGACTTTCATGAGCCAGAGTTGTCCGATGTAATGCTTAACGTCAACGTTAGTCGTCCTGCTGCAAGCACAATGCAATGACCCACCATCGGGCTTGTATGGAAAGTTCCTCTAAACATACACACACACACACACACACACATATATATATATATACATATATATATATATATATATATATACAAACGTATTTTCTACACTTATTATTTCCAGAGGATCAATTGTTTCACTTTGTTCAAAACTCAATGACTGGTCGGCGATATCAATGAAGTTCAAGATATCCAAAACTGATCGAAAAATTCGTAGACTGAAGCCGGAACTGTTCTCTGATGATAGAATATTTACCCATAGGCCACAGAAACTGATAATCAAAGAGAGAAAAAAAGAAATTTCTATGGTGAATTATGTAATTATATTTTTACTCGCATACCAATATGGCTTTTATAACAACGACCAAATTGATCTAAAGGGAGGCAACTTTTCTCTTAACGTCGATAAAACAACGTCTCTCATAACGTATCAGCGTGCAGCTGGTATGGTGCTTCTAGACAGCGAAATATTTTGTCGGTCTATGTAAACAATTTAGCTGAAAGATTAGGTAAGGTCATAAGCTTGAGAAAAACTATTTTGATGACTGAATAATGATTCTATGGATTTATGTGGATAAGTGTTTCTGCCTAGAAAACTGCTGGAAATGTCTGCATTAGCATTTACGCTATAGAAAGTATTTGTGCATTCTTTATTCGTTTTTTTTTTTTAATGAAAGCAATCCATGTGTCTATCACATTTAAATTGAAACATGGACTGGCAAAAGAGATTAGAAAGTTAAGGGGAGATAATAAGCATATGCAGACAACGGTAGTGATAATTGCGGAGGCATGAGATAATAGATGATATTCGCTGTCGACACCCGTGGAATTTTCAAGGGTACACTTGGTGAAATGTAAAACTGTAATTTGCAACCGAGAGAGAAAATGAAATCTAAAATCTGTGTGTTAAAAGTGCTATAAAGATTGTATAAAAAAGAATCAGGTGACATTTCCCATCAAGTGAAAATGAAAAAGGAAAGAACAAAAAAAAAAAAAAACTCAAAAAGGCAGCAAAACCAATAATATGTTTTCTATTTCAAATATTATTGAGAAACTTGACCCCAGGGACTAAAAAAACTAATAAGAAAGCGAAGAAAGCAAACACTCTTGATCAGAAATAAAAGGTGGAATGAGAGTTTCTTTGATTAAAAAAAAAAGAAAAAAAAAGTCGGATTTCCCTTTCATTCGCTAAAACAGAATACGAATTTCAACAACAACAAAACACATTTCATAAGGGAATAACCTCAGGCTTGTGGGAACTACTTCACATTCTTTCCGAAAATGAAACGAGGTAATAAGATTCAAAAAATAAAAATAATCATAGAAGTAGCGCGAGAAACATGGGAGGAAATAAAGCAAAACGAATCAAAATAACCAGAACGCGTGTATGATTTATAATAACCGAAATCAATAATCAGATACATGAAATATTAAAAACCATCTACCGCAACTGTCAATATAGGTTTCTTTAGTTTTTAAGATGATCTGACTATATATGTATCGCGTGTACAGGCTGCACCAATTGAATTGAAACAAATAAAACATTTACCTTTATAAACTACAAAGAAAATTTTTCGGCCTCAAAATGAATTTGATTTTTAGTGAAACATCAATTTTGCAATGTACTTTCATGCTAAATTGGTTATTGGTTTGGGTCCAGCTGGGTTTTCACAGAAAACTCAGAAAACTGAGAATTAAGACTTTTTTAGTTATCATTGTTCAAAAACAAAAAAATGGGTGGGAGAAGTAACATTCATTGATCAACTCGTTTTTCCATTTTTTAAATTGATCACCCCCAACATGCTGCAAAAGTTCATTCGTCACATGACGGTTTCTATATAATGACTAACCAGAACTGTGTAAAAGTATATCGCATATTTGACTGGATTATAATAGCTTAGAACAGGGATCAGCAAATTTTAGGGGAGGCCGGCAAGATTTGAAATACCTTATGTCTTACGGGCCATTGCAAATGAAAATGAGACTGAGTATACAAGCTTCTTTTTTTTTTTTTTTTGTTAGATCATTTTAATGTTTTCATTCATTATCAGAGAATATACCTTCAAAACTACCATACAACTCTATATAAATCAAAGACAACTATGTAACTGTTCTTTCATCATCATCATCATCATCATCATCATCATCATCATCATCATCATCATCATCATCATCATCAGTCTTTTAACGTCCGTCGTTGGACACAGACCTTTCCCAGGATTTGCCACAATTCTCTATCGTGGGCGTCGCAGAGCCAGTACTTTCTAAATTTGTCTGGCTTGTCTCTCCATCTAATACACTGCAAACCTTGGTTTTGCATGAGATCTCTAGGGCTCCATGTCGTGAGTCATGATGTCCATCGGTTGTCTGCCATTCTTGCGACAAAGCCAGCCCATTGACATTTGAGATTTTTAATGGATTCTATGATGTCCCACACTCCTGTCTTCTCCCAGGTGTACTGTGCTGTCTTGTGGTCTCTCCATGTGAGGTTGAGCATAATTTTTTTATGTGTATGTTGCATGGTTCTCAATTTGCAGGTCCGTCTCTTGGTTAGGTTCCATGTTTCGGCTCCATAAGTTACTATTGGGAGGATGCATGGGTTATACACCCTTGGTTTTAGGATTAATGAGATCTTCTTATTTTTGAAGGATGAGCTTGCTCTGCCAAAGGTTTACCATCCTAGTGTGATTCATTGCTTGATTCCTTCTTCTTTTAAGGATTTCATGGAGATTCGTTGTCGTAGGTAGATGTAGTGGTCTACTTCTCTAGTGTTCAGTGACTAAACATTGTTTAATCATAGTTGAGATTTTGTTTATAATGAAAGAATAACAGGAATGCATGTAGTTTAAACAGCTTTGTTGCTATGAAACATAAATTTAAGGCTCCTACAAAATTAAGGTCCTTGCTTAATTTTTCTGAATTTTGTTGTTCACCAATTAATGGTAGATAACCACCCCAATGTGTGCAACGTCACTAATTCAATGAAGTTAGCCGTTCAGATGAAGATGCATAAAGGGCATTTTGAAAAAGGAAAAAGATTAGAGTTGAAATGAAGAAGAAATTTAGTTGAATTGAAAAAATAAAACAAAAACACAACGGAGATAATCATATGCTCAGACAGCAGAAGTTATACCTCTAAACATCACAGTTTGTCGATTTGTAATGCCAAATCAGGTAATCAAATAAACTTATGTTTATGTATATAGACACGCTACAAGGCTCTCATTTTGCGTAAATAGCCCCAACATACGTCGGAATACAGTGGCAATAAGATTTTAGACTCCTTTTTAAAATCTCTGTACATAAGGTGGAAATTCAATATAAGGGGGATCAGTTTTTTATTATTCTGAACTGATAAACTGATCCCCCATGAATAATTCATCTTAATGTGATACGTACCTGAACATAGAGGGGGAATCGTTTTTCGATTGGTATTCATTGACGAAGTAATCCGCCGATAATTAATATATCCAGATCTATTGCTTTCGTTAATAATTCTATAGACCAGATACTGATCTCGTATATTTTTTTTTACAAAATCCTAAATTAAGTATGAATAAAATGGTATGAAACAAGAATTAAGTTCCCAAAAAATGTTCTTGATATAATCCTCAACCGATCAATTTCAACTGGGTCTATTCACAACACAGTTGCTCCTTCTAACGAAACGTTTTATTATATACTAACAGTTCTGTTCAAATGAAAACGTTCGAGTCAAATGATTAGCTTAAATTTAAATTGTAGCACCTTTTACTAATTTCAAAGCAAATACATATCAATACACTCACTATACATCTAAATACTTAATCATACTTAGAGTAGGTTCTGGACTCTTTTGAAGTCTTTTTACTTGAAATTGATACCTTGTGGTACTCGACGGGATATAGGGATAGTCTATGGCCACACTGAAGAGTTGTAGTACAATGAAACAGCTGTCTGTGGGTTACTCAATTATATATATATATATATATATATATATATATATATATATATATATATATATATATATAAACAGCGTGACAAGTTTTGAGCGTTTCAAAGACAATGGATATCTAAATATATATATATATATATATATATATATATAGAGAGAGAGAGAGAGAGAGAGAGAGGCATCGTCTGTAGCTTGCAACACTTGGAATATGACATGCTCTATTTCTGATTTTAACTGAGAGAAAAATGTAAACTCAGTAATTAGATATTTTCCAAGAACAACGTAGGAGTCATTTAATTAAGATTTGATGAAAATCTGTCAATTAATTCCAAATTAATTCGATTTCGAAATAAATTCGGTTAACTGGAAATATAATGAAAAATACATTTGCTCAAAGCGAGTGTCTGTAACCTGTTAGATATGTTTGATTGTAAGTAAAGAGGGTGCCGAGACGATTTTCCTTACCCATGAGTGATGAAAGCCCGTTTCAATTTAAGAGCTCTCACTTATTCTGCACTAGAAAAGCGGAAACTTGATACTATTCAAAAGGTATAAGTATATTATAAGCATATTTCCAGTATTGAAATACCATCATATGATGGGTGATATCCTAAGAATTAATAGTTGGAAAAGGAAAAAGAAGAAGAAGAAGAAGAAGAAGAAGAAGAAGAAGAAGAAGAAGAAGAAGAAGAAGAAGGAGGAGGAGGAGGAGGAAGAGGAGAGGAAGAGGAAGAAGAAAATGAACAAAAACAACAACAGCAACAACAACAATAACAACAACAAGAATCTGTGAGTATAAAATATGGGAAAGTCAGAAGGACGAGAATAATGAAGAAAGGGAAGAAAAAGAAGAAGAAGAAGAAGAAGAAGAAGAAGAAGAAGAAGAAGAAGAAGAAGAAGAAGAAGAAGAAGAAGATGAAGAAGAAGACTTAAATTGAGAAGAAAATTACGAGTGATTAGAGGAAATAACAACTCACCATCATCTTCAATATTTGAACAACTGCAGCGTTAAAATTCAAAACCATGTGAACATATTCCGTCCAAGAATAAACGTTGTCAGAAAAAATTCTATTTAACATTAAATGTAGAGTTAAAAAACATCTAAAAACATCTAGATTCTTGAGAATGTAAATGTTATCATTAAAGCCATCAGAATATGGCCCCCAAAAGTCAAAAAAGCTTCTTTTTCTTTAATAGAAAAAGAAAATTGAACATTTTTAGAAGAGGTGTAGTGGTGCACTTATACTAATTTCCAAACGCACAAACATTTGCACGTATAATATCTGATATCTTTGATGGCTACGGTGTTTCAATTAAAAGATTCGAAATGATGAAGAATCCGTACGTAATAAAAGGATACAAAAGAAAAAGAAAAAGAACAAGATGAGTTGAAAAGAAGAAGAGACGTTGAATATTAAGAAAAGTAAATTTGAATTTTGTAAAATATTTACATCGACACAATATTTATATAAAAAAAAAAAGACACAACAGCTGCCATTGTCAAGATTAATTCTCCCGGTTACATCAACAGGATAAACATAAAAATATGTGTAATTTGAAAGACAGAGAGAAACTATCGCAGACGAAGAGTCATGGATATGATTACGCACACGACATATTGAAAGCGAAGCAGAATCTCTTATCATTTAATTTAAAAGTAAATGCGTCACGACCAATTATATCAAAGCGAGAATAAACAAAATACAGAAAGACGGCAAATCCCGCTCTTGTTGAGGAAAAGACGACAGCGTAATCCACATCGTAAATGAATACAACCTGGCTCAAATGGAATATAAAAGCAGACACGACAGGGTAGGAACTGTGGCATAGAAGGAATTCTGCAAGCGGCTGGAGTTCGACTATATAAACAAAGCACGTCAGTGAAAATCAGAGACTGCTTCAGAATATAGAAGGATTTTGGTTCATTGAGACTTTCGTATCTGGACTGATCACCCCATCCAAACGAGAAAAACTGGATTCGGTAGCCGTAAAAAAGACACAATGCAGCCAAATCTTTAACGTGTCTATCCAAGCGGATTACAAGGTGAAAACAAAGAAAAAACTAGGGAAAATGCCAGGTCCTCAACAAGGAACGGAAAATATGGATATACATTTTAATTGCGTTTCTTTCATCCCAATTTTAGTTACTTCTCATCACAACTAGGCAAACTTTCTGTCTGGAATAGATAATAGTCAAAAATAAAAAATAGATGACGAATCTCCATTTGCTATATAATTGATTAAATTAACAAAAAACTTCATCAAAGTAAACCTAATTCTAATCAGAAAACTATCTCAACGTACAATACAAATTGTTATTAGAGATGTTTCTGATTTATTCACTGTTATGATTTCTTATTGCAAATCTGGCTTGGTGTATAATGGAAAAAATCAGCTAACGCACCAGAAAATCATCTATTGAAATATTAAAACAAACTGTTCACCTGAGAAGGCTTATCGATTCGAACAAAAAATTGTTGCATAATCTTCTTATAATTCACCGAATGTCTGTCTCTCCGTCTGCAGATTATAGCCTGCCACAAAAGTTGCACAATATAAACTCATGGAATCTTCTGAGTCTGCTTTAGAGACCCCGGAGCGGGTTAGGTTTTAGAAAACTTCCATCAAAATATGTTTTAGTGGGGTTGACTTAAAATGCAAATTTATACCATGATGGATACATTTCATGAGCTCGCTTTTTTTCCTTTTTTCCTTTTTTTCCTTTTTTTCTTTTTTTTTTTTTTTTTTGCAGAGATCGTAAAAAAACACTAAAGTTAAGAAGAAATGACTTTTTGAAACAAATCAGATTGAACATCATCTGCTTCTGATCTATCTTTCTATCTATCTTATTATTTCGTCTTCTTTTCACGGCAAAATATCCCACCCGTTAGAATGGGATTCATCTAGTAACAGCAATTTTATATATTTTTGTACACAGTATAATGTCTTCGTCTCCGTCGACTGACAAAAGGCTGAATACAGCTAACGTTACTCATGGAATGAGAATGGAGGAATAAAAAGCAAGGAAACAAGATTGGTTATGAGACAAAATAGTATAGAAGCATCCTGAGAAAGAAAGGCATTCAATTGTTTTGTAACCAGTATACGTAGGGAGAATCATTGATATTACTATAAGAAGAGTGATTCTCTGTTCAATCAAATGCTATCGAAATGGTTTTAAGAAGTTTGTGCGTTTTGAATAAACCAATTGAAAACAGTGATCGGAAGAAGACAAACAAACAGACAAACGAAAAAGAAAGAAAGGAAGAAAGAAAGAAAGAAGGGTGTGAAAATAAACGAAAGAAGGAAGGAATTGGTTTGAAAAGGAAGAAGATAGAAAGAACGAAAGGAAGATATATATATATATGTATATATATATATATATATATATATATATATACATAACAAGATTCCATCAATCCTAAAGAGAATGGCGTATAACCAATGCATCCTCCCAATAATCCCTTACGGAGCTGAAACAAGGAATCTAACCAAGAGACAGATCAGCAAATTGAGAACTGTGCAATGTGCACATGAAAGAATTATGTTAAACCTCACATGAAGAGACCACAAGACAGCACAGTACATCCGAGAAAAGACAAAAGTCAGGGACGTCATAGAATCCATTAAAAATCTCAAATGGCAGTGGGCAGGCTATGTTGCAAGAATGGCGGACAACCGATGGACATCACAACTCACGACATAGATCCCCCGAGATCACATGCGCAAATGAGGCCAGCAAAATATTAGATGGAGGGACGAGCAAGAAAAGTTCAGAAAGTACTGGCTCCACGACGCCCATGATAGAGAAGTGTAGTGAACCCTGGGGAAGGTGTATGTCCAACGAAGGACGTTAAAAGACTGATGATCATGATGATCATGATGAATGGAAGGAAAGTAAGTAAAAGATAGATAGACGGATTTATATTTACTGTGTTCAAGTTTACCACCAGGCAACGTGCTTAAACGTTGCATAGAGAGATCCTATGACAGCACAGTATATTAAAGAAAGAAAAAACAGTAATCAGAGATAGATATGAACAGACTGAAATAAATACATACATACATACATACATACATACTTTCCATTGCTTTGTAATGCTCTTTTGAGCCTCTTCTCTCGTTTTGCAATTTTTCCAAGTAAATACAGCCTCTCTTAACTTCTACCTTACGGTATAACCACACCCTATCACATTTATATCCCTCTAGAATAAACCTCTTCTTTTCAAGACCCTTCTATTCCGTCATATTCAGCGTTGGTTATCCTCTCTCCCCGAGGAAGCAAGCTTTTCAAAAAAGCTAATACCATTTCTGATTCCAATTTCCTCCTCATTTATTGAAAGTTTCGAGACTCTGTCCCGAAAAATGTCCGGGGACCATCTTGAAAGGTTTTATTGAATACCCACGAAGAGGAAAACACTTGACAAGGAATAAATGTCTGTCTCATCGACAATAATTATAAAATACCGGAAAATAGCAGTACAGACATCCCCACCCTTATGACGCAGATGTTGGGGTCCAAGAAAGCCAACACCGAGTTATAACCAAGCCACGATTAATTAAACAATTTTTGGTGCTAGATCTAGCTATTTTCGAATTAAATCTAGTTATTTTAGCGCTAACCATCCATCTGCATAAAACACGACCCTTACTATTATGGAGTGTGTTATAACAAGTGAGGCCTGCATAAAACTAATTTTACTTGAAGCTATTTAATTATTAATTAGTTAGCGCGAGCGGTAGTCATTTTAATGTAGGCACGCGTTCAAATATTCACTTTAGCAGTTGTAGCCTCTTTCAGTAAGTATAAATTCACTTACAGCGAGTCTAAATTCAGCGCCTACCGTTTCAGTGTTCTTTACTTTTAATGAGTTTTAATTATTTCTGTATGTACTAACGTGTGATACAATATATGTACATCAAGCGCTCTCAACCTTTTTGGCGCCAACGCCCACATTCACGTGGAAAATAATTCCACTCCCCATCTGGATAATAAATATTCAATAGGATTCTGAGAAAAAAATATCTCTTGAAAATAATAAAAATGAGAAGCACACGCTGTTTCTTTAATGAAAGTAATGTAAAGTAGTAATATCAAATGTTCGGCACACACATATTCGTTTATAGATATAATCAATGCACCCGAGCCCGTTCTACTAGTAAAGACACATTGGGTTTATACAATATGAGTTATCAAAGTGTTGCTTACTAGATTGATAATAGAAAATGTTTCTGCTGATTCATTTTTTTCGATGACGGTCTTTAATATTCCAGATCCTATCATTATCATCATCATCAAGATTTTATCATCCGTCGTTCGACATACATCTTCCGTAGGATTCGCAAGACCTCTTTGTCGTGAGTGTCGTGGAGCCAATACTTTCTGAATTTGTCTCGAGACAGTCTGTGAAGAGTTTTTGTGAAATGGTATCACCTTATCTTACTCTTTTTTTGAGCTTGAGATGCTCAGAGTTTTTATGTAGCCTTATAAAGGAGTTGACGTGACTTTATAAATGTTGTTGTACTCTGAGATATACAAGGTAGAGTAATGGCCCTCATGAAAGCCTCCTTGAAGACAATTAATGCTACAGCGAGTGGTATTTTGGGTTCTGCTGCTTTTTCTTTAAGCTGATTTATTGAATGGGGATGGTCCTTGGTGGCGTATTTTTTTAAAGCGAGCTTGTTCCCGTGGTTGGTTTTCATCTAGTGTTTTAGTGATCCGGTTGGTGATGATTTCTGTGAAAAGTTTGTAGATGCAGTTGAGTAGGCTTATTGGTCTGTAGTTGTTGAGGTCATTGGGGTTTCTTCTTTTATGTAAAAGCATTATGATTGCCGTGTTCCGGTCTTCCAAGTTTTTACTTTAAGACATAAGTTGAATAAAATACATAGTTTTTAGTGACGAGCTTACGATGTAGATCAATGGTGATGCTATCTGGTATAGGGGCTTTTACTTTTTTCGTTTGTTTAATGGCTTGCTTTACCTCCCATGTGTGACTTCTGAAAGGTCCTCTAGCTCATTGTTAGCGTCTTGTATATCCTGTCCGGTGTTTTGTAGCCCATGTGTTGAAGAGTAGATTTTTTGGTGGAATTCTTGGGTGCGTTCAACAATCCTCTCTCTATCTGTTGCTATGTCTCCGTTTTCTTCGAGTATGTTATTTAGTTGTTTCTGTCCGATACTGAGAACTTTGTTCAAAGTTTTGAAGCCCCGACGTTTTTCGTGGGTTGTTTTGATGATACTGTCGTGTACTCACTTTTGTCATCTCTCGTTTTTTTTTTTTTTTGTTCTTGTGTTTGTTTGCTTTGTTCAGTTCGATCTCTCTCATTTTTCCCTAGTTTTCGGTTGTTTGGGGTTTCTGCACTTTTTAACGAGATTCCTGGTGTCGTCTGAAATTTTACTCATAGTTTGTGGCAGCTTTTATTAGAGAGGTTATCATTTTGCTGTGAAGTTCGTTGATGACGCTGTTGGTGTTGGTCTCTCCGGAAAGGATTTTATATCTGTTTTTCAATTCTAGCTTGAGGGAGTCAGTGAATTGATAAGGTATGTTTAACAGTTGCAGTTTAGTGCAGAACATTTTTCTATGTTCTTTATTGGTGTTTACTTGCATTTTTCATCGTACCCTTTTGAGTTTGCTTCTCATGTTCACTTGTTTTAGAACTTAAATGTCTTTGATGGTGTCGCTTTTGTCCGCTTGGATGTTGTCTATTTCGTTCTTTGTTTCATAGTTAGGGCTCTTCCAAGTCCCTTTTCTATTGGGTTTCTTTTTGAAGAATGTATTCATCATCTTGGAGTCGTTTCTGGTTACAAAATTTACAAGATCTTCATCTTTCTCGTTTTGTATTTTGTATCCAAACTCGCTGACGCAACTTTCATTCCCTTGTCCTACCTGTGCGTCGAAGTCTCCCATGATGACATTGAAGTACTTTTAGTATCTTGTTATAGGGAGTTTGAATCATCATAGAAGTAGTCTTTTTCTCCTCTGGTTGATTACAAAATGGGAGTGTAGACTTGGGTGACATTCAGCTTGTACCTCTTTGAGAGTTGTATGGTGACGCTAGCCATGCGGTCTGAGACAGCTTTGAAACTTACCACCTTGTCTTTGAGGTCTTTATTGACGAGAAAGCATACTCAACTTTGTTTTACTTTCTCTCTTCCGTAGTTTATCCTATAATGCCCACCTCAAAATCTCAAAATGCCCATCACTTTTTTCAGTTTTTTTACCGACTACCCAAGATTTGAAATTGCCTACCGATGGGCGTTAACACCAAGATTGAGAAGCCCTGGTACATGAATATCGACCATGCGTGAGAAATCGTGGTTATTGCATTTTGATTCGACTACTACTAGTTCAATGGTTTTCAAAAGAAACTAATGCAGTTTCTGATTCCAATTTCCTTCTTTCATATTAACAGTCTGGGAATGTTTTTTTTCCCGGAAAATGTTTGGGGACCATCTTGAAAGGTTTTAAGTACCCACGGCGGGGGAAAACACTTGACAAGAAACTAATATTTGTCTACACGACATTAAATACAAAATACCGGAGAAAAAAGGAAAGAACTAGCTCTAGCCATCAAAAGTGATGAAGGGTTCTTTCCTGTTCTCTCTATACGTGCGTGTGCCTGTGTTTGTTCGTGTGTTCCACAGCCCTTAGCCATACCGTTTTGTCAACAGACTCGAAAATTGGCATCAGAACTCTATTAGACCCCTTCTCGAAAAAATGTTTTTCATTTTTGGAAAATAAGTTTTTTGGGGTTTGTTTTTTTTTTACCTTTTTGGGGGTCTTATTCTGACGGGTTTAATAATAACATATTACACTATCCAGAATCAATATGCTTTTATACTATAGATGATTTTCAGTTGAAAATACCAGTGATGCCATAAATAGAATTTATTTTACTTGAAGTTACATAGTTGTTTACTGGGCTAAAGCTCAGCTCCATGCAACGTGCACAAGAAAAGGTCACCACTCGGAGAAATCACAAGTCAGCGCAGACATCACTACTCACAACTTTGATCCTATAGATCAAAAGTGGGATCGTAGCCGGCAAAAAATAAAATCGCGTGACGATTAAGACAATTTCAAGAGATAGTGGTGCCGCAACGCCCACGAAAGGCCTAATGGATTTTTATTGAAGGATGCTGCTACTGTTGCTGATGACGATGGTCACCTTTTTGTTTTGTAGCTGATCTCTATCGAAGTAGTACACATCCCTTCCTCTCACGCTTTTTCACATCCATCTTTCATTTTGCCATCACAACCTACGATTCAAATCCAATTGATTCTTCGCTTTACGCCATTTCGAATTACGGAATGTTTTTGTAGAAACGCTTTATTTTCAGACACTGAGGAAAAACCTTGGCAATCTTTGTTTAGTTTCTCCTGAAATACGATTGCAGAAATATTTCCAGCACTGATACTAATTGCTGGCAAAACATGGCTAGAATTTTCATTTCCAGCTGCTTTTATAGCTGAAGTTTTTACGTGTGGTTTAAATAACGTTGTTGTTCTCGCTATAAGATACCGTTCTTCAAATCTAAAATATCGTTCTCAAGACCCTAACCTTTACCCCAACCCAAACTCTAGCCCAAACTCTTGGAGTGCACATAACAGTTGTAGCAATGAAGTTGACTGGAAATGAAAACACTAGCTATCAAGAGCGATAACTTTTTGCAATCATCACGTTTTTGTGTTTCAAGACCAAGAATTACCGAAACCAGAATTTATTAAACAAAATCTATTACACGAGTGTGTGACACATGGTGAGGATCGAACTTACTGCCGTGTTAAGGCGTCTATCTTGATATATCAATGCTGTTTTCACTTCCTTTGTTTGTTTTGTGTCTGTCACTCTAAAGAAGATATATGAAATTAATTGACAAATTAACAACCGACTAAGAAGTCGAACGACTGCTGCTAATTGCAGCTTCACTCACTCTTATGTCTTCATCTTCTCTCTCACCGAGGTTCATATTAGTGCTCCATACCAAACGAGGGAAAATAGGGCCAGAAAAAAGTGTTTCGCCAATCTGTGATCATTTTTGACGGGTACTATGCTATTCAGCTATATAATTGAGAGGGGAGATATACACTACCTATTATGAATAAGTATACATCCACTATTATTTTTTTCACTGAAAATCAATTTTTCTCCAAAACCAAATATAGCAGGATTTTATCACCCCTAGTGGAAATTTTCATAATCAAACCAGATATTATCGGGTATTAATTATGAGGACACGCTACAGCATTGAAACTCTATTGACAATATTTTTTTTGATTGGGTGTACTCATTTTCGGACGGCAATGCTGTGAGATTTAGTCACAAATGATACCTGATAATATCAGTTTTGATTTGCTCCGTTAAAAATCATCAATTTTTTTTTGTTGAATAGCCTTATGCAGATTTTCTAAGACGTATTTTGTTTGTATAAATGCTGTTGAAGAAAAAAGAAGTGATTATACGTTGCTATCGTCTTAGCAACGCAAAGATTTGTTCTAAAAGATATACAAATTTCCTTCAACCCCCAACCATATTTTCCCCTTACGTTCCTGTCTCATTAAGAATCCTCATTAAGGATGACAATTCTAACAATTAATTAACGTGCTAGCCACTGCATTTATATTAAATCTGACGAGTCCTTCCCGGTGCGACGTGACATTTGATGGCCCTCGTTGAAGTCGTCCTCGTCAAAAACTTTTACGTCAGACAAGCTCTGTCGTCATTGGGCTTGATATGATGTTGTTATTTTTTTCCCCCACATCAGCATAATTAGCTTGATTTTCAGAAAAAAGTTAGTGTGCATCAATTTTTTAGCAGCTGGCGGTGTTAAGGGTGGTTAATAAAAATAAAAAATAGATAAAATAGGTGATCGATGAATAAGCTGTTTTTTGTTGGGCTGTGATCACAAAAATGTTTGGAAGTTCAAAAACAATGGTGGGCACAAAGTAAGGGACTAATTTACCATAAATATTATTTTGCCAATTGACACCCTCTATAAACATATTTTGAAGCAGAATTCGAAAAAAGACATAAGGAGTAAATACTAAAGTTTCCAGCCCTTTAGCTCCATTGTTGTGGCCTGTACGCATGATATATATATATATATATATATATATATATATATATATATATGTATATATATATATATATATATATATATATATATATATATATATATATATATATATATAAAGCCAGCCAGACCGACGTGAAAACTGGAGAAACTTATATGTACTGTATAGGTAGACAATTTCTGATGGTTTTTAATGTGCAAAGTGTCATAACGGTTTCTGGTTCAGAGAAAAATATGAATTTCGGTCAAGTCAGTAGTTTGGAAATGCATGGATCTACATCTCCCTGCTGTAGGCTGAAACCAAGGTTTTTGGAAACTTTCAGATCTAGACAGACCAACAAACAGAGCGTTGATATGACGATTGTTTAGCAATCATTCTTCGAGACGAGAAACTGATTTCAAACTAGAAATGGAGTCCATATAACGGACTGTTGATAAGATCTAAGTCCTTTGTGGCAAATCCTCTCGCCATTTGTGACGCCTCATCATAAAACAGGAGAACAACCTCGCAATATTTCTTCTAATTTCTTTATAGTCAAGGGATGCAAAAATCTCATGTGCAATGTTTCTACCTGTGTCAAAGGTATGCGCGTACTTTTGAATTTGATACGTAATTTGAAATATTTTGTGCGCACATGAATTTCCTTTGTGTACTGATTGCAAAGGGAACTGCTTGGAGCCCAAGAAGGTTGGAGCATCCCTGTGCAACGACTCTCCCGCTTAATAACATTCATGTTCCGGTTGCTGTGCAATTAACAGCCACCAACAAAGTCGTTGCTATGTTCAACTAGCGAATAAAGATAGCTTTGTATTCGTTCCGGTTTAGCTGGAAAAAATTCTCTTTATCCTATTTGAAAGCTGTTATTCTTACGAGTTTGCTTAAAGAGTCTGTAATAAATGCTGAGCTCACCCAAAAGCTAACATTTTCAAGAAAGAGTCTATAATTTTGAAGAAAGTTATCATCATCTCAAAAGTTGGTCAAACACCTGAACGCATTTTATTCAATATATCTTTTGTTATTCAAACGTAATTTAAAGAATATTTTGATCCCTAGAGTTTTGCAGACTATCAATTTTTCTCAAATCTCAAAATTGGAGTTAACTTCATTACCATAACAAGAACAAGAATAAGAAAGATTATACCAATCCTCACCAAATTTCATAAAATTTAAATTCCCTTTTGAACTCATGACCAACATGTTACCAGGAGGGTGTTTTACCGAGTGTGTAACATTGACCATTCTTAAATATGAATAAAAATGTATCACGTACATGGGCTTAGTTTATTCTAATAAATAGATACATTAGTGCAAAAAAATTTTGATATTTTTTATCTATCATATATACGACGTTGAGAACCATGCAACGCGCACGTGAAAGAATTATGCTGGGCTTCACGTGGAGAGACCATAAGACAGCACAGTACATCTGGGAAAAGACAAGAGTTAGAGACATCATAGAATCCATTGAAAATCTCAAATGGCAATGGGCTGGCCATGTTGCACAAATGGCAGACAACTGATGTACGTCGCCACTCATGACATGGATCTCCGAGATCACATGCACTACTGAGGCTGGCAGAATATTAGATGGAAGGACGACCTAGCTCTGCGTACTGGCTCTGCGACGCCCATGATAGAGAAGTGTGGCAAATCCTGGAGAAATTATATATCCAACAACGGACGTTAAAAGACTGATGCTGATGATGCTGCTGCTGCTAATGATATACACGATACAAAAGTTGAACTTATCATCTTCAAACGAACTAGAAATTCAATCCGACATCAGACAGGGTTGTGTTTAAGATAATTCCAATAATTTTGAGACGAGTGATTCATTCCGAAATCACAGAAGGCATCTTGAAGATCCCACTAGTTGTTCAGATTATAGAACTCTTCCTTTGTTTTACTCTGTTATCAACGCAAGGTTTCGGCCTATCGAGTGTAAAGCCTTTTCCCGCTGCCCAATTCAGAAGTAAAGGAGAGGGCCTCTTCCTCTTACGAAAATGTGGCAAACAGAGAATTTGATGGTCAAGTATATCGACCGGTGAGAAAGTTGAAAGAAGCGGACGCTATCTGAATCCGGGTAATGGGGGTTTCAATGTGGGATGGTTATCGAGCGAAGTAATTGGAAAGTATCCTCGCGTATAAAGGTTAAATCATCTGCGTTATGCTGGTTGCTCAGAATATCAGTATAGCTTGCGTTGCTTGGATCGAGCTGAGTTAACTCCCCTTGACTCATTCACCGCATTTCAGCGTTTGAAAGAGCCCCCCTCCCCACAATCCAAATGATTGTATTATGTATAATCCAAACTTACATAGACATAATCGTCTGAGAATGTAAGACTTCATATGTCTGTGATTGTAGAGAAAATTGATGTGCTAATACCTCATCTATGTATGTATCAATCTAATTATTCATTTATCTCTATTCGTCTATCTCTCTACCTATCTCTCGATCAATGTTCATATCTATTCGAATCAATCTGTCAGTTCATATCTATCCATATATATATATATCTGTTCATATATATCATTTTGATATCAGTCTATCTATTTATCTCAAACTGATTGTATCAACCAATTAAATATTCACCAATCTATCTATGTCTGCCCATATATAACTATATATCTATCTCTGTCGATATCAATCTGTCTGTTCATATCAACATATCTACCACAGTCTTTTCATGCCAATCTAATCCATCTATCTACCCAAGTCTCTTTTGATCTGTATATCTATTCAAAACGATCAAATAGCCCATCTATATTCATATCTATCTATATATGTATCACAGTCTTTTATGGTGTCTATCTATTTATATACAAATTATTGGTAAAGATTGCCATTCGCGTTTGAGTAGCAACAAATACCAAGAAATATCAAGTTTTCAGGAGGAAGACTGAAAATGGCGACAGAGTGCCGTGGTGATCGTAATATTAATAAAGCACATTCATCACCATCACCATCATCAGCAGCAGCAACAGCAGCAGCTTTTTGAAGTCCGTCCGTAAACATATACCTCCTCCTGAATCCGCCTGACCATTCGATCATTGGCGTCGCCAATATCCCCTTGACTTGTCAAAATCGTGACGCCATCTTTTTTGGCCGGACACAATTTTTTATATGATCTCGTTGAATCCACGTTGTGAGTCGTGATGTGCCAGTGGTTGTCTGATATTTTTGCAAAGAAGCCTATCTATTTTAACTTGAGTTTTCTTGCGAATTTTATCAGGTCTCTGACTTCTGTTTTGCTCTAATATACTGTGCTGTCTTGTGGACTCTCTGCGTGATGTTAAGCATGATCCTTTCCGGTATACGGTGCACGATCTTCGGTTTGAGAACAATCTTTTGGTTAAGTTCCATCTTTCAGCCTTGCTCCTTGCCAGTTGTCTTTTCTAATGGATTTTCAAGAAGCAAAAAAAATAAAATGAATAAAGCACTTTAGTCTATGAGAATTGGAGAAAGAACTGAATTGTGGATTTGCATGGAATTCTCACCTTTTATTCGGACAGAGTCTCCTGGGAAATTCTTGGAATTTTAACTTGCTTGAAGAACGCATCTCAATCATATTGAGCTTGGAACAAGAAAATGAGTACTGAAATTGAAAAAAGAGAGAGGGGGGGGAGAAAGAGGGAAATCAGAGTGGGTGTGATGGTTTGTTGCTAAGAAACAAGATGGCCGTAGAAAAGGATGCATACAAAGTGAGTGGGAGGAAGGGTTGCAGAGGAGAGAGAGAGAGAGAGAGAGGGGGGGGACAAGAACGATGAGGGTGTAAAGGTACATGTGCCTTAAAACATTTAATACCTTTATCGAAATGTCAAGTGACCTTGCAACTTCTCAATTCAGATGGTAGAGCACCAGGCGGAGAATCCCCCTCTACCAGAAGTAGAGGGAGAAATACAAGGCCCGCTACCTCGATAATTGAAAAATCTTTGCAGCAAAATTTCTGGAGAGCCCAAATGTTATTAATGAACCTGTTAAAATACCCCCCCCCCCAAAAAAAAAGTAAAAAAGCTCCCTCCCATTCTAGAAAGTGTCACTTGGAGTAGTAGTGCCGATTTCCATGTCTGTTGACAAAACAGTATAGCCAGGAACACTCGACCACACAAATACACTCACGCACACACACACACACATAAATACACTAACACACGATCATATAAAAAAAATGATAGAACCCCTCCACTATCTTTGATGGTAAAAGATATTCTATGTTAAAGGGCATTAGTAAATTTCGACTCAGCGATAGAGCGTGGGTTAGAGACTCCTATTTTCCAAGAAGCAGAGCTAGAAAGACAAAACATCAATGTTAGAAAGAAAGAACAAAGATCTTGCACGTAACAACACGATATATTTTTATTCTTAACAATAGCAAAGTAAATGAATCGGTAGTTTTCAGTGTTTTGACTAAACAAAAAAATTGAATTATTTGGTCTGATTATCATGTCTTTACGACTGATGGTAGGTACTTAAAATTTATTTACGAGCATATTCCCGGCAGAAATGACGGGTTTGTTTATGTATGAATTGACACTAACGAGCCTAAGGGATTTTTTTATCAAGTAATTTATTTTTTTTAATAATTCTAGTATTCCAATTTCAAGATCTTTTTAAGTCTCAACTCACCTCAAGCTGTTATAACGCATGATCAGACTTAATGTCTCAACTGTTTCTTAGATGTAACCTTTATTCCTATTTTTATGTCATAATAGGAAGGTGAAATGTAAATTAACCAATGAGATGCAAGAGCCCAATCTAACAGGGGGATGACTTAGCAAATCTGCTTATACATGTTTAGAATCGTGTTTCGTAGATTATGTAACCAGACGTCGTTACTTAGGTAAATCAGTTATTCCGTATAAAGTAATTAGTACGTCGTATGTGTAATTCACAAGAAAAATACGCTGAGGTTTTAAAGCTGGTACAATGATAAAATGTCTTCGTTTCTTTGAGAGCCACCAGTTTATAATGCCATAAAATGGGTCAAACTTAGATTGTTTTTTTGACTAAAGAAATGAAATTCGTACGATATATATATATATATATATATATATATATATATATATATATATATATATATATATGTATATATATATATATATATATATATATATATATATATATATATATATATATATACATACATATATATATATATATATATATATAAAAAGTCTGTTTTACAGTTTTAGCCATCGGCGTCGAATACCACTTTTCCAGGAGAAGAGGAGCAAAAGCAGAAATTTCAAGGGTGGGAATAAAATAAAATAAAATAAAAAAAGGAATATATCTTAGCAGCAACCCTGTTACACGATATGCATTCCACTCGCCATTTGTAGAGTAAGCACTTGACGGGGGCGCATAACCTCACCCCAAGTTGACACCTTCAAATAATGATTCAGTTTTAATTCATATGGGAACATAAGGTTCCAACTTTCAACTTCTATACGAAGGCCTGAAACAGCGGGTGCTCATGTTTCTAGGTTTGCTTTTGTATTGTGGCAAGGGATTTCATCACACTTCCTGATTTTAATGAAAGTCATTTGTAAATGTTTCTACGCAGAGGCAGTCAAAAAATTTAAAGACGTGTCTATATAATACTCATGTATGCCTTTATTTTTATTGTACTCCCACATGTTTGAAGGACTATAGTAGAGGTTAGCCTGAAGTAGCTTTTTTTTTCATGTATTTGTCAGTCATGTGGATGAGGTGGGTCTTTTTAGCATATATCACCATGCTGACTGGAGTTCAGTATTTTTTTACGTTCGCTCATTCGGAAGCGAACGTTCCTTCTGGTCAACAGCTGGACAGAGCGGTTTTTTTTCATGTTGTCTCGCATGCCTCTTGCCGGTAAAGATGTTGTTTGCTTGATTTTCGGCTCAATTTTTTTTTCGTCATGTGAGTCTTTTTAGCAGCTGCATCTGGTGTCTCGTTTGCATAATTCCAAGGGAGAAAATATTCATTTTTGAATGTTCCTACGAGGGGAAAAGTTAAGGTTGAAAGCAGAAAAAATGAGAAGGAGAGACGATGTATGAAACAGAGGGAATATTTGGAACCTGTGACTCTGCTTGATATTATGCTCAGAACAAAAAACAAGATTCAAGTGTTAAGATGACAGATCCGGTGAATACATTACAGTTGGAAGAACTTCTGATCATAGTTTCCCAATCATATGCTGTATTGCATTTGTAACATGAGGAAGGGTTTCAAGATGCAGTGAAATCACCGATAAAAACCCTTGCTAAGAAATAATTGGGTTATCTTGTATACCATATCAATATACACATCCTTTTTACAAAGCAGATAATATCGAGGTCTTTCCCGAATCAAGTCTCGACTTTCATCGATTTCAAATAAATCCATTGCGTCATAACCAGTGACTATCTTGTACCAAAATGAAATATATTTCAGGGTCGGGTAGGAAAGGGAAAACAAGTATTTAAACATTGACCAATGCTAGTTCTGGTACGTTCATGCAGAACTCCTTTTTCATAGACTCTTTTCCAAGATTTGAAAACAACGTGTCACAGCTGACTGACTGTGCAGACTAGAAAGGGTTTAGTAATTCGAAAGACACTTCTGAGAAATTACTAACACTGCACAAAGGTTGGCACTGAGAACTCTTGCATCATCCGCGTATACAGATATATAGATAGAATAGAATGAGGCATTTATATATTCTCTTTGTTTAGATTTTCCTTCTGTGATTATTGCCCCAAGTGTGCAAATTGATTAACCTTTTCCTCTATCTGTAGTCATCTCTTCTTGCTGAGTGTCCAGCCTATCACAATTTTTCTTGCTTAATTAATTGTATAATTCCCTTCACACTAGCCCCTTCTCTGATCGATATTGATTTTCCCCAATCTTTTTGAGTTATCCTCAGCATTGCTCTTTCCGTAGCTCTTTGCTTGATTCTCAGTTAGCTTCCACGTCTTTTCGTTAATTTCCATTTTACATATTCGTAAGCTATAGCTGGCATTGTGCATTTGTGGTATACTTTAGTCTTTAAAAATATTGGTAAAATGCTTTCCAATAAATCTCTATTGATTCCAGATGATTTCCTGCTGATCGTTTTATTTTGCATTCACAGCCTTTCTCTAACTCTATAACCCGTCCAAGATCAATGAATTCCTCTACGTTTTTGAAGCCTCATCCTTTACTCTCACGTTTTTTAGGGACTTTATCGTTGAATATTACTTCTGTGTTTGTTCTGTTTTACTTTCTTTACTTACCCTATTTAGATCAGTTAACATGTTTTGCAATTCTTCCAGTGCTTTTGACGTCATGGTTACAGCATCGGCAAATCTCTGGTAGTTTATATATATTCCCTTAGTTTTTTCTTCCAATTCCCTCTCTGTCAGTTTTCCGAAGGATGCCGTATATAGTTTAGGTGATATTGTATCCCATTTTCTTACTCATTTTCTTATTCTTATTTTGTTTGTATCCTTATGTAGACTAATTATGGCAGGGCCATATTTGTGCATGTCCTGAATGACGTGCATACAAATGTCGTTAACACCGTCATCCCTAAAAAGAAAGGTTTACAATCAACGTAACCTACCGATAGTCACATATGGAGCTGAAACACGAAACCTAACTAAAACATTGGCCGTCAAACTCAGAGCCATGCTACAGGAACACGAAAAATCATGCCCAACCGCACATGGACGAATCATAAGACAACACAGTATATTAGAGAAGAGACAGGAGTCCGATATATCATGGAAACGGTTAGAAAACGTAAATGGCAATGGGCTGGACATGTTGTAAGAATGTCTGACAACATCTGGGCATTGCAACTCACCCCGTTTAACCCCACAGATCAGATGCGAAATTATGGCCGACAAAAAGTAAGATAGTGTGAGAAGCTAGATAATTTCAAAGAGTACTGGCTCCACAACGCTCATGATAGAGAGGTTTGGCAAATCATATATATATATATATATATATATATATATATATATATATATATAATCATTTATTTTTGGTTTAAAATACATATATGTAATTGAAATTTCTTAGTATCTAATTCTCTTCGCGTTCCAAATCTAAAGCAAGTATCAGTTTATATCATTAATTTGTAAATAAGTATATTGATATAACTACAATGATACGAACAGACTTTGATATATAGATAGATCAATAAATGTAACCATACTGCGATGTGTAGAGAGAGGGAGAGAGAGTGGGAGAAATAAAGAGTGAGATATGTTGGATAACAGCAGAGCGCTACATTTTGTCCATGTTGGATAATAATGGCGGTGGGGACTTCTCGCCCAAATCCCTTCCTGCAGAGACTGGCTGCCATGTCACCTCATGTCGGCTACGTGGTTTCTTCGACGTGTGCATATTATACTTGCACCGACACCATCGATATAATCTTCCGGAAAGCCCGTTGTGTTCAGATCCGGTCGCTGAGAAACATGATGATGAATCTGCCAGAAGGGAAATGCTGCATCCGTGGAGAGACGTAAACTGGTTCCATATTAATTGCGAGGATGTCTAATTATTAATATAATCCATGTTTTATTTTGTCGTGTCTCTCCCTTGATGGTGGGAACAGATGAAACGGTGCTGAAAGATTCCTGCATCTGAAATGCTACATTTTCCGTATTGGATTTTAACACAAACGCCTCTTTTCCGAGATACTTAAACTCACCTGCTGTACCCTATTGCTAAAGGCGAACTGCTATCACACCTTGCTACTCTAAAATCTGTGCCTATCTCTCTTTATACCAACTATTCCTTTCTCTTCCTCACCAAATTCATGTGTTGATATTTACACACACACACGGGCTAATAAGTATATCTAGGTTCATTGACCTTCCTGTGAGTCACTCATAACACTTATATACATACGCTCAAGTTCAGACTCACTCCAGTCATCATCATCATCATCAGTCCTTTATCGTTCGTTGTTCGACATAGGTTTGGCAACATTTCTCTATCGTGGGCGTCGCAGGGCCAGTACTTTCTGAATTTGTCTTGTTCATCCCTTCATCTTGTATTCAGTAGGCCTCGGTTGCGCATGTGATATCTTAAGATCCATGTTGTGATCTGTGATGTCCATCGGTTGTCTGCCATTCTTGCAAAATGGCCTACCCATTGCCATTTAAATTTTTTGTGTAGATTGTCTTGGACTCCTGTTTTCTCCCTGTGCTGTCTTGTGATCTTTATATTGGGTTGAGCATAATTCTCTCATGCGCATGTCGCATGCTTCTCAATCTGTAGGTCTGTTTTTTGCTTAAGTTCCATGTTTCAGCTCCATAAGTGACTATTGGGAGGATTCATCGGTTGTATACTCTTCTTTTTAGTATTTATGGGATCTTCTCGTTTTTTAAAGTAGAGCTCGGTCTACCGAAGGCTTGTCGCCCAAGATTTATTCTTCGCTTGATTTCTTATTCTTTTGTAGGTATCATAGAGATTCGTTTTCCCAGGTAGATGTAGTGGTCTACTTTCTCCAGTTTTTCATCTTCGATTCCGATAGTTGTGTTCTTATTGATCTCTAAATCGTCCCTTCACTGGCAAGCTGTCTCAGGAAAAAGGTGATATGCTCTTGACCCCTGGCTTAAATCATCTTCTCTTGGGAAAGAGATCGGAACTGAACAATATACACTATTTTATCAGAGGCACCAGCACACATATATTGGAAATGTGGTATCACTCTCAAATTGCTTACCTTGAGCCTCACAAGCATATACTACATTACAAATAGATAGAAAGATAGATGGATAGATATAAACAGATAGATTTGATCGAACCGATAGATATGTAGAGAGAAAGAGAAAGATAGATACATGGATACATAGATAGAAATAGTTAATGGTAACGTTTGTGGTTGATTATAATTAATGGTGACACCAACGCATCCACGCAGTAAAATACATTGACAATTACTGTCAGTCTTTCTTCAATTTTCACAGCCAATGTGTCGCTATCAATCCTATTTGAAATTTTGTATCGATAAACTGTCCTCTTTATTTGCTCATGATTTCTCGCAACTGACATTAAAAGAGCTTTGATGATTCAATAACAATCATATAATGATAAGTGCTTCCATCTCAGTTTCTTCGTGTTTACACTGTGTGACGATTCACTCATCTTCTCTTTAAATTCATGAGTTGATATTTACACACACAAACACATTGTACTCCTATTTATTACTCTAGAATGTGTGACTTTCTCTCTGTAAATGCCTACGGTTACTGTTTATTTTTCGGTTGGGGGATAACTAGCAGATACGACGTCTGAAGGAAGCGGCACATAATCTCTGTTTAGTAGAACCAGACGTAAAATCGATATCAGTAGCATCTGGGGAACCTCATATCAAAAAGGACAAGTTTAACCGTCTGGTAAAAACAACACCATATATGAAATATATTGATATGCATTGCATTTATCAACGTAGATAACAGAGACTTGCATCTAAGTCTGAGTCTAAAGAATAGAGTCCTGTTGACCACAAAGCTTCAATTTTTACTATTTGTTTTCATAACATTTTATATTTTTATTGAACCACCGTTGCCATCAAAGATGGCAATGGGTTACATCTTTTTTATATGTGCGTGTGTTTATGTGTTTGTTTGTGTATTTGTTCATGTGTTTGTTTCCAGAGCTCTTGGCCATGCTGTTTTATATAGACTTGAAAAATTGGTATCAGCACTCTATGCTTCCTTGACGTTCTGGTTAGGGGGTTATTTTGACGGGTTTATTAATACCATCTAAATTAAAATTTTTTTTTACTCTTTTTTGATGTTTTCCAGTGGAAATAACATCTAGGTTCTCCAGAATCTAGATGTTTCAAGACTTTTATCTACTTAGCTTTGGATGATTTTTTAATGGAAGATGCCAGCGATGGCATACAAAGAATTTATTCTAACCGTATATATTCTCCGTATTTTTTTTTTCTCTTTGATTTTTACGGTACGGTTGTATTGACTGTTATGGTGAGTTATTCTTTATATTGAGATTTTTATTTCGTCATCAGAACATGCTATTCTGCGTTCACGTCATCATAACGGGGTTGAGTCTCTTAGCGGAACAGAGTACAAACATCAATCATCATATGGATAGATGTTTTTTGCTCTTTCTTCGTCTTTTCGATAGAGCTCCTTTTTTTTCGTTCTTTTCCAATCTTTGCTCGTAAAATATTGATCACCAATGTGTTTGTTTATTACGACAAAATCTCGAACAACTGCCGAATACCTGAATATGTCTCGTAATAAGACAAAAAAAAAGAGATGTGGGCTCGAATCGTGGCTAATTACCTGCAACGAACAACGACATGTCTTTAAGAGTCAAAAGCACTTTCTGTCAGAACGAGCTGGAAAACGTTGAAAATGGTTTAAAAAGACATCAGAGAAAGAGGGTAGGCAAAAAAAGAGAATTTATTTCATTCTCAACTTCATACTACATCATTTTAATCTCCTTTCAAATTAACTATTGAAATTGAAAATGTGAGGTTAAAAAAAGCGTTCGTTATTTGAGAAGCTAAGGCATTTTCTTGATATATTACATATTAAAAACGTTATGAGGAACACAAACAAATACAAGCTGAAAATGTCGCAAGGTTCACGAAAACGAGTGAGTGTCCATTTTCAGTGAGTCATTTCTCAACAGCTTCACATTCGTTTTTTCTCAAATGTTGACGAATGCTGACGAAAGTTGTGTGATAAGCGTCACAGATTTTAAACCAAGTCTTTTTTTTTTTTTTTTTTTTGTCCTTTCATCTCGGATTCTCGGTGCTTCCTGAGAAATTGCAACAAAAAGCAGCTGAAATAAACATGAAATATACTGGCCGGAAAATTTAAATTAATAATTGCATAATCTAGCCGTAATGTCATCATTCTTTACGGATAATGCTGTAGTTTATTTTAAACTATTCCACTGTACCATGTGTCGAAGTTAAATGTCATTTAATTAATAGTGTAGCTGGAGGTTTGAGCAAAATGACCATGCTTTTCTCGGTGTGTGTTTTTTTTCCGTTGTGACAAATTGAGGAGCAGAATGAACTCTGCTCGAATCCTGGTTGCATAGCAAGTCCAAGGCTTTTGGCACAATCCAATCAGAGCCCACCTTTGGATGGAAAGAAACCTAAAGGACGATTTTCCTGCCTTGATTCTCTGAGAAAATTATTGTTTTGTGTTAAATTATCATCGTTCCAATTGGAAAAATTATCACCCAGCAACAATACGGATTAGAATGATTGCCTAGGGGCGAGAGAGGCGATAGGAGCTGAAGGGGTGAAAGGAGCTAAGAGGAGGTGGGGCGACTGGACCAAGGAGAACTGGTTGGAGATAAATAATGTACCGATGTGAATCATACATAGGGAAGTGGGATACCTGTATATACATATATATTAATGTTAGGTTGTTACTATATTAGAAACTGTCAGCATGTTGGTTTTCAGTTTTTAAGTTGGTTTGGCTGACTTACTGGCTGGCTATTTATTGATCATGTGTACAGTCTGTAGCAGAGGAACTAGAGGGCTGAAAAATAAAACGTTTATTCCTTATCAAGTCTGGATAAAAAAAACTGGATAATTTTTTGTTTTTCCAAACCCCGTCCCTGGATGAGTTTTTAGAGTGTGTGTGTGTATGTGTAGAGGGTGTCAATTTACAATGTAAGTTTATGCTAGATTAATTCTTTATTTCATTCGATAGCATTCATGTTTTCTTTTTATTCAGACTCTTTTAGTGATTTCTACCCAGAAAAAGATGAGAGAAGCAACTTATTCATTGATCACCCCTTTTTTTTCTAATTTTTTTAATTGATCCCTCCCAAGCAAGAAAAAAAAATGTTGGTCTTGTGACAGTTTCTATTGAGTGGTTAACCAGACCTGTTTTACAATGAATTTAATTCACATTATACTGTAATTGAATTTTATATGATATTTACATTCTGCTTTGCTCCAAGACGAAGTTTTGAATTAAGATTTTAAAAACAATTTTTCAAGTGAAGAAAAAATACCAAGAATACTGCAGCATTTCTGGTCCCTTTATTGGCTATTATGGAGAACCGCTGCAAGATAACAACCGTAGGGAAGTTTCTCAAAAAGACTAGTGAATATTAACCAGCTATTAAATTTGCTAATTACCTTTGCGCAGTCATCAGCAAAAGCAGCCTAAGAGCATCCGTCGTTGGACGTACACCCTCTCTAAAATATGCAAGACCTCTATATCATGGGCGTCGCGGAGCCAGCACTTTCTGAAACTGTCTAGCTCACCACGCTATTTTACTTTCTGTTGGTCACAATCTTGCATATAATCTCTGGGGATCCATGTTCTGAGTCATGATGTCTGTTTGGCGTTCTTGCAATATGACCAGCCCAGAGCTATTTAAGTGTTTTAAACTGATTCTATGATATCTCGGACTCCCATCTTTTCTCTAATATATTGTGTTGTCTCACGATCTATCCGTGTGAGATCGAGCATGATTTTCTCACATGCATGTTACATGGATCTCAGTTTGATGGTCAGTCTTTTTTTTTTTTTTTTTGTTCCATGTTTCAGCTCCACGGGTGACTATCGGGTTGATGCATTGGTTTTATACCCTTCTTTTGTCGCAACAAATATGAAACAAATCATTTTGAGTGTCCCTGAATTCTTGTTTCATGATACATATTTTATTAGAGCAATGTAGATAAATAATATTATACAACATTTCTTGCAGATATATTGGTAGTTATTGTCTGACTTCTCTTAGATGGGCTGTACCACTCATTGTGTATGATATGATGTGATTATTTTCCACGTCAATGTATTCATTTGTTCACAATGATTCAGCAGTGACCCCCGACCCGGCTTTCGTAGACTGAGAGAACAACCCGCGAATACTACATTTGAAAAAAGTGTCGAATATTCTCTCTTCAGTCGAACTACTCAGCTGACCTAACATCGATATCATTAACATCTGAGAACCTCTCATCAAAAAGGACGTCTTGGGAAATCCAAACGCATCATCCAATGAATGGGAAGTAACTCTGAATTTGACACCGAAAACAAACCCTTGGCGTACAGGATATAGAAAAAGAACGGATGTTAAGTGTCCAGTCCATTCGAACATGTATTTGGAGATATGATTCCATATTCATCCAACGCCGATGGGTACACTGCCGAAACCTTGTGAAAAATTAGGACATTAGACACATAGACAAGAAAAACAGTCCGGCCATATCACACACAATAATTTTGTTGATAAGAATTATTGTATATTTTAGTAACAGCCCAATATATACATTACCCATCACCTCAAATAACACTCGAACCAGAACATTATTCATATCACACCGGCTAACCTTCGTCAATTGATGTATTCCCCTATCAAACTACCTTACATCTTCGAAATTCCCCTCAGAATGTTTCTCTTCACTTTGCACTAACGAAAGGCATGAATCCATATCTCCGCTTAACTATGGATAGAACAGTACAGGGTGAAGTGAGTGACGCCATTTTGGGGGTCTTGTCGCCTTTATGTCTATTTCATGTATTACAAACAGGTCAAGTACGAAGCAACGTGATATGCAGGGCCCTAGCAGGGACCGATGAATCGTGATTGAACTACTTACCCTCAGAAAGCCGTGAGGGCATTCTCGCTGTTAACCCTGACAAGGGAGTTCGGTTTTGTTTTAAACAGTAGCTTCAATTCCTGACGGAACGTTTTTGCCATAGCGACATAGAGAATAAAATTAATCGCATTGTTCACACAAGAGACAAGATTGGCATATAACATGCTACTACCAGTGCCCGTCTCTTCCACGTCATAATTTTCAAAATAAAGGACCACTGAAAACGGGATCGTAGTGACAAGGAACACTACATTGATGGACAAAACCAGCCCTATGGCCCCATTGCTTTGGGGGCGAACCTGACCTAAGGAGGGGCGTCGACAAAGTTTGTACGCAATGGCCAGATTGCAAACCATGATAATTGCAGCCGGCAGATAACTATAAAGGGCTCCGTGGAAAAGAGTCTGGAAATGGTGCCGCGGGGTACAGCGTCCCTTTGTGTACTGCCAGAAATGAATATCGGCCCCGTTGAGCGCCCCTAGGATCAACACAGGGATCAAGATCGACATCGTGGTGCAACCAGGTATTGATATGAAATGACTCGATATCGGGAAGTAAACAGCAATCGCCCTTTCTAGCGTGATGATGACTGTCATCCACGACGAACAGTCGGACGGGAACATCATGAGGAAAAGCCACAGTCTGCACATGACCAAATTCTTGTGAATCACATAGATTCTGTAGGTCCTTAGGATGACTTCCAAGAGGCCAAAGGAGAGCACCAAAATGTCCGAGATGGCCAGGACGATTAAGTAGACCCCAATCTTTGATTTGCGCATCTTTTTCCGACAGAGGACTATCAGGGAGAGGATGTTGCCCGTCATGCCGAGAAATTGAAGAAGGAATCCGACGTATCTCACGATATGCAAACTGTTGAATTCCTCCATGATTTTTCACTCGGTGCAATGGGAAGAAACCTAGAAAAAATGAAATAAGATGGATTAACAAAGAATAAAAAAGATTTAAAAAGAAATCTTTTGAAAAATCACTTTAAATGCATTGACCAACTCAATAACAATGCTTTTCAAACCATGCAGCAGATTATTGCAGATCTATTAAGAACCCAAGTCTTGAGAAAATAAACCCACTTTGTCTGTAATGCTTGCATTTATTCTTGACCACTGACAATTCCCTTCTCTGTGATCTTCAGTGCATTTCTATAGCAGATCTATTGAGATTACACTTTTGTAGTAAAATCATTAGCAATGCCTCTACAATATACATTTGTACTCTATACTATTATAGATCTATCCTGACAGTAACGATTGTACTGATTTCTGGCCAGTGACAATCCTTTTATTAGAGATATCCATCGTATTAATAGAGCCAACACACGAAAAATATCCGAATCAAACGTTACAAATAATTTCCACTGATTATGTTAGTCTCTATGAAGTTTGAAATAGGACATCTGCTATGTAGAATGAACCCTTTTACGAATGTTTTCCTGACGAGTACTCTCTAAATATTTTAAATACATAGTGAACTAGTGCTGTGCCGAATGCTAGTCTCTTTTAAGCCTCCTATTGCTATTTGCTTTAGTATTTCTAACTCTTGCAAGACACTTGAATTCTCTTATTACTTTTTCTAGTAATTTTCAATCTTCATTTTAAACATGTCATGATTTAGTGTTCTAACTCAAAACTCTATTTGAACAAATACTTATTGGTCTTGTTCTGCAATAAGACTAACTCAATTTTTATTAAACCCTTTGATGAAAAAAGTGGTTCGAAGATCCGAGCTTAGAGTGACCGAAGTAAATAGATTTTTAAAGAAGATATCACATAGGTTAAGTAGAAGATCTCACGGTACTGCCGTTATGAATTATGATGAACAATGAAAAACAGATACTCCACAGAATACCTCACGATAATGAAATGAATCACTACTAAACGTACCAAAAACGAGTATTCAACCAAATATATTGATCTTAAGTATTTGATCAGATTAGTTGGGAGATTTCTACTTCGAACTCCTTCAGGAAAACCAAACGATTTATTCAAACAAGATCTGCCCTCACTTAGATTAATTGAACGTAGTAAGTAAATAAAACTGTCCGTCCAGAATCGGTCAAGATGTAAAGTATTGTCCTTACGCTGACTACGGCGTCAGTCGTCTCAGCTCTGGGATTCACATATCACGTTTCTCCGTCTGGACTAGTTGTTAGAGGTTTTGAGATATGTAGAATACGCTTAGAGTGGCTAACACCCAAGGTGATGTCAATCACGCCATCATGAGAATTAGTTAAGAGAAAATACGTAATATTTCATCAAGATAACGCTAGACCGTATCTTCTTTTGGTAACCAGGCAAAAATCGTCACCAATTGGCAATGAAGTTTTCTTTCATTCGCTGCAGTCACAAAATAACGCACCTCCCGATTACAACTTTTAATTGAACACCTCCTGTTGATTTATAACTTTATTTTTTGAACTTGCAACAATGACAATGACCCAACTAAAAATCTATGACGTCATGACGGCACAAATAATAATTGCGTACGCAAAAATCGATGACAAATTCACCTCAACTTCTAAAGGAGTTGAAATGGGACACGTTGTTTTGGGATGATATTGTATCAAGAAATGAATTCTGTTCTGTGTGCCTCTTAGGTTTTAATGAAGCAAGGGAGTTTGACTCTATTGCTAGATAACAAGTGTTACTTTCTGATTTATCAATTCTAAAATGTATAGAAAATGTCAATTACTCCTTACAAAAAAATTGCAACTACGACCAAGACGATAATAATTTGAAATCTACTTATTTCCAATTGGACAACGAGCAAATTTGCACGTTCCTAATCACAAAGAGTGAGAAAAGCAATTATATATAAATATCACTATCCTGGTCTCAAAAACAAAGTTTAAAGAGAATAATAACCATTTTCTACACTTTTTACACGTAGGCAACCAGAAAACAACACTCTCTGCCCACAAGCAAACATCATGTTATCAATTTTCTGTTTTTTACAACATTTGTTAACGAGAAAAAAAATGATCGGGGGGAGGGTCTTCAAAAGGCACCCATAGCAGTTCTTTGCAGAGAAATATTAAAGAAAACAAGGACAGGAAGTTCAATGAGGCATCAACTTTCAAGTTTAAATTGGTTTATTGTCAGATCTATAGGAAAACTTGAATTGCAACAGGCAGACCATGTTGCAAAAATGACAGACAACCGATGGACATCACCACTCACGACATGGATCCCCTGAGATCACATGCGAAACCGCAGCCGACAGTACACCAGATGGAGAGAAGAACTAGACAAATTCAGAAAATACTGGCTCTGCAACGCCCACAATAGAGAAACGTGGCAAATCATTGGGAAAATCTATGTCCATCGACGGACGTTAACACATGATGATGATGATGATGATGATGATGATGATGATGATGATTGTCAGATCATGCAACCTTATTAGAATATGATTTTACATAAAGAGCATCTTATGAAAGAACACTTTTCTTGTAAATCTGATTCAAAGCAGCAGAGAAAATCGAATTTAAAACAGAGTTTAAACGTAATTATCGCCAAATCGTGACCCAGGGTAGAAGATTCAAATAAGAAGTATATTATAAGAGTACACATTTCTTTTTTAAAATCGATTTCATTCTATTTTGAAACATGAATTTTTAATGCCATTTTGCCAGATGATTGGACCCTGAGTGAAAACTTTTTCTATGTGAGAAGCATCTTTGAAGTAAATATGTCAAAAACATCAAAGAAATTGTCTTCAATTCCTACTTAAAAAGCTGGCAAAAGTTCACCTAAGCAAATATATAAATGATTTTATTCATTGAACTACTGTAGCTGTCAAAGATGGCGGAAGGTTCTATCTTTTATATATATATATATATAAATATATATATATATATACATATATATATATATATGTATATATTTATATATATATGTATATATATATATATATATATATGTATATATATATATATGTATATATGTATATATATATATATGTATATATATATATATATATATATTATTGAATCATCAACAGACAGCTGTTTCGATGTATTACATCTCTTCAGTGTGGCTATAGACTTTCCATTATCCCTTCCAGTACCGCGAGTCAGAATTGAAACCTTCACATCAGTCCTGGAGGCCGATATCCTCCCTCTGGAATGTGGAACCGGACAGTGTCAGTAAGACTGGATTTAAGTGATATATTTATTTACACGGAAGTCCCTCATCCACCAGAGTGCTCGATTCTTATGGAAGAGCATTGCATATATATATGTATATATATATATATATGTGTATGTGTGTGTGTGTGTGTATGTTAATGTGTATGTGCGTTCGTGTATAAGTTTGTGTGTTCAAGTGCACGAGGCTAAACTGTTTTGTTTACAGACTTGAGAGTTGACACCAGGTCATCACTGGAACCCTTCTATACAACAGATTGATAGAGAGATGCAAAAACAACATATTCATATTTGGAAGTAAAAAAACTATTTTTTGTGAAACAAAAAAAAAAACAAACAGGCATTCGAGACTGGGATTTAAATCCATTTGTTCAAAAATCATACATACATATGTGTGTGTGTGTTGAGAGAGAGAGAGAGAGAGAGAGAGAGAGAGAGAGAGAGAGAGAGTGAGAGTGAGAGAGAGGGAGAAGAGGAAGGAGAGAAGGAGAGAGAGGAGGGTATAGAGAGAAAGGGCGCGTGGAGAGAATGGGATAGATAGGTTTGGAAATAAGTATAAGCCTCATAATGGCTGTTATACAATTACATTCAAAAGTAGTGTTTATATCAGAAATGAATATAGATATTAAATCTTTCTCTCCTTCTCTCCCTCTCTCCCTATCTATTTCATGCACTCTCTTTTTTCTCCTCCCATTCTCTCTCTCTCTCTCTCTCTCTCTCTCTCTCAAAAAGACTTGGGGCTGATCAGTATCTCTTGAATTATTTATTGCTTATGATAGTTACGTTTCGTGCGAATTTTGGACTTCTTTTAAGCTTATGGGTAATAATGCTCTGTAGAAACGCTGGTATGCCTACATTAAGCAAAACCCATTTGCAATATGGCAGTAATGAAAATTTGATTGTTAATGACGTCGCTATGGAAACACTTTTACTCTTGATTAGTCAAAATCCACTACTATCACTTTGCAACTAGGCTTTGCTTGATATAGACTTACCCTCGTTTTCTCGTACCATTCTTTGCCAGAGTTCAAATTTTGGACGGAACGTTAGCTACCATAACCAATAAAGAAAATTGAGATGTATCAATTAGTCTTAAGTCATTCCTTTTTTTACGTTATATTACTTTGGAACTTTTTTTTAAAATGACTTTCCGTTGATATGCGGGGGATGTATCATTTGGCCTTGATCAACTAGGGAGGCATCCCATATTATCATGTTGATCTCCAAACACATTGGACAATCCTCTCCTTTGAAAGCCATCAACAAGGTCTAGGGAGGGGAGTGGAACCTGGGTACAACACTTCACCCATACTAAACAATGCATTTACATCACACTTATGATATTCTTTTCTTGTAAGTAAAGCTTGTTTCAAATCCTGACCATTGGAAATCACCTTCTGATTTTCAAAGAATTTCTATAGAAAAATATCTGCAATGCATTTACACATATTCGGATGAAAACCATAGCATCTTTAATTGTATAATTGTCAGTAGTGTCCTGTCCTGTTATGACGAAAATCCTATAATGGATTAGTTCATGTGAAATAGATTAACAGAGCTATTACCACAAATAATGAGATAGATTGTTGACAATGGAGAATACTTCACAAAATGCTTATCAATTGGAACCAAAATAAGGGAAAAAAGAGTAAGTGTATTGGTTCATCTTGTAATGAAAAAATTTATGTTTCTTGATGAAATATGTTTCTTCCATGACGTCCGACCGCCCTTTAAAACAACTTGATTTGAGTTGAGACTTGAGAAAATGAAGTTAAAATACTTGAATAATCATTTTATCTAATAAGATAGCTTTATGCTCCTTAATGCTGATGTATACATCACAACATCATTTTTGACAGGTGTATTCTAGTTATACATAAAACAGCCCTATTCTGTCAGTAACGCTTCTATCATTTCCTAACAGCTGGCAATTACTTTCTTCCTTAAGAACTAAAAAATCATTTCCCCAGTAATACCATAATAGATATAAAAGCCATGTTCCGTCAATATTCCTCTTTTGACCCTTGATCACTGACAGATCCCTTATATTTGACAATCGATACATTTTTATTGCTGAATTATTAACTGAATTTACATTAGACAATGCAAATTTCCAACTCAAGCGAAACAAGTATGAAATCTCCAATTTAAACGACCATTTGGCCTGATCATAAGATATATGAACATAGTTACCATTCAAAGAGTGAAATTGATCGATTTAAGTCAGAAATATCGATAGATAAATTGAAATTTGAACTCTCTATATTATGTCAACTGTCTATGAGTTTAAACTTTAGTTCCAATGGACATTTAATAAAGTTAAAATCTCGTTAAAACTCCTCATGATCGCTGCTCAATCTTTTTTTTATATTTGAGGAGTTTTAGTAAAATGTCCAATCTTACAATTAGAAACGGTAATTGATTGATTCCAGATGAGAATGATGTTGTAGTGTCTATAGTTTTGATAAAGGTCATTAACATTCAAAGAGTTTCTTTTTTTCGAATGATTGAACTCTTTCTTGTTATTTTTGCTATCAACATGATGTTTCAGGCAATCATTTACGGCTTTCTTCTGATATGCTAGCTAAATGTGATGGTGGAAAGGAAAAGAAATCGACATTAACTAAATCGTTCATTGTAGCGTAGCTATCATTGGAAATTTTTTGTTCAATACCATCATGGGAAAAATCTGTTTACCACTATCACATTCGGATAGCACACCTGAAGAAGGCCATGGGATGGATCGACCGAAACATTATGTTAACAATACAAACAAACTGAAAGGTATTCAATAGTCCGAAAAATGCTTTGAATAATTGAATTATTTAGAATTCTCACTTTTGGTTTTGTGGTACACCTATTCTGTCAGAAAAAAAGCTTATCTTAATCCATGACCATCGACAATCCCTTCATTTCGGATTTTTTCAATACACAACATACATGGAATGCTTTTTCAAATAATCACAATCACAATTGAAAATGATAATGGCAATAAAATGATATCTAGAATCAAATATATCATTATGTCTATGAGTGTCCATTGAAAGCTAAGAATATAGAACCAAGCCTGTCTACACTGCGAATTTATGCAAACACAATATATACATGCAAAATGAGTCCAAAATGTGTCAGATGCTTCGCATCAGAATGAGTTTTACCACCTTAAAAAGCTTCGAAATAAACAGAATTTAGACCAAACAATTATATCGTCAAACTCCGTTCCAAGTTGAATTTGACTTCATTTTCCTTTGATAACAAGAACAATCCTCATGGAATTTAGGGGGCTAAACTCTTTGCTGTTAGCCTATCGTGTCACGTTAAACCGAACCAATGCTTAAAATTAATATTTTTGAAACCTTCAATTGAAATCACGACCAAGTGATTGCTCGACAACTCTCTTATGAACTGGGAGAAACCAGCAAGTTTCAGACATTTACGAATCTATTCATTATGTATACAATCCAGAGTGGAGTCTGACCTTGCTGTAGTCAGGCTTGTTCGTACGACGACTGCAAAAAAATTAGAACAAAAATCAGAAATCTTTGGTTTAAATTCCGCCAGTTCTGAAGTTCGAGTGTTGACATGAGCGTTCTGAAATGAATCGGATAGGTTTGCTCTTTCTCTCTCTCCCCCCTTTCTCTCTTTCTCTCTCTCTCTCTCTCTCTCTCTCTCTCTCTCTCTATCTATCTATCTATCTATACACACATATATATGTATATTATATATATATATATATATATATATATATATATATATATATATATATATATATATATGTTAGTATTTCACGCTGATGCTGGTACCTTACCTTGTTGTTTCTCCAACTTAGATTTGATTTCATGTAACACAAGGCAACCCCATCACAAAGGTTAATGGACAGTAAATCCTACGGTAATCCTCGTCATTGTCCGGCTTTTCTTTTGGGCAAAATCATTATGTAATCCGAATCGTCTGATGTATTCAAACATCGAATTTATTGAAGAAAAGCATGATTTCAAAGGTGTGGCATTACGGGTCATCGATCTGCGTGACGAGCGCTTGCATTTAGCATGCTCATCTCGCAAGTCATCGATTGTGATTTCTGTATTCAATTAATGGGCTTAAAAATCAGTGTTACATCAGAAGTGGGTTTCGTCCATTTAAACGAGGCGATCTTTTTGAGCAAGAGGAAACTGATTTCCAGAAGAGAGGATAGTTAAAATCGCTGATATAATCCAACAGATGTCCGATGGTGTGCACTTAGGTGTCTCCTTGCAGAGATTTTGATCTCCAATAGATGCTTCTCAATAGATGATGCCCTTTTGCCTTACTAAGTTGAGCTTTAAAAATACTTATGAGGTCTGATGACAAAGTGGACAAAATCCGGTATTGTCTGAAGAATTGTACAAAGCTGGTGAAAATCTACATGAAAATAAAAATTGGCAAAGAAATGTCGTAGTCAAGCTCTTCTTTCGTTGTCAAAGATGACTATGACTCCAGTTCTAAGTACTGCAGCATATTTGGTACACTGCAGGGTCTGGGGTCATGACTTGCGCTCGGTTTGGATTATAGTGAGCGAGATTTTCTCTCCAAACGAGCCTTACTCTCCACTCCTTGTTTATATGGGTTCAGTAAAGGCTTTAGCTATCGAGTATCCAGTGATAGTGAGTTTGCATCGAGGTAGAGTCAGTCAAATAAAACAAAGATTAAAAATTACTACAAACAGTTACATCTTTGGCATTCTAAAATCCGTGCAACGTTTGGATATGATAGCGAAAATAAGATGATTCAATTCGCCTCAAAGATTGGCTTAATAAATGTTCCATCGAGGTATTTGTTATTCTGCGTTGGCTAAGAGCAGAAGAACGACATAGTAAAGCAAAGCAAATAAATAGAAAAGATACAAGAAGAAAAAGAAAAAAAGGTTTTTAAAGGAGCGTTTCTTTCGAATCCATGTTCCGGGCGCGTAAAGGCATGAGATAAAAAAAACCTGAATATAAACAAACGATAGAAAGGAGAGCCGATTGTTTTATCAAGGGCGTTTGTCTATTTTCGGAAAAGATAAGTAGATATGTAAGAAAGATAAAGAGAGGGAAACACAATAGCGAAGGGAGTAATCAAATTGAGAAGAGTAGGAAGGAAGCAGGGTAAAACTTCAGCTTGTCAGTAACAATCGGGCTGGCCGAGCGGTTACCAAGCAGGGGCAGCTGAATCCGTAGCCGGGGTAAGGGCACTAAGGTTAGGTATTTTAAGTCTGTTCAAGTAGGATTGCCGTAAACAGGAAGGGTGGCATATTTACTCATGCGCAAAGTAATTTTCCGCACGATAGCTTCTGGTTGCATCTATTATGATGTGAGCTCAGTTGTACAACGAAAAAGTTAAGCTCTTGTCGACTAATACAGAACCTCCGTATTGTATCAACATTATACAACTAATCATCTCTGGCAAACGACTGAAGACGCAGCGAGCTAAATCTGGATTTGGTGTTTTCACTGCCGACTGAGTAACCGCGCGGGAAATAACCTGTTCCAGTATGCGCAGAACACCCACCCCCTGCTGATTGGATGCTTAGTTATAGTAAGGCTGTGCAGCCGATTTTCGAGGTAATTAAAATATGTGGATACTTTCCGGACATACCTTTTATGCAATTATCTCAGCCAGCAATCTAATGAACAAGTATCCGTGTTCCGTAGGAAAACTCATGGAAACTATTAACTTCGGGGGCCTGCATACAGGGTGCATAGCGTCATCTGGCCCCCTTCTTCGAATCTAATGAACAAAAAAATTACGCTAATTCTCAAATAAGTTTAGTTGCTGTCTAGTTCCTTTGTTTGAACACAAATATCGTGTAAGTACGTGTCCACGGTGTGTGTAGGGGGAGCAGGGCGTTTTCCTCCTTCCTTTGATCAGGCCTTTCAACCTAGGGTGACGGAGTTTGAAAGCTGGAACATTATAGACAATGGAGGATGAAGATCGCACAACAGTTTCATGTAATCCCAACTTGTCGTACCCATATAAAAAATTGGTATTATTCTTCGTTAGTAGCAGGAGTAGAGAAGTATTATGAATATGTCATTCTCCTCCTCCAACCTTGGGATTATACCCTCTGATTTACTTCCCGGCTAGAAAAAAATGGCCACAGACGCTTATTGCCATGTTACCTGAAATTTCCCTCATGAAGAAACTGACTATAAATCTCCATGTTTTTTATTCATTTACAGCTCATTACCAGGACTTTTCTTCCCGGCAAAACACTTGAAATTCTCTCTGCACCCACGGCAAACAAAAGCCGAGAAACTTGACAATAAATGAGAAGAAGAAGGAGAAGGGGGAAGAGTTCTTCTTCTTCTTCTTCTTCTTCTTCTTCTTCTTCTTCTTCTTCTTCTTCTTCTTGTCATTATGATTGCTCACTAACATCATCAGTCTTTTAGCGTCCGTCGTTGCACATAGACCTTTCCCAGGATTCGCCACAATTCTCCATCATAGGTGTCGCAGAGCCAGTATTTCCAGACTCTGTCTAGTTCATCTCTCCATCTTGTGTTCTGTCGGCCTCAGTTTCTAATGTGATATCTGGAGATCCATGTTGTTAGACATGATGTCCTTTGATTGTGTTTCATTCTTGCAACATGGCCTGCCCATCGTCGTTTGAGTTTTTAAATAGTTTATATGATGTCACGGACATCCGTTTCCTTCCCTACATACTGTGCTGTCTCATGATCTCTCCATGTAAGGTTGAGCACTACGAGATTTCGTCCTTTCTTTCAGACTGACAAGACTATAAGTTGAGGTGTTAATTTTTGGCTACTTTTTGGGAATCAGAAATAACATGGATGGAACAGAAGATGACATCTTAAGCCAGTTTGTCAGAACAGAGGATTCACGATAAAATGACCTTTACGATCACTTCATGACAGAAGAACAAGTTCGTTGAATCTGATGGGGAAGACTTCTATAGTGAACTGATTCTTAACCGGTTTGTCATTGTTCTTTTCTCCATTTTGTATAATTAAAAATCACGTATACAGGATATTCATTCGTATTTAGTGGATGTTCAATGAAACATATACAGCCAACTTGTGAGTTAGTTCTGTTTTTTTCTCGCTAAGGTGAAATCATATCCCTAAAGGGAAATTCTTTGGTTATGGTTTTGGGTTCAACTTATATAAAACACGTATAGTTATCTCTTTGTCTTCTTTATCAATCAGTTCTTCTTCCTACCCTTCTTCTCCTGTAATTAATTATTTTCTCTTCTTATGTATTTCTTTTTTCTTCGGTTATTAACATTGCTCGTCTTTTTTTTCCTTTTTTTTCTTGGTTTTTCTTTCTTCTTAGGTTACTCCATATTCAACGTCATCATTCTCTTACCATTCTTCTTCTTCTTTTTTCCTTCTTCTTCTTCTTCTTCTTCTTCTTCTGTAACTGATACTGTTTTCCTTCTTCTTTTGTTACTAATATTTTCTTCTTTTGTAAATGATATTATTTTCTTTTACTTATGTAACTAATACTGTGTTTTTCTTCTTCTGTAACTAATAGTGCTTTTTGCCTTTTCTTCTTCTGTGAATAATACTGTTTTTATTCTGTTATCCTTCTTCTCCTTTTGTGATTACTAGCGTTGTTTTTTCTTATTCTTGTTTTTATCTTCTTCTACTCTTCTTCTATAAATAATACCGTTTTTATCTTCTTTTTCTTGTCCTCCTCACTTATTGTCAACTTCTTCTTCTTCTTCTTCTTCTTCTTCTTCTTCTTCTTCTTCTTCTTCTTCTCCTTCTTCTTCTTCTTCTTCTTCTTCTTCTTCTTCTCCTTCTTCTTCTTCTTCTTCTTCTTCTTCTTCTTCTTCTTCTTCTTCTCCTTCTTCTTCTCCTTCTTCTTCTTCTTCTTCTCCTTCTCCTTCTTCTTCTTCTTCTTCTTCTCCTTCTCCTTCTTCTTCTTCTTCTCCTTCTCCTTCTCCTTCTCCTTCTCCTCCTCCTTCTCCTTCTTCTTCTTCTTCTTCTTCTTCTTCTTCTTCTTCTTCTTCTTCTTCTTCTTCTTCTTCTTCTTCTTCTTCTTCTTCTTCTGTAACTAATGCTACTATTTTCTTTTCCCTATTCTTGGTTCTTTGACTTATTCATGTTCCATAATCACAAATATTATTCATTCACAATTCCAACGATGCTGGGCAACTGAATCGATTCAAAAAACACCAACAAAAAAATGAACAAGAAACAGACAAATGAGAAACGCTGGGTTGGGAAAATATTGTCATTAGTTGCCACCCTTGAAACACAGTATGTTGTATTGACTTGTCCAGAGGGCGTTTAGTGTGTCCGAATTCAATATGAAATCACTTATCTTACTATTTGACTTATAAAGCTAAAAACATTCTTTTGTTGGCAGGGCCTTTGTGAATCTATCAGAAATTATAGATAGAATATATATATATATATACATATATATATATATATATATATATATATATATATATATATATATATATATATATATATATGAGAAGGAGGGAAGATGAGGAGGATACCTTTTGTGTCAGTAATATTTGCCCTAATTCATCGCCACTGACAAAACCCCCATCCTTTGATTTTCTATGCAGAACGTACAGATTTGAGGCCGAAACTCCACCAAACAAATTTTTATCAAATATTGCACAGTTCTGTGCATAAACCATGAAATTCTGCTATTAGGGGTTATGTTACTTTGGTGATTTCCATTCATTCATTCATTCATTCATTCAGACCCTCTATGAATGAACATTTTCTTTCTGTGGCAAGATTCTTCGATGAAAGGGGGCCAGATGACGTTTTGCACCCTGTATGCACGCCCCCGAAGTCAATAGTTTCCAAGAGTTTTCTCGCAGAACTCAGATACTTATCAATTGGTTTGGGTACCCGGTGTTACCCGGTAAAAAAAATAGAATATAACAATACATGAAAGCAAACAATATTCTATAGAGATTTAATAAAAGCAAGAACAATTGGGGTGGGTTACTTGACTAGTGAAACTGTTTGTATTTTCAATCAATAAGACCTAAGCAAAAGTGTAAGTTTTGACTGAAATCACTTTCAATTTTGTTCTTTTTAATGACTTATGCAGCTGGTACGTTTAAATGAGGGAAGTGAACAGGTCATAGAATCTGGCAACGGTGGTGTGTTACTATTACTTACACAGTTGAAGATTCCCCGTGGATACAGAAGGAAAAAATCACCAAAACTTGAAGAAAAAAGGTATGTACCATTCATAAGAATAATGATTGAGGAAAATTCTGATATAAACATATTCGTGCAATAATTTAATAGAAATGACCCCTAGTGACTTTGAATTACCTCTTCTTAGTTTACGTGCCGAATATTAGGTCTTATGGTTTTGGCGTGAAAGAAATACGGACAAACAAATACTAGTATAGATTAAATGATTAAACTAATTATATTTTATCATTATATTCACTGCATATGCTCTCGCACTCACGATACTACCGCAATTTTGACATCTGGTTCCTTCCGATTTATGTTTTTAATATTTGCTGTGTCACTATTTATGTAATCATAAGACTGAGTGAAAGTTCTAACGTATCTGAATTCAATTATCTGTCTAACGTTCAGATTAAGTGCTGGAACTTGCTCAAACAAATTTCAGATAAGAATTCATAAAATTTCGTCGTTAAATAATCAAATTCTATTTTCAAAATTGAATTTCAAATGAAATTACACCCAGCGAAATGTATGGTGAGGCATCGGGAGGAATAATTCTAAGAAAAGCCGGTATGGTTTGTCATTGGAAAGAAAGTGTCATATCTCTGGCAGCAAGCCTAGTTGGGGTGATCAATTAAAAAAAAGGAAAAAAAGGTGATTAATGATTACTTCTCGTCTTTTGTTGGGTAATTATCATTAGGAAATTGATATCATAAAAAAACAAGCGTCAAAGACATGCACTAAGGAATCAATTTAGCATAAGCTTTTATCGTAAATTGACCCCCTCCTGAAAACTTCATTTTGTTGCAGAATTTTCAAAAAACAACAAAAAACATTTTGAGCACGACTCTCTGGTTCCATTGGTGCAGCCTGTAAGCGAGAGTTTGTCCACGTCACAGTCAAGATGTAAGTGTTACTCCTCCTCCATTACATCATCATCATCATCATCATCATCAGTTTGTCCTTGGAACATAGATCTTCCCCAGGATTTAGCACATTCCTCTATCGTGGACGTCCCGGAGCCAGTCTTTTCTGAATTTGTGTAGCTCGTCTCTCCGTCTGATACTCTGCTGGCTTCGGTTGCGCACGTGATCTCTGGGGATCCTTGTCGTGAGTTGCGATGTCCATCGGTTGTCTGCCTTTCTTGTGACATGGCCAGCCCTTTGCCATTTGAGTTTTTTTAATGGATTCCATGATGTCCATGCCTCCCGTCTTCTTCCAAATGTATTGTGCTGTCTTTTAGTCTCTCCGTGTGAGGCCCAGCATAATTATTTCATGTGCACGTTGCATGGTTCTCAGTTTGCGGTTCTATCTCTCGGTAAGGTTCCACGTTTTAGCTTCATAAGTGAATATTCGGATGATGCATTGGTTGTATACTTTTCTTTTTAAGATTAATGGGATCCTCTTGTTTTTAAAGCAGAAAAGATAGCTCAGTATATAAGGAAGAAAATAGGTGTCTGTGACATGATAGGAAACGATTTAAAAAACTCAAATGGCAATGGGCAGGCCATGTTGCAAGAATGAAAGACAACCGATGGACACCACGACTCACAACATGCATTCCAAGAGACCACATGCGAAACCGAGACCGACAGAATACAAGATGGAGAGATGAACTAGACAAATTCAGAAAATGCTGGCTCTGCAACGCCCATGATAGAGAATTGTGGCGAATCCTTGGGAAGGTCTATGTCCAACGACGGAGGTTGAAGACTGATGATGATGATGATGATGATGATGATGATGATGATGATGATAGAATGGAAGAAAGGAAAACTAATCGAGCCAGCAGCTGAAGTGCAACTGACAGCAAACTGTGTCCGAGTGTCAGCCACAGCAGTGGGTTTGACGTGGGAAATAAGTTTTTACTCTCTTCCTATAAAGGTAAATAATAAAAGGGAGAGTGTGAGACTTTTGTGACTGAAAACGATGCTTAAAAGTTGAAATATTCTAAAATATCAATCTATCAATAGAAAAACAGGAAAAATCCGGTAATTTCTGACTGGTACTACGGCATCGTAATATAAGTCTTTCGACGGCCAACACATGAATACGCATCTTGTGCATGGTCCCCTCAATTAAAATGTGATCAGAATACAATCGTAAGAGTAGAAAAGAGAGCCAAGAAAATGGTTCCTAAATTGAAGTACCTCTCCACTAGCAGACAGCTGCTGCTTGATGGACCAACCCTCGCTGATGGAAATTTACCGCAGCCTGAACAACGGACATTCAATCAACACTCATTGTCATTGCTATATCTGTTCACTAAGGCATATGCTGGGCCTCTCTAACAAACCCTCACACCAGATGCCCCGAATACAACCTTAAAACTTACTCTGAAACTGGCCTTATAAGGTAGTTCTTTACTTCAAGGTTGACGGTAGATAGGTATGGCCCAAGCCGACTGGGCAAACCCATGACCTGCATATCAGCAGTCGTACACCGCAGCTTTTTAGGTGACACAAATTTTTATTTAATTTTATCATCATAGGTTTTAAGTATAAGCTAATTTATTAGAATTTCAGTTTTATAAGTATATATCTTTTCAATTGGCTGATCATCTATAAGGATTTGCCTAAAACTGATATAAATGAGAGTGACTCTCCATCAATAGGATTATTCATTCATTGTTGTGAAGACATGGTCACCGATTGAAGTCCAGTCCAGAGGAAGGATGATCAAACGAGGGGGGATTTCAGCTACACCTTCTCTTATTGACCAATAGTTAACTCACTTGAGTAAGTTATGTGACCTACGGTCATCGTTATCAGATGCGAAGCTAGGGACACCCTTGCTGACTAATGTCAGTCTGGTACTGCCTGGTAGCTACTGAGTATGATGTCTCAGACGGCCTGATTCTTTCATATGCAGGTTGCATGCTTCTCAGTTTGCAGGTCTATCTCTTTGTTAAGTTTCATGTTTCAGCTGGTGACTATCAGGACGATGCATTGGTTGTATCTTCATCTTCTTGGGGCCAACGGCATATTTTTTTTTTTGTTTTTAAAGGTTGTGCTTGCTTTGCCGAAGGCTTGCCAACCTAGAGTGATTCTTCGTTTGATTCTTTCCTCCTCTTGAGGATTTCATGGTGATCCGTTGTCCGACGTAGAGGTAGTGGTCTACTTTCTCTAGATATGCATCTTTGATTTTGATCGTTGTTATTTTATTTTCGACGTGATTGTTGCACAAGACCTTTGTTTTACTGAAGTTCATTTAGTTCACCTTGCATTAGTTGGAGGTCGTTTAAGTTCTCTGTGAAAAAGGTAATGGCGTCTACCAATCTGAGGTTGTTCAGATATTCGCCGATTGTTTTGATTCCTTTATTTCCCTACTTACTCGAGGCAGGCGGTGAAAAAAATTGGCGAGCTGGTATTAACTTGTCCGACTCCTTTTGGAGTTTAAAGGGATCAGAGTCTTTATGTAGCCTGATAAAGTTTTTGTGACTGTATATATCTTGCAGTAGTCTACACATTGTAGAGTGATGGCTTTCATGACCATGGGAATTCCCACAGAGTTGGAAGCCATCTTGAAGCCTATAAATGCTATAGCAAGTGGCATTTCGTATTTTGCAGATTTTTCTTTCAACTGATTTATTGAATGGATATGCTCTATTGTAGGGTAGCTTCTTTGAAAGTCAGCTTGCTGAAAGATGGCGTTAGTCTGGAAAAATTGAGAAAACCCTAACGTAGAAAATTTAGGTTCTCATAATTCTTTGGTGATTTTGATCCATTCAAAGCTCCGTGAAAACTCTTACATTCTTGTGCCACAACCTGTACTCCCTCAAAATGGCTAAGACAAATTCTTCTGTGAAGGGAGGGGTGATAATTCTTCCATGTCTCTGAATTTGATATTTTTATAAGTAAATAAAAGATATACATTAAGTGACAATTTTTGAAAACAATTAAAATCATGTCAGATACATATGTTTGCATGCTAAATATGGTTAGCAAATTCAACTATATAAATACTATCGTCACTTTTTGTGCTAATGTCTGATTGTCTGTCACACAATTCAAAACAAAAATATGGAAGAAGGAAACTCTCCTGCAACCAAGATTCGGTCACCGAAAGTAGACCTTAGTAAACTAATGATATACGCATGAACTACCACTACAGTGAGGTAGATGGTGTTAGAATTTTAAGCATGAAGTATTATCGGTCAGTCAGTAAAATAAGGTTGAGAGGAGTGGATATCGATGCCATGAAAGTCGCTACACAGACGGCTTAATTTTTTAAAAAATAAAATAGGCCACTGGAAAACGTAGATCAATTTGATTAGCGGATTATAGATGTATTGAATTGATATACAATTGGCTACAATAAGTATAAGTGTTCAATATCAGTAATTCACTATTTATAATTTATTACCGTATTTACTCGATAACAATGCTACCTCGATGTAGCTAAAAATTAGTACTGTATGTTATTCTATAATTGTTACGAATCGAAATACAGATTGCAAAAACTAAAAACAAAATGAAACACAAGCACTAAAGCTGACATGGTTTTTGATTCTGAAACATTTGGTTTAAATCTACCAAAATATTCAAATACTGTATATTTGTTGATCTGTTACTGAAGTACAGCAAAACTTGACCCATCATTTTTACGGGTTCTATGCTAATTCTATTTATTGGGTTGGTCCCACGTGAAATTTTGTTTATGAGAAGAAAAATGAAAATAATTAAAAAATGTAAGCTAGCCTGATTCATTCATGAAAATAGACTCTATTTGCTTCAATAACTTATTTCAATTGGACTCCCACTGTAAAGATCCCTCTTTTATAGAAATTAGATTTTTTGGAGCTAAAAAATATTCAAATGCTGTCATTACTGTTTCTTCGTTGGCACACTTTCTATTGCAAATAAGAAGCTAAAAGAGCTTGAACAGCCGATGATCTGTTGTAGATAAATCTGTTGAATATGGATGATGATATGAGATGTCATAATTAAGTTGCCGAAACTATTTTTCTGATCAGATTGTAAATGTGAGTTGTGACGTTGTCGTGCAACTAAATCAAACCATCTCTGCTCGACGACACTAGATATTTCCTGACTAATTATGAATGCATTTTTGTCTGCTTTTTTCTTTTTCTTTTTTTTTTTTTGGTCACCATCTTCGAAATTTTGGGACGCTCTTATCAAAACTGATATGATGAATCATGAATTGAAAATTCGATTCAAAGCTAATGTTTTATAATCAGCTGAATATGTATAGCGACATTTTTTTTTTGCCTCAGAATTAGTTGTAATTGCAATGTTGAAGACAAATGCAGAAAAACGGCCATTTCATGTGGGACAACCAAATCTTTTTGCTCTTAGATCTTTTTGCGTAACTATATATGTAATCATGAGAGCGAATCATGTTTTGACGTAATTGTATCGTCAATCTTCCTGTCACGTAATAGGTCACATAAGCAACATATATATATATATATATATATATATATATATATATATATATATATATATATATATATATATATATATATATATATATATAACGTCATGAGATTTGCAGGGCCAATATTTTCACACCATCATATTTCTTTTTGGACAGAATTTCTTATGTGATATCTGGGGATCCACAATGTGAGTTGTTTACATTATCTGACGCTTAATATCCTAATCTTTAACCTGGTAGCCATTCCCAAGTCAACAAAGCTTGGCATTGCCCTTCTTTAGGGATTAATTGAGGTGACATATGTGGTTTAGCAAACCACTTGCATAGCTTTTTCTTATCAAAACACGATTTTGAAAAAAAAGAATAAAATGCTCAGCGTAAAAGAAAAGATGCATCCATCAGATCAAGTAAAGACTAAGATGAGAAATAAATAATGGTGATTGAGTAAAATTGAATGAAAAAAATATTATATTGGAGTAAAAAAATGAAATAACGAATAGATAATAAAAATGGACAAGAATGAAATAGAAAAATCTTTTTAAAAAAACTGTATAAGAAGAAAATAATGAAAATAAATGAGGAGATAAATAATGATAAAAGACAAAAATTAATGATAACAAGCAAATCAATTGAATGGCACCTGAGCAATCAAGAAATGCTGTAACAACCTCTCGTCTTTGTGAGCGTCCGTTTCAAGATGACAAATAAAGTCACGTTGTTTCTCGGGCTGGTCTAGAACAAACAAAGTGCAATAGATTTGTTTTGATAACATGTTTGACAGTATTGACGCAGTGTGATAGCGAATAGCTTTATGGTGCATGCGCCTCGGCACGACTTCCGGTACACTAATTTACAACTATTGGCTGACATTTTAGACTGCGATTCACTGTTTTCGTGTTGACTGTATTGACACCAACCAGCGTTTCGGTACGGCAAATTTTGTCAGGTAGTTGTCAAACCCTAGTCAAAGTTGGATTTTTCCAGCAAAACAACAAGAACAATCCTCATCAAGAATAGAAGGTTTTTTTTTTCTTGACAAAATAAGGAGTAAATGAGTAAATTCACAGCCTGGTAACATCATTCGTGGAGCTTAAACGCGTGACTAATAGATAGATAGATAGATAGATAGATAGATAGACAAACAAATAGATAGATAGATAGATAGATAGATAGATAGATAGATGGATAGATAGATAGATAGATAGATGGATAGATAATCAGCCATTGCAACAGAAAAACCTAAACAAGACTAAGTTAGCAGCTGTGGTGACAGGTTTGATTGATGGTTTCTAACACCTAGAGCGTTACTTTTTTATTCTCGATCCAATCTGCTGACCGAGTAATGAAATCAAAATTAATGGAAAAGTAGTCCGATAATTTTTTACACGTACTCACCAATTTTCCGACAAAGAGTAGTCTGGAACCTGGACAAAAGGCCATCTGGCTAACAGACAAGTTTCCAAGCATATGACACTAATTCCCCCGATGACATTTAAAAAAAAAGATGACCAAGGAGTTCCAACACTATTGTCCAGTATCAACAGATCTGTATATAACAACCAGTGAACAGGATATTTAAACGTCCCAAGTCTATGACGCAATTGCGTCTGTTGGGAAACAACCAATCCCGGAAATCCTCCTCTTCCAAACATTTTTGTGATTAATTGTATAGTGCAAGAAAAGTTTTACAATTAGTTACGTTGGGAGTGGATGTATTTCAAAATTCTTTGTAAATAAAGCACTCGGTTTAATAATTATATCTATACCTGTTTCATTTGTATTGAAGAATCGCATGTTTTCTGGTTGGTAAAAAAGTCAAGAAAGGATTTATAACAATCATGACTTTTTCCATTTTGATATTTCTTTTTTCGTTTTCCTCTTCTCAGATATATAAAGGAACCGCTGGGATTTCATCATGGAAAAGAATACGGCTGAACAAGTAAAAAGAATAATAGAATTTCAATTTGGAAACATCAAACGTAAACCCCTGCACATCTGGGCCCATGATTAGCTGATTGTTCGTTGGGTCATGATCACCTACGAACTGGGGCGCCACTTTCAGTAGCAAAGGAGGGAGATCGTATACGCATGAAGAGGAGAAGATATCGTTCGAAATGTTGATGAAAAAGCAAGTTGAAAATGGCCGGTATTTAAACAATTCTCCGTACGTATAGCAATTGGCTTCCTCTTGCTTATGTACTTCTTACGTTAAAAAAAAACAAAACGCGATTTTCAAAGATGATAAGGTACTAAGAAAGGAAATGAACTTTTTTTTTTACCCCTACATGATAATTACGCCACCTAGTATTAATGCAATGCATTAAATATCTTAATTATTATTCAATATCTAATTTGGGCTTATAACAGCCCTAATGCTTTAAAAATATGATATGTACATAATTAGTGGGTCGAAGGTTTTTTATTGAATTATCATCACGTAACCTCTGTTGGTCCGGCAAAATGAATAATCTGACACGGTTTGGGTAACAAAGGATGCCGGAAAATAGATAGTATACCTGCGATCAATTTTAGTCCTTATCCATAACTGCACTGATAGATAGATGGATGAATGTGTTGATGTAGCAAGGTATACATAATTGATGAAAGTAGTTTCAATTCCAGCTTTGCTTGTATTACATTTGCACCAAGTTTAGATTCCAGTTCTCATTGCCTGAATTACATCGGCACAGATACCCTTGGAAAATACATGATTCCACCTCTCCTTCCGATCTATTTATCGCCAATTGACTTAACCATGGTCTTGTCATTGATGTTCCCGGTGCAGGGTCGTTGACGTACCACAGTGTATTTCATCCTATCTGGACCAAACCCCTATCAGTCTGGTCTGGAATCAGAGACATCGAATTCCTAGACTGGTTGCAACGTAGGCTGAAGAAACCAGTCAGCCTTACTATACACCCATAGTTGGCGGTAGAAAAGATGAATTAATGATTTTCTTGAGGGCATTAGTCCAAAGTGAACACAGACAGGATTTGAACTCGACACTCTAGTTCTTTTAAACGTTCGGTCGTGAACTAAAACTGCCTCTAAAAAAGTCATGCTAGGTTGGTTTTCAAGTGAGTGTGGCTGGCTATAACATGATCCCATCGTTTGTCCCTGATAAGGTTCACACTTGTTTGTGGTTGTTGTTTTATTTCAATTCTGACATTCCAGCGATCTACCAAGAGGCAATAGAAGTAATTTATTCATTGATCACACCTTTCTCTTAAATGATCACCCCGACGTCACATGCATCCAAAAGACGTTGTTAACGTGACTGCTTCCATTGAATAACTGACAAGGCCCGCTTATCAATCCGTTCGGAATTACCTTATCTATCTGAGCTGAGGCAGCCAAACAGCTGCTATATCCTTTGCCTGCTATGACAGACGAACTTAAAGTCACTGTTTATTACCTCAGTAGCACGTTTTAACAACTTTGTTTGCTTTCATTCAATTACAAATATCCACCAGCCTTGGAGGCGATCGTGATGGCTTCTTCGTTTCTCGTCACCACGAGGAGTAAAAGCAGCGTAAAATTACGCCTTGGGGAAGTTTTTCTGTCTATTTTGTTGTCGTCGTGATTAGATTGAAGAGAAATGGTGGTGATAACAGCGTTAGACTTGTCATTTATTATTACTATTATTATTATCATTTTAATTATTAATGTGAAAGTGGGAAAGTAACTGAAAGGAATCAAGAGACAGCAGGTCCCCTCTCAAATACGCAGTATTTTCTTAAGGTGTCTCATTGACTTCGACGGTAACGTTGTTTGCAATGTCCAGATTATTAATTCTTCGAATAGCTTTGTAAATGTCCCTAAGACAGTTCCTCGTGCTCTTGTGTTAAGGGGTAATTTTACAATTATGGGGTAATTTTATAGGATCTGTGCAACAATTGGATCGTGAATAAGAACATAACAGTCAAAATCGGAGATGTAAACCTGGGGAAGGTAGACCCCTACATCTACCTAGGACAACGAATCTCCATGAGATCCTCAAAGGAAGAGAAAATCAAGCGGAGAATAACATTAGGATGGCAAGCCTTTGGCAGAGCAAGCTCAACCTACAAAAACAAGATGATGCCAATAATCCCAAGAAGAAGGGTAGACAACCAATGTATCCTTCCGATAATCGCCTATGGAGCTGAAACATGGAACCTAAACAAGAGACAAACCTGCAACCTGAGAAGCATGCAGCGTGTGCATGAGAAAATCACGCTCAACCTCACATGGAGAGATCACAATACAGAAACAATATATCAGGAAGAAAACGATGGTTCAAGACATCGTAGAATCTATTAGAAAACTCAAATGGCAGTGGGCTGGTCATGTTGCAAGGATGAAAGACAACTGATGGACGTCACAGTCAACATCATGGATCCTTAGAGACCATATGCGAAACCGAGACCGGCAAAATACAAGATAGAGAGATGTAGTAGACGAATTTACGAAATACTGGCTCCGCAACGCCTATCACAGAGAAATGTGGTGAATTCTAGTGAAGATCTATACTTAACAACGTACGTTAAAAAGACAGATGATGATGGTTGAGGGGTAATTTAATAATAATGGAGTATTTTACAGGAAAAATACCCCCTTTTAACAATTTGACAAACGGGGGAGAGAGTGAGAGAGAGATAGAGGGGAAGGTGAAGGCCCGAATTGGAAAGAGATAGACTTGCCAAAAGTGAAGACAAAAGACCCATAGGTATGAAGAAACTGAAAGGGATGAGAAGGTGGAAAGTTTTGAGATGCAACAGGAAAGAAATCAAGTAAGAAGTTTTACATCGACTCCTCAACGACCAGACGAAGCCCACACAAAACCACCAGGGGACCAAACCCCATGGACAAAATCCCCACGTTTGAAATGGAGGGCCGGACGAATTACCACAGAACCCCCGAATTTCAGTGATTGGTCTCAGCACAATTTTTTGTCTCGATTTTGAAACTCATACATCTAAACCTTTTTTTTTTATTTTGACGAATCCGAAAATTCAAAAATGTTACATCACATTCATCTGAATGCTATTTTTTGCTCTAATACAACAGTCATTTCTTAAAATCATTTTTATTTTCTTCGACTGTCGTATATAAGAAACAAACAGGAGATAAATAATCGTTGAGAAAAAAAAAGATAAATAATCGTTGAGAAAAAAAATGTAGAAAAAAGCTTTCTAGCTTCGATTTTTTTCAGTTTCTAGCACTTTGAATGGCGGGTTCTGTCCTTTTGGGTCTAGTCCGGGAGGTTATCCCAGAGGGATTTTGTCCTACGCCCCCTTTTGACATGGTTCAAGATGAAGCTGACATTCGAACGGAAAGTGATATTTATGCATGGCATTGCTATTGCAACCATTCAATGCGTTAAATTGGGATTAAAATGGCCAACTCATGAAGTGGTCTGTGTGTTCACCAGGTCTGAACCCTATCGAAAATCTTTTGAGCATCGTCAAAAGGCATATTTATGCGGTCGGCAAGCGATTTTCATGCAAGAATGATCCGTGGAACGCAATATAAAATGTTTATGAATCCATTGCCACTGAAGATATTCTAAATTTACATTCTTAGAAGGATGCAAGGATGTCTGAAGTCATTAGAAAAATGTAAACTGTATCAGCAAACAATATTGCTTTTCTTCTGTGTTATCTGACCAAACCTGCTATGCGTTAGTATATCTCGGAATTTTTGAGATGAGGTATTATTATTATTTCTATCGATATTCGGACCATCCTCATCTTGGTTGTTTTTCATACAACGTTTCGGCCGTTCCACTCTACGGCCTTCGTCAGGTATCATCTGGTAGATTTATGCGTTATTTGTTTGTTTCTCTTCTGGCCAGTTTCGTACCTTTTTCATCCTTCTATACCCTCTAATTGATTCTTTTGAGACGGTTTAATATACACAGGAACGTTTTAAATAATTACTCACCATCGCAGTCAATAATTGAACAACCGTAGCGTCAAATCTTCAAGTACCGTAAAACGATTCCATCGAGGTGTAAGCATAGTAAGAGTAAATTTTATTTATGACATGTAGGTTCTTCCAACGGAAAACATGTAAAATAGAGTGGAAAAAAAACTGAATGATTATCTAAATCCTCAGATTAAAATGACCCTAAAAAGGTTAAAAAAGCTTTTTTTTTCAAAGATCAATGAGACCTTTTGCTCAAGGGGTGTATGGGAGTACTGATGTCAACTCCCATGTGTGTAGACAAAACGGTATGACAAACACATAAACAAACAAACAATCAAACACATGCTCATATTTTTTTAAAAAGCCAGTTCATTGAGAGGGAATGAAGATTTTCGCATATGAAACTAATCCATGTTTTTTGTCTAGAGTTTTTAGATGAGAGAATATCATTATGTTGAGTTTTGTTAAGACTTTTGTCTTCATCTTTCGTCCGTCGTACCCTACGGCATCACCTTCAGACAAGTATTGATTTTTTACTCCAATTACAACCAACATCAGTGTTTTGGCCATACCACACCTGAAATTAGACAGTAAAATATGCACGTTCCAAGCAATAACCGAGACGGGCCCTCCCCGAAAATACACAGCCAAAATTACATCCACTCATCAGCTGAAGACGGCTGTAGGGTACACCAGCTAAAAGGTTGCGTTCAAGAGAAGAGCTATGATTAGGACAAAATCCTGAACAAAATACTTAATAATCCATGTTTGTATAATATCCTGATAAAAATATGGAGGTGAAACAAAGTTCTGGTAAGGATAAGGGAGGGATTGAGAAGACACAAACGATGGTTGAAGTTAGATCAAAGGTATCAGATAGTAGATAATTGTAGTCGTCTGTTCCTGTTGAATTCCACATCTAGAATACATGATTGTTTATCTTTTTGAATTGGCACATGATAATGAGAGAGCATTGTATTATGATATCTTTATTCCTCAAACTATTCAATAGCCTCCAGTTAAACACTATACATGAGGATTGAACTAACCATCGCTTTGGGATATTTCGATAATTAAAAAAAGAAGTATGATTTTTTTTTTAAATGTTTCATTTCCATTTGATCCGTCTGGGAAGTAGGCAGCAATTCAGTTATAACAGAAACAAAACTGACTGCTTCAGAGACAAACTCCGCCCCGACTGAATATTAGATATGAATATGAAGTCAGGGGAAAAAAAATAAAGAACGTGTTAATATTACGAACAAATTCTCTGAGGATGTCATGAAAATTTGAATTTCAGTTTCTTTCTTTCTCTTCCTGGTCGCAGGTTGTCATCATATGATGTCACGATATTATTCTTTCCTTCCCTCCTCTTCCACTACAATGTCCGACTAATTGCGATGATAAAGTCAACTTTCTAGGAGTTTGAAAATATACTACCTCGGACAATGACACCTTAGTCACTTCAAAGTATTTCCCTTAGGACCTCACACACTTATCCTAGCATCTCCCCCATTTTTCAAAACAGTCTGGATCGCCATTAGCTGCCTCGACACGTTCTCATTTATCTTGTCCATGGTCTGAAATTTCTTTTGAAAATTCCTAGACTGTTTAGTCTAGACATTTCACGCAAATCTAATTGTAGGGTAAACCTCATACAAGTTGCAACAAAAAACACTCCACGGATTTTAAGTCCTGTTAAGTCATGATCCGATTGAAAGAAGAAAATTCTACAAAAATTGCATGCAGGGAAAATCCTTAAATCAAAAAATGGCCACCGTCCTCCCAATTGATAATAATTTATCTCAGGAATAGGGTGCTACAATAAATTGAAATTCGTTAGGTGTTTTTCTCAGATTCTGAGTGAGTGCAGTGTTGAGTTTCACGTTGTTTGAATGAGCGAAAAAGCTATGATTATTCGGCATCGGGAAAAGTGTGACGTCCCTTACATATCGCTAGCCAAATCAAAAGTTGCTCATGGTTCGGTTCCGATTTGGGATAAACTATATGGGTTAAGATTTTTCGAAGTAAAATTCGTCATGCAGCTGATATGATATAATTCAAGGTTGCTGATTCCAAATCTGTTGTTTGACTTTCGGCATTTGTGGTTGTTAATGCAGGAGAGCTCATTCAAAACCAGAACCGAATATGTGAGCGATTCTGAATGTGACAGGGTAACTCAATCACACAACATAATCCCAATAAAATTTTCTGTGTATTTTAGAGTACAGGCAAAAACGTGAAGGTGGGCATTTAGCATTCCAAATGAATCTTTTTAATATCTGTGTACTTTAGAGTTAACAGGCTATGAAACGTGGATTTATTTCTCAGTATATATATATATATATATATATATATATATATATATATATATATATATATATATATATACATATATATATATATATATATATATATATATATATGTGTGTGTATATGTATCGTAGGAGAGCGAATTACATTAATTTTTTAACAGTGTATTTTCGTATTGTCATTACCGCATAAAATACTAAATACCTAGCTTCACGTTTTGGGCTGTAACTTTTTATGCATAATAGAGACGAAACTTTAAGATACTGTGCTGGAAAGCAGGGAAATGTTTTTTACAACAATCACGATTCATAGACAGTGGATTTGAAAATACATATATACCTACTTCTCCTTTTGCATCGCTCAACATTTTTTACTTTTTTCCGTTGATGTAGAAGAGATTCAAATTAACAAGTTACACTGTTTGATAGCTAATGTAATTTTTGACATATATATATATATATATATATATATATATAGAGAGAGAGAGAGAGAGAAAGATTCAGCTAGAAATAAATCAGCAAGCCATTAACTGTCAACTTTGAAGTACACCGATGTTTGAAAGTTCCTAGTAAAATGCTGAATATCTAGCTTTCTGTTTTTTGGCCATAACTTTCCATGCACAACAGATACAAATTGACAAGTTATTCTCTAAGAAATCTGATAAATTATTTTTCCAACGATATATCCTATATTTTTTTTTTTTTTTTTTACAATTGCTCATTCTATTTCTGCTCAATATTTTACAGGATAATGTCGATGTGAACGCAAACTAAAACCAAAAACTATCATTATTGACATTTTCAAATACATTCGTATTCATGCGCCGTATATATATATATATATATATATATATATATATATATATATATATATATATATATATATATATATATATATATATATATATATATTTATATATATAGTTACTGAACCATTATTAAGTAATGCTTTGAAATAATAACCCCGATTAATGGCAGTTGGAGGCAGTATAATACTTTAGTAATATATAAAGTGCAGTCTAAATGAATCGAAATTGATAGCTCTGGCCTGGGCTTCTTGGAAATCTGGGACCCGTTGCATAAGCTGCTTTTGTTATATAGTAAATCTGACACTGCCCTGAATCAAACTTAGCTAATCTGAGTTAATAACCGAGTTGTTTACATTAACTGAATGTTCAGGCTTAGCCACAAAACTAGGATTCTCAATTTTGATTTTGCATCAGGTAGGTTCTCTCTGCATGGAAGGTTGGCGCCGCACAATCTTTCTGCCCATGTTCCTACCCATTTATCCTTAAGCTATACAAGGCAGATCCAACTAAATATCAAATACGGAAAAGGCCAACATACCTATGTGGATCAATAAGTAGGTGGCTTTTTAACGTAGTTATTAGCTAAATTTTGATCTGGAATTTTCCCTGTATAATTCTCAGTCTATAATTTTCAACCATTTAATAATGCCCATTAAATCTTATGTATTGAAGAAGGAGGAAATTGTCACTAAAAATCAATATTTTGGGTATAAAATACTGTATTCATTTGCATACAATCCACACCCTTTTCCCCTAAAAATAGCTCAAAATTTAAGCGTAAGATTTGTTATCAAACTCTGTCAATTTGAAGAGGAAGTAAAGGTAGTATGATATTCTGAATTGGAATCGATGGTTTGAAACTCATAGTGTGGGGCTCTTGAAAATGAGTTGTTGATCATTGAGAAGAAACCCCGTGGGGTATCGTGTACTGCTGTTTATACGAATAAAACTATAACAAAACTTAATTTTATACAGAGAAAATTTTAGATCAAAATTCAGCTAGTAATTTTGGGTGATAAATGAGGGGAATTCAGGTAAATCTGCTGAAATCCGGGGAAAGAAGCCATGTACCATCAAACTCAGGTTGTTTTTTTTTTCTAATCATTCCAGCAGAGGATTAATTGAGGCAACTGCGTACATTATACAAGTATAAGTTGATAAGTGCGGTCAATTAATTCGAAAATGTTCCGTCAAAACCAGGCTGTTCAAACTCTTATTCTAATTTAAAGTTGTTTTTTTTCCAAGCTTAAACTTAATTGCATTATTTCGTACAGCAATACCTTGACCGTACAATCAAAACCTGCACCAATTAAAACCACACAATTCAAAGTATTACTTTATATATATGTACAATCATTTGCTTTTGAATTGATTACTCGGAATATTACAATCTACTTTGGGTATTCATCAAGAATCTAGAACCACGGATTTATAGTTTTCTTTTTGTGGTAAGGTTAAAGTGATTACTTCAAGAGAGTTTAAGGTTTGGGCAAAAAGTATTACGACTTCCCAGGCTTCTTGGTAAAACAGTGAAGTTTTCGAAGATTGATTTTTTTTTCGCTCTTATTGTATTTCTTTAATGCAAGATAAGAGTTGATTGTATACAATCACATTACGAGAACAGAAAAGAAATATTAAGCAATACGGGAAATGGAAAACATGCACTGACAGGAGTACATCATAGGATATTAAAGCGATGTGAAGCCAATGCTTTTAGAGAAGTAACGAGATAGATAGATGAATAGATAGATAGGAAAAAGCAGGATCAATGAATAAGTTTCTTCCATCGCTTTTTGTTGGACAGTGATCACAAAAAAGAAAATCTGAATGTTAAAGGAAAGAAGCTAAAATGCAGCTGGACCCAAACTCAATTCAGCACAAACTTACATTGCAAATTTATTCATACTATAAACCTATTTGGGACAGGAATTAGAACTAAGTAAATGCTAAAATTCCCTGAACTTTAGCTCCATCGGTGTGGCCTGTATATATGATACATAAATAAATAGCCAGCCACACCAATTTGAAAACTGAAGAAACTTTTGTTTCCGATTCTAGTTTTTAAAAAAAAGTTAGATAAATAAATATAAACGGCAATCAATGAATAAGTTGCTTCTCTTGCCTTTGGTTGAGCAGTGATCGTTCAAAGATACTGAATAATCAAAAACCGAATATGAATGCTGCTGGACACAAACTAAGGGACCAATGTAGCAGAAACTTGTATTGCAAATCAAATCACCCACCAATAAGAAAGAAAAGCTATTTGACAGGGATGTTGAAGAAAAAAAAAGAGAGAAAATTGTTTTTTCTGGATATAAAAGTGAATGCTGAAATTCGCAAGACTAAAGCTCCATTAGTGTGGCCTTTACGCGTGAAATATAAATAAAGAGACAGACCAACGTAAAAACTGAAGAAACCTATTTTTTTGGTTGACAGTTTTGGTTGACAGTTTCTGATCGATAGGTAGACAGACATGAAGGACCATCAGAGAGAGAGAGAGAGACAAGGACAGAGATTGATAGAGAGAGAGAGAGAGGTGTGAAGCGGGGAGATAGCATGACTATCAGCGATTTATCCATCTTGATTCGTTGAACAACCGTGGCCATCAACGATACTATTTTGTTTGTGTGTTTGTTTATGCTTGTTTGTGTGTTCCAGCGCTCCTGGCCATACTGTTTGGTCCAGAGACATAAACATTGGCATCAGTACTCTCTGAGACCCTCAAAGAAATATTTCATCATTCGTGTATTTATATTTCTTAAAGTAAAAGCATTTCTGACCTTCTTGGAGCCTTATTTTGATGTGATTATTAACAACATCTAGATATTCCTTGATATTTCTTTTTCTTTTTTTTTTTTTTTTTGCTCTATTCTAAATGTTTTCCTGATGTTTTACATTGAGCATATGTATTCTTCGACGGACTTGTTCCACACAACTTAAAAATTTGATGCTACTGCTGTTCAATTATCAACTGTGATGGCGAGTTCATATCTTTTTTATTCTGTTCTTGATAAAGGAGAATTATCAGCAGCGGCCAATGATCTGTGAATTACAGCAAGACCTCTTTTGGGGACTCAAACAATGGCTATATCACGCCATTGTAATGCAATGGGACTTTGGTAAAATATATATATTTGTCCAACATAAACTGACTGGAATTTCTATAATGGCACCAGTTCCTATGCCCAACTCTAAGTTTAGTGAATCTGAAAATGAAATCTTGCAATATCTTCACCTGACATTTTATTGCAGATTATCATCTTCTCAGGCATTTTGGAATTCATATCCCTTATGAAAATTTTGATAACAAGGAAGCCATATTCCGCGAGCTTAATGGATCTCTTAGGTATCCCATTAGAGGGTCATTGCAAAAAGGTTATTGCTTCAAATGCGTCATATTATGATTAAATATTTAATATTTTCTGTTGTTGTTAATATCATCCTTCATCTAAATATTCAAAAACAGTACTTCATATATAACCACTCATAAGAAAAGAAGGAAACAAGCCTCACTGGATCAAACTCTACTTGTACTTCCTTGCATATTCATAATATAAACTCCCGTAGACTAGCCAGGTTACATGGCGAGACAGCACGGTATATAAGGAAGAAAACGGGAGTTCGTGACATCACAGAAACTATTGAAAAAAACACAAATGGCTATGAGCAGGCCATGTTGTAAGAATGAAAGACAACCGATGGACATCACAACTCACAACATGGACCCCCAGTGATCACATGAGAAACCAAGGCCGATAGAACACAAAATGAAGAGATGAACTAGACAAATTCAGGAAAAACTGGCTCTGCGATATCCATGATAGAGAAGTGTGGCGAATCCTGGGGAACGTCTATGTCCAGCGACGGTCATTAAAAGATTGATGATGTGATATATTGTGAGACAAGCCACTTAGTCAATAAGAGAGCTCCCCACCGATCCCTGGGTTATGATTTTAAATCTACGGTAAGGGAATGTCAATTTCATATATAGTTTGTTTTAACATGACGGGACGCACAAACAGTGCAGTGTTTACTTCCTTAAATCGGGTGGGGATTGTTCTTGTTCTTATTACGGTGGAAAAGCAACTAAAACTCCAGCTTCCGACTTAGACAAAAGGTGGAATGGACACTGAATAAGTGGGATAAACACAAAGCAATCAAAGTCTACAAATTATTTCAGCCTTTCAGCTAATGATGTCCGCTAATAAATGCAATGAGAGAATTGCAAAACGGAAATTTCAAACAAAACAAAAAAAAAACTAATCTTGATACAAAGCAAATCTGCAGGCGAAATAACAAACAACTGAAGAAGAATCGACAGAACTTCAATGGGGAAGACAAACGCCATTACCTCAAGTGGTCGAGTGATGCGCATGCGCGCAAGTACTTATCGCGATGTTCTAAAGCAATGAAGATCAAGCGAAAATGCTGAAGCGTTCCTGGCGTTGTAGCAGGAGGGCAAAAAGCTCAAGAAAGATTTGAGTCAGGACAAATCTAGTTGATACGAATGATTTGTTGGTTGTTTTGCTGAGCGTGGTTAACAGAGAGAGTTGGGGGGGGGGTAATAGAAATCCAAAGAAAAAATGCCGAGTGGTAGAGAGAGAAAGAAAGAAGGAAAGAGAAAGTGAAGGTGAGAAGTAGGGAAGTAAAGAAAAAGGTAGAGATATAATAATAGGAAAGAGAAAGAGACAGAAAGAGGAAAGTGTTTAGGAGGGTAAAAAGTATGAAAGAGAGATAGGCATGAAAGTGAGAGAAGGAAGGAAGGAGATAGATGGAAAGAGGGAATACGAAACATAGAAAAGTAAGAAAGACAGAGAGAGTCTCAAGTCAGTGAGAGAGGGAGAGAGAGAGAATTTGGAAAAGCAAGAAGTTGGAAAGAAAGTAAAGTAAGAAAGGGGGAATGTAGGAAGAGGACAAGATAAGCAAAAGGTATAAAGAGAGATTATGAAAGATATCCGTACCTCTCATAAATATAGAGCTGAACATGGAATCTAACAAATAGATTTAGTCTTATAATGAGGACCATGCAACATGCACATGAGAGAATCGTGCTCAACATATCATGTAGTGATCACAAGACAGCACGGGTATAATCAGAAAACTCAAACGGTAATTGGCTGATCATGTTGTGAGAATGGAAAATAACCGATAGACAACTCAAGTCACAACGAGGATCCCCAGACATCACATGCGAAAGGGAAACCGACAAAATGTAAGATGATGTAGAGAACTAGACGATTTCAGAGAGTACTGGCCGCGTGACGCCCATGATAGAAAGCTTTGGTGGATTTGGAGGAAGGTCTATGTTCACCAATGGACGTTAACAGGCTGATGATGATGATGATGATGATGATGATGATGATGATGATGATGATTAACTGAACAGCAAGAATGTGTTTTTTTAAAATATTTTTTACTTATGAACCGTCCAAAATTGAGAATTTCACTCTGTTTTTTAAACTGATTTCTATTGTGAGCTTGCTAGAAATCAAGCTCTGGGCCAAATTTTGTCCCGTTGGCCGTAGAGACAGATCCCTACCATAGATATTCAAATGAATAAACAGCGATCAACTAGAATGGAAATTATTGAAAGGAAGGAAGAACAAGTCTGGTTAGTAACTCAATAGAAACTGTCACGTGACAGCATGTCGTGTTGGGGGTGATTAATACATTTTTTTTTTCAAAAAGGGTGATCAATGGACAAGTTACTTCTCCTGCTTTTCATTGGATCACTGAAAGTCGGAATTTCCCATAAATAAAAATAACGGGCCCAAACTTAGGACCAATTTGGCATAAGCATACATTTCAAATTGACCACGACCTTGGAAAGGCTACTTTGCAGATGATTTTAAAAAGATTTATTACTAGACATAATAAAGAATAAATGTTTAAATTTTCAGTTCTCTAGCTCCATTGGTGGGGTCTGTACATGCGTACATACATACATAGCCAGCATGACCGACTTAAAAACTGGAGAAACCTATTTTGACAGTTTTCGTAATAGTTCTGATTAACTGTCCCTTGCATAGAATAAGGAAAAACAGAAGAATCGGATCTGCTTGACAATATATATATATATATAGAAAGAGAGAGAGAGAGAGACAGACAGACAGAGACGGACAGACAGACACAGACAGACAGACAGACACAGACAGACAGAGTGTCGGAATGAAGGTGAAGGAAAGAAGAGAAATAGCAATAGGGGGATGCAAGAGAAAAATAAAGAAAGGGAATATTTAAGGAAAACAGAGAGAAAAAAAAAAGAGAAAGACATGCTAGGAGGAGAAAATAATAGAAGTTGAAGGAAAGTTGGAGAATAGTAGAAAGAAAAAAAAAAGAAAACCTGGCTACTATAGAGGCAAACTCCTCTCTTACTTTTATTCCGACTGAAGATAATTTCTGCAAATATTGTATTGTGTACGTGATAAAATAAACAAATCTTGAAAATATTTTTCATTATGAATCTATTGATTTATTGGTAACATAAGTTTTCATAGATATTCAAGATTTGCCAGTTTGGCTCAGATGGTACGAGCAGTGCTTAATTGGAGGTGATTTCGAATCACTATTGTGGTATGTTAATTTAATGTATCGGTTTATTTTACCGTGACGGGATAGGCAAACAGTGAAGAGTTCTCTCCCCTGAATTTGGCGATGTTATTGTGGCGGCGGGAAACAAAGTAAACTTGACAAAAGGGTTAGAGGAATATGCTGGGGTGAAGAAAAGGAAAGGAGCAGCTATGAAGGAACAGAGAAAAGTGAGAGAGAGAGAAACAGAGACAGAGAGAGACAGAGACAGAGACAGACAGAGGAAGCGAGCAGATAAGAAAGGAAAATAGGGTGATCAAGGAAGAATGAGAAAGGAAAAGCGACTGCACGAGAGAGAGAGAGTGAGAGAGAGAGAGAAAGAGAAAACGAACGGACAAGAAAGAAGATGGGAAAAGAGAGTGAGCAAGATAAGTGTGGGAGAGAGAGATAGAGTGAGAGAGAAGGGGGAAGCGAGAATGTCATGAAGAAAGTGAGAGGAGAAGCGAGCAACTAAAAAAGGACAGGAGTGAAGAAAAGTGAACAAGAAAGAAAAAGAGAGAATGGGAAACGATTGAGCAAGAAAGAAGGAAGAAATGAAATTAACGCGTGCGAGCAAGAAAGAAACAGAGGAAGAGGGAGAGGGTAAAGCGATCGAGCAAGAAAGAGAGAAGAAGATGGGAAGGAAAAATGAAAGTGTGCAAACAAGAGAGAAAAGAGAGTTGGAAAGTGATTGAGCAAGGAAGAAAGAAGGAAAGAAAATTAAAGCGTGCGAGCAAGAAAGAAAGAGAGGGGGGAGACCGAGCAAGAAAGAGAGAAAGAATGAAGGATGAAAATGAAATCGTGCAAACAAAAAAGAAAAAAAAAGTTGGGAAGTGATTGAGCAAGGAAGAAAGAAAGAAAGAAAGAAAGAAAGAAAGAAAGAAAGAAAGAAAGAATGAAAATGAAAGCGTCTGAACAAGAAAGAAAGAGGGAAGAAAGAAAGAAAGAGAAAGGGAAGCAATCGAGCAAGAAAGGAAATTAGAAAATTAAAACGAAGACGAGGACGGGTGGTGTGAATATGTACACCAGATGGGAGCTTACGAAATACCACCAGGCTGTAATAGCAGACGGGCGAAATCAAACGAAGAAAGGGACTTGCAAATCGGTTGGTTTGATCGATCGCTCAAGGAATTGGACTGACAGGCAATCACTTTAACCCCCCGGCTGAGGTCAGGAGATCGAATGTGCAGATTGAAAATCGATTTACTTAATGGACAGGCGGACTTGCTGCAGAGGTCCTGAATGGCGTCGACGCATAATTGAATTCTGCAATGCGCCAACCCTCCTACTTCACTTCGCGCTCAACGAACATATCTAACCATGGACTCATGAATCCTGCGCCTTCATCATTATAATCCGAACGTCAAAAGAGAACATCAAGCATTAAAATATTGTTTCTTTAAGAAGGTTCTCCAGGTTCAAACCTTTGAGTAGAAGGGATATTCTGAGCGAACTCATTACAATACATGGTGTAGAAGACCATTATATGTTACTGAGTCTTTTCTGAGAAGAGGGCGAATCCCATGAAGAAGCTGCTGAAGAACCCTAAATTCCTTAAACCTTTCATACAGTATGGCACATTGCTGTTCGTGACAGATGAACTCCAACGGGAGACAGAGTCCTGTACACCCGTCCAGTACACACGTGTTCGGATGGAGTCGGTTGATACTGTGCGGGCCCAGATGCTGAAAATGGTGAGTGTTGAAAAAAACTTAGACCAACTGTTATTCGAGAGGACCAATACCTATGGTCAGGGGATAGGCTATGAGGACGTTGGAGTGTTAGAACCCATATGGAAGTTTGGACCCATCGACATTCCCCTCGTATAGAGTCCCTGGCCCAAGAAACAGGGAAGAACAAGGAGCTCTTGAAAAGGAAACAGCTTATACAGACAAGAACTCAGAGACTGCGGATGAGAAGGGTAAAGAGTGTGAGCGGGTTTACAGGGAGAATATTGAAAGGACAGACTTTGAAAATCTCCCAAGTAATGATGTATCTGGTATTACTACCTTTATTGTCCCACGGGTAACAATTGGTTAGCCTTTGGTCTCATCTGTCGATCTTTCTTTTTGCGATGTGCCATATCGCTGTTGCCTAATTATTTATAGCATACCCTTCTCACAGATCCTCTCTTGGGTCCATTTTGAACGTTTTCATTCATACGGGTTATTCTTAACATTGCTTTTTCTGTTGCTGTCTGTGCTATTCTGAGTTTCTGGATGGTTTTGTAAGTTTCCAAGCAAAGCACCCGTAGGTCATAGCCAGTATCATGCATTGATTGTATACTTTGTATTTTCAAGTATAATGCTTTTCTGTGTGTCTCTATTTACACCAAATGCTGTACAGCTAATCATTATGCACCGTCTCATTTTATTTCCGTGGTCTCTCTCTCGCCATATAGCCTGACTAGGTAAGTGTATTCCTTGACTACTTGAGAGGTTTCATCGTCTATTCTTATGGGGTTTTTAGACTTAATCATCGAAGGACATTCTCGTCTTTTTTTGGTTTATCATTTTTATTTATTCAGATCTCTCAACATGTTTCGTAAATCCTGATGGTTTCCGATATCAATGAATTATCATCACTGCGCCTTAAATTGTTCCCCATCTATTTTACAAGTTTTCCCACTCAGTTCTTCGAAAGGTGCTCTTAAGGTTTGCTGTAAATAGTTTGGATGTATCCCCTTGTCTCACTCCTTTTCCGATTTTGATCTTATCAAGATTATTATGAAGTTTAATTATTGCAATATCACTTCCGAACATATTCTCATTTTCTCGGATGAGGAAGATCAAAAGGAAATATCATAAAAAAAATTGCAAAATGTTCAAAACGAAGAAGATGGATTAGAAAGAGAAAATTAAGGGAGAGATGGAGAAGTTATCCCTTGTATTTAGATAACTTGTTTTTCAACTGCTCGGATTATGTAATGATTAACACGTCTACCTCACGCGCAGGAGGTCCTGGGTTCGATTCCAAGAATGAGTGAAGTATGTGTAAAACACTTCATTAGGACTAATTTACTTCAGCTGCTAATTGAGTGCATTCTTATTCGTGTTATAAAGGTCGAGGTATCCCTTAGGTGAACTTGCATCCTGCCAAAGGAACGATCATATAAATTGGAGGAATGAAGTCCTGGTTTTGACCAGACAAGATTTGCAAGGATCATTAAGCTGACGCATGCAAAGAAAACCGGGATTTCATCACCGACCTTCATATTCAATTGGATATTGTCTCCTCAGAGACGAGACCTTTTAACTCCTTCCCTTGGCTCTTATGACTAGTAATAAGATCTGTGTAATGCAAATTCAAACTTCAAGTTCCAAATATTTATCAATAACGGGGCACATTTTTATACCCTAGGTCTAAGAGTATTATTTACCCGACCCTTTTCTGAGCTTTGATTTGTTGAGTTAGAAGACTAGCTCAGCTTACAGTTGAGGTTATTACCTATCAGCAGTGGTCTTCAGGGGGAAAAATCAACAACCCACGACAAGGCATTTGGTAGCCCAGATTCATCGATGCGAGAAATGAAGGGAGGCTTCAGTAAGACTAAACACAAGGGCTACTTGGGCTTAACTTGCAGATAGCTTTGGGTGAGGTGAAAGAAAGAATGCGTTATAATATACATCATCGACCTTTTGTTTTGTTTGGGCTGCGTAATCGTAAGCTAGTTTGATTACCCTTGTATAATAAATGCTCAAAAACCAGAACGTTTCAATCGATGCACGAGCGTTAGAATTGGCCCTTGTATCAACTGGAGAAATTCACTTGGTCCAGTGAGTCCGACTCTTTCCTGCATAGGCTGGAAACGTCCTTGGGGAGCAATGTACTTTAGGAAAACCAGCAAGTCGAGGAATTGTGAGAGTCTGGGTAACCCTTCATGACCGTGTCATCTTTCAGTAGGATGATGCAGCCTGTCGTACTGCACAAGGGAGGGACTAATTCAAGTAACATGAAAAATGGTTCACTGTGTTGCCCTAGCCACCAAATCTCACACACCTCAATCATTTTGACCGCGTATTGATGTGTTGTACAAACAGGTTTACTATGCAGAACCTCAACCACATAATTTGCACCAGTCAAAAAAAGTGCTAGCATCCTGGCATCAGATCATAGAGGGAGACTTTAGAATTATTGTATAGCTAATGCCTCATCGAATTTTACTTGCCCATGGAGGAAGAGCATCCCAATAGGCCGTTGGCGATAATGTTTTGCATCATTAGTGTATAGGAAAGGGTGGAGACGAAGGATGAACTGAGATAGATTTGCTGACTGGATTTCAAGAGACAATTTTTTTTTCAAAAAGTTTCTTGAGTATTTGAATAACACGTTTTTGGACACTTGATGACAGCTTTTTTTTTTGCTTTAACTTATTTGAATTTGAGTTATTCTCTTTGTACGCTTTCTTGATTTTTTTAAACTATTTCTATAACTTATATTTTGCTTATCAAATTTGGATTTGAAATTCTGTTACAAATACGTTTTTTAGTTTGTATCTTTTATAGCTAATTTTGATTTTAATGGATCATGAATCAAGTTATCAAAGGTTCTAAACGAATATATATATATATATATATATATATATATATATATATATATATATATATATATATATATATCTTCAGCAAGTGTCATCAACTCTGCACAAAAGAATGTGATTTTTTACTGCTAGTTAGATTCTCTAAAGACTTCATGTCATGACTAGCCTAAGAAGTTTTAAAAGTCAGAAATACGAAGAAAAAACAAAACCACCCAGACGACAGCAATGCTAAAATCGGTTATGATGCTTAGTGAAAGTACTGGAGACTTGGTGTCTCTTTGTCCCAAATGAAGGACACCAGATACGACTGTTGGAAAACGTTAACAAGCGATAATCGGATACATCCAGGTATCGATATCATTAAAATCGGCTAGAATAATGAGGAGTGTGCTGGTGTATTGATGAGATTTGCTATCACTTGGTCTCCAGTAAATGCAGAATATGGATTGAAACAATCCAGACTGTTCCCAGGACTCCATTCAAGATTTTCCAACCGCTAACTTATGTACAGTGGCCAGAAATATCTACATTAAATTGCAGAATAAAACTAAATAAGTGTGTTTGGGGGCTGGATTTGGTTTCCCAGTAACTATAAAACAAAAGATGGTCATCGTACATCTGGAATACACTCACTTTTCTTGACTTTGTGGCAATAGATTGTTGGTGTCGGTGCATGATGAACTGAGAAGGTTTACATTTGACCATTCGATCTGTTAGTTTCTTGGCCCTTTTTAGCTATTTTTAAAAAGTTATAACCTCTGGGTTTTGTTAGGAGATGGCTTGTGCTTATACCGGAAGAGAAACCAATTGCCTTGGCCCAGCTAGAGGAAAGGGTTTCAGTGATTTTTGTGGCACAAGATATTTGAGTGTTTCTCGGATTTTTGGTACGATTCCAAGTGTACCAATATATATGATCATGGCTTTGGCCTTCCGTTCCACAACTTCTACACTTCCCGAGAAAGGTACCGGTATGTTGTCAAACCTCTGGCTTAGTCGGAGTCTGGAGTTGACACCATTTTCCTACCTTAACAACGACGACAATTCTAAGATGATCTATTCTGTCACGTTAAATGAAACTGATGTATGAAATTACCATTCCCCTAACCGTGATTTGAGATCACGACAAAGTGGTTGGTAGGCGGCTCTCTTACAGAGCTAAATTGAAAAGTCTTATGTATCTATGA
>OY735223.1:20845698-20858198 GCA_963457665.1 Thysanoteuthis rhombus
GTTCACGAGAAAAATCTCCAAAAATCGCTAAAATGCCAGACTCTTTGTCACCAATGTTGCCATAAATATCATAAATAAGACTGTCCACATACACCCTTTAAGCATTTGATCCTTACTTGACCAATTACATGGCTCAACTAATTCACAAACTCTGGACCTATAACAAACACAGTAGGCATATATTTGACAAGATACTTCGTTATTACGCACACATATATTTCCAAGGTCAATGTGATCCATTTACTCATTCACACGACAGTTTTTGTACTTCTCTTCAATCATGGTTTTCTCACAAGTGCGTTTAGTACAAATTGTATCGACATCACTCTGCTCCTACTAAACAGAGTTTTCTATACAAGTGGTGACGCTAAAAATTCAAGCTTGTTATTCTGCCATAACGTCGTCATGAGAGATATTCCTTTCTTTTAATAGTTATGGCACTGGGTCAGATTCAACCGAAACATATTTTTTGTTTCATCTTCAAGATATTGATTGTTGTTTTCAATAAAATTCTTGATAGTGATGACCAGCCTAAACCGAGAAAAAGATTTTATGGATATTGTACAACATGCCTCGTAAACTATCAACGCAACATTTCATTAAAAGAAATAACAATGAAATGAGTTAAAACAATGGGCATTATAACCTACTTATATATTCTTATCTATTGACATTGTATTCATAAAGGCAACAAGTATTGGTCATTTTTGACTGGCCTCATTATAAGTTGAACTGTTATTAAGGTCAATCTTCAGTGAAAAAGCTCGTCCTATATTCAGAAATATACGGTGACTCGAATAATCCATCTCAGACTATTATTCTCAACAAAGAAGGTCAAAATTATATCGGCTTGTGAGTTTTCTTAAGAATAAGACTTGGATACTCGTTTTTTATAATATATGGAATGCTAAAAAAAAAAGCTTCATCCCTATAATTCAAAAAGTGCCAAAATCATATCGCTAAAAAAAATCATCTTAATATATAGGAAAATAGAAAATGAGAAAAATACTTCATCTCAGAAATTCAAAATATACAAAAAAAAAACAAAAACAACTGGTCTGGTTGGTCACTCAATAGAAACCGTCATGTGACGAATGAATTTTGGCAGCATACCGTGTTGGGGTGGGTGATCAATTAAAAAATGGCACACAGGGTAATCGATGAACTAGTTACTTTTCTTGCCTTTGTTGGTCACTGATCACAAAAAAACTAATTTTTCTAAAAAAAACCCAAATAAACGTCAATACAACTAGGCACAAACTAAGAGGCTAATTTAGCATAGACTTACATTGCAAATTGACCTATCCTGCAATAAAAACATCTATTCAGGGGTAGTTTTCAAAAAACAACAAAAAACAGTTGGGGTTTTTTTTAGATATAACAAAGGGTAAAAGTTTAAACTTTCCGACCTCTTGCTCCATCGGTGCGGCACATACATAAATACATACGTAGATAGCTAGCCAGCTAGCTAGACTTATTTGAAAACTGGAGAAACCTCTGTTGACAGCTCTGGTTGATGATTTCTAACTTTGCATACAGTTGTCTTTAGAAATCATTTAATACATTTTTTCTTTTTTTTTCGGCTTTCATTTCGTCCAGCCATGTCACATAACAGACTTCTGAGGTCTCCCAATCGTGTTAACGTGAGAATGACAAGACTGGAAAAAAACCATGTCTATTCTTATCAAAGAATTGGCATTTCACTTTCATCTCTCATGAGAAGCTTCAACAAATGTAAAATGACACTACTAAACATATGAACCAATGTGTTTAGAACGACAGAGATGCAGATAGTAATCCTAAAGTATGGAATAAGAAATACACGTACTCTTAGAACCTCAGACTATTCAAGGAAGACAAGGGAATGTGTCGACTGAAATGCTATGCTAAAGAACCAAAATTGAAAATAAAAGACTCAAAAAAATATCTAACAATGAAAAGACTTCAACCCAGATCTCTAGATAACTCAAAGAACGCCAAGGAGAATATGGATTGAAATATTGTGCTGAAAACAACCAAGATAGGGATAATAGCCCGAAAATATGGATTAGTGATAATTTCCTAGATCTTAATACTACATAAAGAAAGCTGAAGAACATATTGATAGGAATAGTGAGCGAAAAACGAACAAAGATGCACGTAAGACTGAACAATATAGAATAGTGGAAATAATTGAATTCATTTTGTCAAAAGGCCGGGGAGCATATCGATCAGAATTTTCTGTTTAAAGCAACAAGGATGGAGATAATAGTCCAAAAATATGAAATTATGAAAATAATTCATACGATAACTCAAGAGGAGGGAGGCCAAGAAACCAAGTAGTCGAAATATGGTATTCAAAATTATACAATGAAAAAACATGACTGGCTGCTTCAAGGTCAAACTCCCCTTTTACTCGATGGGTGCAACCAACGCACACGACACAAACATAGATAAAAAACATAGTCATTTCAGTCATTTGTTTGAAGGTTAAAAAATCAAAGGAGCAAAAGATCTACCTACACATCGAAGGGAGTTTGTGTGCAAAATTCCAAGTTCCCATTATGGACGGTCAGAGCTCTCATTGTGACCCATATATAGATAGAAAGATTCAACTCTTTCAGCCACCAAGCCGAATATTCGAAAAACAAAAAAAGAAATCGGTTACACATTGAAGGTGGCATATCTGCAAAATTTTAAGTTTCTAAGATGAATCGTTAGGGTTATATGCGTGATCCAGACCCTTTTCAGAGTTTTTTATCTTGATATTTCTTGATCCGAACTTTTTCGGTCTCAAATTCCTCGGTCTGGACCTGAATGATATGAACGAGAAACAAAGTCAACTCCAATAGTAGGAGTTGGACGATAATCCAAAAATGAATAATAATGGAAATAATCTCAGAACTTCGGATTATACAAGGAAGGCTAAAGAACTTATCGGTTGAACGACTGTATTAATAACAAAAAAAAAATTTTTTGAATTAAGATAACAACCTGAGAAATTTAGATTGATGATATAACTTGATCTCAGAACGCTAGTATCTGCAAAGAAAACCGTGGAAGTCAACGATCGAAATGTCGTTTTTTAAAACGATGGAGATGGCCTGAAAAATATCGAATAATTAAAATACTTCATCTTAGAACTTCAAAATACAATTATACCTTTCCATGACGTTAAAAAATTGGAATTTAATTACATTACAGTTGCTAAATGCTATCAAGTTGAAATTCTGGAAATTAGACACCGAAAATATCGCGAGCATGCCAGGAAAGGAACAAATAATAAAACAGGTCTAGTTAACTCAATATAACGTCTGACGTCTTTTGGCAAGTATGCCGTGTCAGGGATGATCAATTAAAAAACATGGGAAAAGCGTTGATAACTAAAAAAAGTCACTTTGCTTGTATTTTGTTGGACAGGGATCACTGAAAAAGGGGTCTGAATTAAGAAATATATACATGCGTGATTGCTGCCGGATATAGAGTAAGGGATCAATTTAGCATAAACTTAGATTGCAAATTGAAGCTCCTTTTAAAGAAAAGATTTCTCGGCATGATAAGGGGTGAATTTTTGGATTTTCACTGCCCGAGTTCCGTTGGTGACGCCTTTGCGCGTGACACATGATGACATAGGCAGCCAAAACAACATAAAAACTGAAGAAGCCTATGTTAACAATTCAAGTGACAGTTTTTTTTTACGGTTTCTGATAATTTCAACCACATTTTTTTCAATTAGTTTCATGCAGGCGATAGAGCTACGTGGAGGTAACAGTTCATCTGTGATCTCGAAAAGTTAATTTCAAAATAGCCAGGAAAAAGAATACATTATACTGCTGTGCCCTCTCTATGGATATAAATTGAATAAGATTATCTCTGTTAACGTATTTTTCTGTCTTAAATCCAGAGACGATTGGTTGTTACGTTCGAGCCTTTATTCCTTCATTTTGTACGTTATTATGGGACCATTTCCCTTGTCTATGATATTATTTCTTCCACAAGGTTTCGGCCATTTACCATCCGGTCTTCTGTGGGTGTCCTGAAACGTTGTGGGAGAAACACCAATATAAACGAAAAAAGGAAGAATAAATAAATATAAACACACGATGATTAAAACACACCGTTAAACAAAAAGTTACTCTTTAGTGCAAAGTTTCTTCTTTGTTATCTGTAGCACAATGTTTCAGCCGCTGTACCTCTCTATCTAAATTCACGAGACGAGAGTGCAATTACTCATTGACCATTGATTCTGAGTAACCCTGCAAGAAAGTTTCTCTTCACGCATGCACATAAAGGTCCACTATCATTTTTCTGTCGAGATACACCAAGACTGCACAAACGGTTCTTGGGACATTCAGAATAGGTGTGTACTTTCCGGAAGAACGTTGTATATTGATATTTGATACTTCTGTTGGTATGGCAACTTGGAGAGATAAATATTTTAAATCAAATCATCATTAATAGAGACTGATAAATGGAATAATAAACACATGAGGGAAAGACGTTTAAGAGTAAAACGAAGTGATGCATTATTTTCAACCTTATTATAAATATTAATACTACTATGATTTATTATTATTATTATTATTATTATTATTATTATCATTATTATTGTTATTGTTATTATTATTATTATTATTAATGCTGTCCGTCTGTTTGCAATCATAATTGTCAATGTTTTACTGCCATATAAAAGTGTATTTGAAATGTTGGCTGCTGGCTTGTTACCAAGACATCCTTCCGCCCGGCGGGACTAACCAAACAAACACTGTAGCATGGCATAAGCAAACAAAATGGAACGATTAAAAAAAAAGACTTCGAGGAGTCTTACTCTCCACCTTATAGAGCCTTACTCTCCTTTACCGTGTTCGGCCGTGCTCTCAACAATCCTGGAGACTCACACTCTCATACTCACACACTCATACACACACACTCACTCACTCACTTACACACACACACACACATATATATATACATATATTCGTGTATATATATATATATATATATATATATATATATATATATGCATGTGTGTGTGTGTCCGTAATTTATATAAATGAATATATATATATATGCACCTATATATATATACATATGCATGTGTATATGCATATTTATATACATGCATATATATATATACATATTTATGTACATATATATATATGCTCTTGAAAGTATTTATATATACACGTATATCTAAACCTATATATATATATATATATATATATATATGTTTGCTTTTGTACACACACATATATATAAATACATATATATATGTATATATGTATATGTGAGTGTGTAATTGATATATATATATGCACTTATATATGTATACATATGTATGTGCATATGCAGATCTATATACATGTATATATATATATATATATATATATATATATATATATATATTTATATATATATATATATTTATATGCAAATTTATGTACATACATATATGCTCCTAAATGTTTATATGCATTCACATACATCTAAACATATTTGTTTATGCTTTATATATATATATATATATATATATATATATATATATATATATATATATATATATATATATATGCTATTGAGATATCATATCAACATACACATCACATATGTATATATATACACAAAACAATAACAATAAAAACTCGCCAAAACTGACAGCATATTCTCGACCACGTGACTAATTTCCAAACGTTTGTTCTTTCCGGCCGTAGGCCACCGGAATTGTCCTACCGGAAACTGTTCTGTATACATCCGGATGCTGCTGTCCGTTACGAAAGAGGCCGGTCCCAACGGATGTTATGATGAAGTAAGGCAGGTTTGTGTAGAGGGCGCTGAGGTTTTTGAGAAGCAGAGAGTTGAGATTGGTTCGTCAAATCCCAGTAAAACCTTGTAATATATTCTCAGGCTTAGCAATATTCTGTGATGGACGCCCAACCGGACATCTATTGACGTTCGCCTGTTAGAAAGAAAGTTGGATCGTGTCATTCTTCACTCTCAGGGTCCTGTCCGTTGACGGGCCCACTGAGAATGACAGGGAGGCCATCAATTGGGGCTGGGGACAACGAAGGGTATCGGATGCCACCAAACTGAATGATTCCTTATTTGTTCAAAATGAAATGACATTTCAGGTCGAATAATTGTTGAAGTGGAAGCACGAAGTGACCGAGCCGTTAAGGGGTCGGTAAGATGAGTTCAAACTCCAACTGAGACGGTTTGGGTTCGCTTTGCGTTAATGCCCAAAGGCATTTATTTTTCCCTTACCCACTCAAACACGTCAGGGGCTAACGTTGATAGGTAAAGTCCGTAACTCCTTGGGGAAGGTTTATTCTGATTATGGTGAAGCTATGACACGCGTGTCAGCGCTGACAAGCAACGTGTTTTTAAGCAACAAACGATCGATTTTTAAATTTGATTTTATTATCCTTTTTTCATAACGTTTAAAAAAAATAAGTTAGATTCTTAGTAAACTACCAGGATTATTCAAATGAGTTAGTGAAACAAACCGAAGCTAGGGTATTGATATGGGTCAATTGGTTACTAAAAGGAAAAAACTGTCTGTAAGTCGATACACGGCTTATACACAGATCTAGAAATTACAATAATATTCATGCAAATAAAATAAAATCGAACGGATGTTGTAGGCTAGAAAAAAGATCCCTCAGATACGGACAAGGAGACTTTTGTGCATCCCTTATCCGAATCTCAACAATTTCTTTTTTTTATTTTATCTATAGCAAACTATGTTTAACTAGTGATGGCCGAGTCAAACATGGTGATGGGCAGGGCATGTTGCAAAAACGAAAGATAGCCGATGGACATCACGACTCACAACATGGATCCCCTGAGATCAAACGAGAAACCGAGGCCGACAGAATACAAGATGGAGAGATGAACTAGACAAATTCAGAAAATACTGGCTCTACGACGCCCATGATAGAGAATTGTGGCAAATCCTGGGGAAGTTCTGTGTCCAACGATGGAGTTAAAAGACTGATGATGATGATGGAAACAACTCTTTGAGTTCAATTTCAAACAAATATGTTTTGGTATGAACAAGTCATTTTCAACTTCAAGAAATACTTATGAAAAGACGAACTAATCAGTCCAACCTTTATAATATTCAGCGAGGTGGCTGTATCAAATAATAATGATAATAATGATACATAATAATAAATGCTACATAGGAGTGATCTGTCATGAAATATTTCATGAAGAGGCTGAGCGACAGTTGGGGTATCCAACTGCTCAACTGCACGTCTTCAGGATTAATTTTTTTTTTAAATGGGTTTGTTTAGTGACAATGCGATTACAGGATTACTCAAAAAAATTAAAATTTCGAGGCACCGTGTCGAAGAGGTGCACCACCACTGGCCCATACCCAACAACAGACTTTGAGAGAATGATAAAAATAATTGTCGAAGTTGCAAACAGTAACATCAAAGCTGGTGACAGCCAAGCCAAAGAGAAATCTATTTTCTGTTCTTCCGAAATTTTTCTTGTGCTGTAAAGAGTGAAACAATTGTTCAAATTTTAGTTTCGATCAAATACGTTTTCGTAGGAGTAAGTCAATTGATACCTCAGGGAATACTTGTTTGAAGAACTAGGGGAAAGGGTTGATCGATGAATAAGTTACTTTTCTCAGGTTATGTTGGGCAGTGATCACTAAAATAATCTGAATAAAAAAAAACCCAAACATTTTTATCGGATCCAAACAATCGTTTCCATCTATCAAACATCAGTTCAATTTACCTACATGTATTTATAACGTTCAAGTATTTTTTTAATGCAGTTTATAACATCCAATTAATCGCAACTAGATTTCAGACATTACTTACGAGATGACTGGATTTATATGTATGTTGGGCTGAGACGGTGAAATTACTTACTGGGCGGTATTTACTTATGTCCCGTAAAGAAATAGGATTTATTTCCTTTGATTACATATACTTTTGGTTGTAAGAAAAGGTGTTTTATATCCTCGTTCCGATTAAATGAACTTTTGATCAAATTAAATCTATGTATCTATTTATTTTTTGTAAAATTTTTCCAACTAAGCAATATCACCAACCCAGTGTAATACATATGCAGGTATGATACAGTGATTTACTGAGACTGATGTCCTCATCCTTGTTGTTATAGTCAAAGTATTTCGGCCGTTGTATCCTCTGGCCTTCTTCAGCTGTATGTCGTAGTCGCTAATCTTCTGGGAATTTCGAATCGATCCCTTCATTTAATCCATGCTATAGATTATCCTCATCCCGATGTCCATGACAGAAGATATCTCGCATCAGTTAATTCTTCCTAGTGAGTTATTCTTGCTGTGTCGCTTGTCTGCCTCTTCCACTGAATTAGAAATTATGACTTTCCAACACCACCCGACACTCGGGAATTGAACTCCACTATGTGTCCCGAGTGGGTAAAAGCGTTGATTTAGTGTATCTCGTTACTTGCCTGGTGGTCGTGAATTCATAATTCATTTTTTAATCAAAGTACCCGCAATAATAATAATAATAATAATAATAATAATAATAATAATAATAATAATAATAATAATTGCTAATAATAATAATGATAATAATAATAATTGCAAATGATGATAATGATGATTGCTAATAATGATAACTGCCAATAGTTGCTGATAATAATGATTGCTAATAGTAATAATAATAATTGTAATTATAATAATGATATTGATAATCTGTTTTTCTGTTTGTATGTGTATTATGAATAACCCAATACAAACAACTGAAAATACTCTAACTTCATATTCTGATCACAATTTTTAAAGTGAGGTAATAAGTCAGGAGAATGGTAATTTTGATTCTGCTGTTTTGGGCACGGTTTCAAGTCCAACCTAAAACTGAGAACCATCAAAAGTGAACAGGAAAGAACTATACTTAATATAAGATTGAGTTATTACAAGACTATAAAATAACATATATATATATATATATATATGATAGAATTGACAGGGGTCCAAGATATCATAGAATCTATTAGTGAAGTTAAATGGGAATAGGATGGTCATGTTGCAAAAATGGCAGACAATTGCCGGACATCATGACTCACAATATGGATTATCAGAGATCATACGCGAAACCGAGGCCGACAAAATGTAAGATAGCGTGACGAACTGGATAAGTTCGGAAAGAACTGGCTCGGTAACACCCACGATAGAGAGGTCTCATGAATCTTGGGAAATGTCCATGTCCAACGACGGACGCTAAAAGGCTGATGATGATATTGCTGATAATTCGCATGTTCAATAGTGTTTATTACTAGAGATTGAGCGACAAAAAGTTTCCTCAAATCTAAAGGTCATTTATATTCCATGATATCTTACATAGTATCCTTTATAATAATTGGAAAACGTTAACTAAATTATCAACATAGTTACCTTCAATATTTTAACTGGTCTTTCGGTCAGTTGGTTGTATGCCTATGTATGCATGTATGTGTATCACACGTGTAGTTAGAATCAATTGAGCTAAAGGGCTTAAAATTTAAACATTCACTTCTTATTATATCTACAAAACAGTTTGCTTTTTTTTGGAAATAAATAGACTAGGGTTAGATTTGCAATGTAAATTTATGTTAAATTAGTTCCATATTTGTATTCAGATATCGTAAGGCATTTGAATAACCAGCTTTGTGGGATCCTGGATGTCTTCCGTAATCAGTCCATTCTATTGCAACATTTTTTTTTCTTCCTCACTTCTTCCAAGATCGTCCAGTCAATGTACAGCAAGCTATTCCCTACTTTTCTTTTAAATTTTTACGCCGTCTCTATCTATCTGATAAGAGTCTTCTTCTCTTTACTGAAATATGTATTCTCTTTGCTTTCTGTCTAATCAGATCTTGTGGTAGACACGTGATTGGCCTACTGTTGCTTTCCTGATTCTCCCTTTTCAGTGTTTTGGATAAGGGTTGTTCTAAGTCTGGTGATCAATTCTGAGACTTCTCCTCAATTCAGTCAGCATTGAAGTTGATGGAAAAGTCTGTCATGCAGTTTGGTCAATTCCTTAAAACAATATCCGCAGATCCCGTCAGGTCCCAGTGCTTTCCGGTTTTCAGAAAATGTTTTTGCGTGGTTGAATTCTATCCTATATTTCCTCCCACCTCTCCTACTTGCAGTTCGTTTTTGATACTATTTAACCATTCTGGTGATTCACTGAGTCTCTTTTGACGTCCTCATACGTCATTCCAGAAGTTCTTTGCATCTTTGGTGTCCGGTTCTATGTTGTCTTTTCTCTCTATTCAAGTCTTGATAAAAAATTTTCTTTCGTTGTTTTGGAAAGTGCGATTCTATGTGTATTGCACAATCCTTTGTCTATAACTCTTTGGTGTTGCGCCGTTGACTTGTTTTCTTTGGTGTATTTCTTCCACTGTTGTTGTTGGCCTTTGTTTGCAATTTTATCAAATTCGTTTCTTCAGATTTTTATTACCAAGTACAAATCAACGTTTTCACTTCTGACACATGAACCTCTGTTTCAGCATCTCCAATAGAAGGAACACATTTTTAATGCATAATAGATCGTGTATTGTTGTCCAGACACTTACCTTTTTGTTTAGTAGAATGTAATTAAAATCACTATTCATTAAACTATTGTACATATGTAGAAATTCTCTCGGGATGACAGACGAAGAAAAACATTCAAACAATAAAATTCAATTCGTCTGTAATTACGACACAAATAATGGTATTGTCATAGACAGTGTCTTCATTTGGCCTAAGACTTTATATGACTTCTGTTCTCTATTTACTTATCTACCCTTCTTTCTCCCCTTCTCTCTCTCTCTCTCTATATATATATATATATATATATCTATACACACACACACACACACACACACACACATATATATATATATATATATATATATATATATATATTGAAACATCTTAAATTATGTGTAGTGTAAAATAACAACCATACACAATGCACTATGAGAGTACCTTAGTCTTCTTTTAAAAGATACATGCATTATGACACGGTCCTAAAAATGATAAATTAAAGCTGTAAACTGTACCATAGCTTGAGAATGGGGTAGTGTTTGATCAACGGTGCTGAGGAGCCATCATATAACTATTTTTTTCCAAATCCTCGAAACAGTTTCATGATAAACGACCGATGAACCCAACGTGAAAAGTACATATCTAATTATGAGTAAATCATGAAACCCACTGGAAAAAATTCACAAATTGTACATCGCGAAATAATTGACTGAAATGCTATGGTCTTTTTGAAATTATATCTTACATACGTAGGGTTTAAAACTCTAAAGCTATCAATAATATATATATATATATATATATATATATATATATATATATATATATATATATATATATATATATATTCACTCCCCTCATTGTCCGGTTTACATCTGTCATTACCACTCGGCCACCGAGACTTTCATAGTCTGCAGAAGTCGATTATTCACATTCAAACTCATTTCTTTACAACCGACCCTTGGCACCGTGTCTAAAGAGTATAGAAAATGTTAATTGTTCCTTTCAAACTTTGCTTAGAGTCATAATTTGAAATCTACTTATTTTCAATTGCACAACGGGCAAATTTCCACATTTCTAATCGTGTCAAGTAAGAAAAACAACTACATATGAATATCCTGGCCACAAAAGCAAAAGTTTGTCGTAAATAATAGCCATGCTCTATTCTCTTTCACACATAAGCAATCAGAAAATTACACACGCTACCCAGGAACAAAAATTGTGTTGAATGGTGTCATTGTAGATAAATTGTATCAGTAGATAAATTGTTGTAGATGAATTGTTGTAGATAAACTGTTGCAGACAAATTCACCGGACTCTGGTTAGATAAAGTATTGCAACCTATTATGCTTTATCAAATTTAATTGAAAAACAAGACGAAGGTAAAAGCAGTAAATAACTATTCAAAATAATATGTTAAAATACTTCATCTGATAATTGGGATAAATGATAAAATCGATGGTCATATTTGGATAAAAAATTAGAAATGTAGGGAACAGAAAAGATGAGAATGATACTGATGATCTTTATAGTATACAACTTACCAGCGATAAAAAAAAATAATAATTACATTCATGATGACAAGCTTGGCTGCTGCATGATTAAACTCCACTTTATTCCTACTCTGATTGAAGATGATTACTGCAACTTTCGAATTGTATATATAATGAATAGATTCGTAGGTATGCCAGACGTGTCAGTCGGGGATAGTTCTTCTTGTTCTTGTTGCGGGTTGGGAGCATAGTCAGCCACAACTTTGACCATAAGCACTGATTGATTTTGGTTGTAACATGCTTCTCATGATAACACCAACTTTTTTGCATGCAATATCAAATCATCATACGAGTATTGAACAACAGTAGTCACCAAAGGTGTTAAAGGGTACTATTCTTTTTTTTTTTCGTATGTTTCCGTATTTGTTTATGTGTTTCAGTGCTCCTGGCCATACCGTTTTGTTTACAGACTTGGAAATTGACATCAGTGATCCACCGGAGTCCTTCTTGTTTTG
>OY735223.1:20860698-20968198 GCA_963457665.1 Thysanoteuthis rhombus
CTAATAGAACTGTATTGGCATATTTCTAAATAATACAAGTAAGAGGACATTCTACGACGTAACATATTCTGTTGGTTTATATTTTAAACTGTTTTGTTCAGTGTGTTGTTCCATTATATAGATCTTTGGTGAGTATTTCTCCTTTTCATTTTATGCAGTGTCAGAATAAATTTAATAATAAAACCAATCAGAAAAGTGTTATTTGAATGAGCAACTAACTATTCAACAAAACCTGTGAGGAGATTATTATCAACACTTTTGATTATAATATGTAATGGCTTTAAGTAAAACTACCTAAAATCATCTTAAAAGATAGATTTTTTATCAGAAATTATCAAAAAGAATGACACAAAAAAACCATAAAACCCCTAAAAAGTACTTTTAAAGGGAAAAACGGATGAAATGTTTTTTTTTAATAGGACAATTGTGTAGCGAAGTAGCCCCAAAAATATGAATGGGAGTGCCCCCAGATACTCAGACACACTGACAGGGAGAAAAAATCTCCAACTCACTCTGGTGGTTGGTCGGCCATTTGTGGAGTTTCAGTGATTTGAATATTGATTACAACATTATTTTAGACAACTAAATTTTTGTATGCTAATTAATTTCGTTTGTGCGCCGGTCATAAGGGAAACTATGCCTAGGTGTCTTGAAAAGGGCTCAAGGACCGTAGTAGCAGTCTCGCTGATATGAATTGGTGGACGTTGAGAGGGATCCTTGGAGCAAAGGCTTCTTATTTCCTCACGAAAATTGCTCACTTTTTGATATGAAAAATAAAGTTGATAGCACGGTATGTTCTCAACAAAAAGCCGTACATAATATATAAATGGTCTATGAAGACATAAACGAAAACATTATGCTTCTTGGCTTTGTAGTAACTAAAATGTTATACTTATAATCAAACCCAGCCAGCCTTTTTGATGCTCGCGTTCTTTGCTGGTCTTTGCGTCTCAGCTCTGATTTTGGGGTTGACGATATAACCGTCATGCAATAACCAGATTAAGGACGACCATTATGAAGATTAGGATGTATTCCGCGATAAATACCAATAAATAATCGTAATAACAGGTGATAGTCTCCCGGCATTTAGTTGGGAGTGACGTAAACTTAGTAGAGGTAAAGATAAGATCGCAATCCAAAAGAAAATCGCATAAAAACGAACAGACCATAGGAAGCAGATGAAGAGATGTTGCGCAATAGTTCTAATCACCGTGATCCAAGCAGAGACTGCAATCAACAAAGTTACTAGGACTACCCTCAGCAAGCTGCTGACAGGATGATTCTCAAATAAACATATTCCGTGTATATAAAGTATCCTATAGATTACATTACTGCTCAGAACACTATCAACGATTCATTAATACATTCAAATTTGAACGAGTTTACTTTTTCCAGCAAAGAATTTCAAGCTACAGTACATTACCAACGATTCCTGACAGTAAGATAATAATGCAATTATACTTTGAAGATCAATATGCTTATCCAATTTGTATGATTCATTTTGCATGAGCTAGAATTTACAACAACACAGTGAACCTCACGTTTTACTAGTCCGGCAGCTTCGATGGTCCTGGACGGTGATTTGAATCTAATGGTCGTAGTAAGGAACCAGAGAATACTATTATCTGCGTCTTTTTATGATCACAATGCGACAACTCCTTAATTCAGCACTAAGCGCTATAAGAAGTAAATAGAAAAACACCAACATCAAGAGAAAAATATGATGTCTATCGATTTATCTTATAGCTCAGAATCAACCATTTATTAAAACGAAAAAGGTCAAGTTAGGTTTCGGGAAAGTGGCTTGATATTAAGAACAATGATGGTAATATAGCAACCGAATCTATCTTCATTATTACGATAAGTCCGAGAGGATATTTCAAAAAATGTGTTTGACAACTTCAAGATATAGATATGAATGACAACCCCTTATTTGCTGGGGTACTTGGTAGGACAACAAATTGCTAAAAAAATCAGAAAAAAAAACATGGCTTGCTGCCACAGGGTCGGACTCCACTCCGACGTCTGTTACGACAGAAGATGATAACTGTAACTTTTTTTTATTACTTATCATCATCATCATTATCATCATCATCAGTCTTTTATAGTCCATCGTTGGAAATAAATCATCACCAGGACTCGCCACATCTCTCTATCGTGGGCGTTGAAGAGACAATATTTTCTGAACCTGTCCACTTCGTCTCACCATCTCATTCTGCCTGCCTCGATTCCGTATTTGATCTCTATGGATTCATGTTTTGAGCCGTGATCTCCACCTGTTGTCTGCCATTCTTGCAAAATGCCCAGCCTATTGCCATTAGAGTTTCCTAATAGTTTCTATGATGTCTCATACTCCGGTTTTCCCCTAATATTCTGTGCTGTCTTGCAGTCTCTTTATGGAATGATAAACATATGTCTATGATAAATAAATTCGTAGTTATACAAGACGTCTCAGTTTAGCTCAATAGGTGAAAGAGTCGCCTTCCAATCACATGGACATGATTTCGAACAACGGTAGGAAAATGTTAATATATATGCTTGGTTTAACATGACGTGATAACCAGATAAGAGAGAGTTAATTTATGAACATTTGTTGAGGATTGTTCTTGTTAAGTAAGGAAAACTCCAACTTGGACTGAAGTCTGACAAATTTAAGAAACATACATGAACGTCATCATGATACTTGCAAGATTACTCGGTAGAATCACAAATAACTATAAGAATGGGAGAGAAAGGAGGAAACAATATCGAGCATAGACATATTCAGGAAGTTTATTCAAATCCTTCAAGAAACCGGATCACTTGAGATTGAGCAAGTGCTTAACTGACCATTCCAATGTGAAAGATTTTTCAGAATTATACTTGTATATTGAAGTTTATCATCGTATCAAGAGGTCTTCCTGGGTGTTCTTCACACGTTCCTTCTATCCTGTTCGAGTCTCCATCGCAGAGGGGAGATATTCTGGAAGACATCCAACCTAATCAGCCAGTTGAACAATGTGCATTGAAGTTTGCCAACTGAGGTAGTTCCATGCGATGGACACCATAGTACTGATCAAATCACAAGTTCATCTTCGCTGTGCCAAAAATGGTCTGCAAGGAAGAGTCCCCCCTCTCTCTCTCTCTCTCTCTCTCTCTCTCTCTCTCTCTCTCTCTCTCATATAAGGGTTGTAAACGGAGGAAGGAATACTTCTTTGTCTGGTGTTTTTCCAGCTGATGTCCAAGACCGCTTAGAGCATTCTCGTGTATATTTCACTCAGAACAGATTCTTGTTGCTTACTCAGATTTAACCCAATTTTCTGCTTATTGGCAAGTGTAGACTTCCAGATTTTGTTCAGCCCATGAAATACGCCCCATGATTTCACTTTGGCGGAATCTCAATGTCTCCTGTTGGTTGGATATTACTGCAATGATGAACCAAATTTGTTGACCGATTTTATAGTCTTCCGTTCAAGTGACTTACTTTCACCTTCTTTGTTGTAACTAATGGATTCTGTTTCGTTTCTTCATTGATGTAGAGGTTAATTTGCTTGGCTGCACCTTCGACATAGTGAAGCAGTTTGGTCGCTTCATTTGTAGTATTAGAAAGCAAAGCAAGATCATCTGCATAGTTTATGTCGGGGATGGTTTTGGAATGAACTCCTCGCTTTCGTGAACGAAGCCAAAAAACATTACGGTCAGCTGATGTTCTGAGAGAATAGCCCAAATAGATAACCAAGAGATATGGAGCTCGTGTGTCTCCCTGAAAAATACCTGGAGAATGCCTGCCACGACGTCGAAAAATTTGGTGTCTCCATCGGGCGACTGGGCCATGGAACGTGTATTTTTATAGGACATACCGATTGTTGACACAGTTACACGTGGGATAACATAGTGCAGCAATATATGTTCGAGCTTAACGTGATGAATAGTCAAAGGTCATGAAAAAGTCAACAAATATGAGAACAACGTGCAAGTTCTTCACTTTGATTCCTCCTAGTATTTGTCCTATCGTTGATCTATTTTGCCTAAAACAATTTTGATTCTGCCTGGGAATACCATTAAGTTCTGGTCCGTTTATCAGAAGCATGATATACAATTTTGCAGTGATAGTTGTGAGAGTTATTCCCCGTGTAGTTTGTCGCCAGGACAAGATTTTCCCTCTTTGGAAACTGAAGAATGCAACCTTCTGACCATCGGTCAATTGGATTTTGGTTGAGCAATTCATACTTCATTGGGGATCTTGTCTAATCTTTTATATTTTGTATCTTCTCCAGTGCTATTTCATCTAAGTTCATCTGTGTTGAAAGTGCTTTTCTTGATGTCTAATTCATGGTCATTAATCCTCTTGTGATTTTCGATTGTTTTTTAAAAAGACTTTCAAAATGGCTTTTCTAACTTTCCAAACGTTCCTTGTGATCATGATTTTTTAGTTTTTCTTTTTTAGAACTCATTCGTCCACTGATTTAATTTATTCTTTCAACCTGTGGATGCTCTTTTGTTGGCATGAACTTTTTCAGTCATGTTGATTTTTATCTGTAACAATACAATTCATTCTGTTTCATATGTCTCTTTTAATTTCCTTTGTGAATTTTTGAGTTTGCTATTATGCAACCTGGTTGAATAAGTTATTGATTTTGTTCATTTAGTGTACTCATCACTTCTTCATCATCATCATCATCATCATCATCATCATCCGTCTTTTGTCGTCTGTAGTTGAACATAGACCTCCCCCATGATTCGACGCAATTCTCAATCATGTTTGTCGCTGAGCCAGTATTTTTTGAATTTGTCTAGTTCCTCTCTCCATCTTGTATTCTGTCGGCGTCGGTTTCACATGTGATCTCTGGGGATCTATGTTGTGAATAATAATGTCTATCGATTGTCTGGCATTCTTGCAACATGACCTGCCCATCATCATTAAAGTTTTCTGAAAGATTCTATCTCAGACTCCTATTTTCTTCGTGATATATTGTGCTGTCTTGTGATCTCTCTATGTGAGGTTGAGCATGATTCTCCCATGCGTGCATTACATGCTTGTCAGTTTGCAGGTCTGTCTCTTGATTATGTTCCATGTTTCAGCTCCATAAATGACCATTGCGAGCATGCATTAGTTGTATACTATTCTCTTCAGGATTAACGGGATTGTCTCGTTTTTTAAGATTGAGCTTGCTCTGCAAAGGGCTTGCCATCCTCTTTTGGATTTATTGCGATTCATTGTTGTAGGTAGATGTAGTGATCCACTTTCTCCAGTTTTACAATCTCGATTCTTACAATTATGTTTTAATTTTCGATGTGATTGTTGCATATGACTCCTGTTAAACTGAAGTTCATGGTTTCTTCTTTTAGTTCATCTAGCATTAGTTGGAGGTTGTGTAGGTTCTCTGCAAAAATGACAATGTCGTTTACAAATATGAGGTTGCTCAGATTCATCGTCTATTTTGATTCCTCTATTTTGCCAAAGATTATCTCGATGCAGGCATTGAAGAGTTTGGGTTAGCTGATATCACTTTGTCTTATTCCTTTCTGGAGCTGGTAAGGTTCAGAGTCTTTATGTAGCATGATAGAGGAGCTACTGTGATTGTATATATGTTTCAGTACTCTGACATATACAGGGTCTACGCCTTGTAGAGAGATGGCTTTCATGATCACAGGAATTTCCACAGAGTCAAATACCTCCTATAATCTATAAATGCTACAGCGAGTGACATTTTGTATTCTGCTGCTTTCTCTTTCAGCTGAGGGGTGATGATCTATGGTCGAGTAGCTCCTAAATCCGGCCTGTTGGTTTTAATCTAGTTTCTTAATGACTAGGTTGGTGATGATTTTTGTGAAAAGTTTGTAGATGCAGTCGAGTAGGCTTATAGGCCTGTAGTTGTTGACGTTTTAAGGGTTTCCTTTGTTATGTAGAAGCATTATAATTGCCGTCTTCCAGTCTTCCAGGTCTTTATTCTGTTTTAGACACGAATAGAATTGCTGGGTTTTTGTTGATGATTTTTCAGGCTTTTTAAGTAGAATAATGGTGATATCATCAACTTTAAGGGCTTCTTTATTTTTTATTTTATTTTATTTTATTTTATTTATATGAATTTTTTTTTTTTGATGGCTTGTTTTACCTCCCATGATGTAACTTCTGGGAAGTCCTTGAACAGCTTCTTGCGTATCCTAGTCGTTGTTGCGTTGCTCGTGTCTTGGAGGGTAAAGTCCTTGGTAGGATTCTTGAGTAAGTTTGATAATTCTATCTCTGTCTGTTGTTATGTCTCTGTCTTCTTCGAATATCGTAGTTATTTGTTTCTTTTCTATAATGAGAGTGTTGCTTATTGCTTTAAAGCCCCGACTTTTTTCGAGAGTGGTTCGATGATTGCTGTCGTATATCTTCTTTTGTCTTCTCTTTGTTTCTTTTCAATTGTTTTGTTTAGTTTGGTCTCCCCTATTCTCCCTTGTTCTTGTTGGTGGTTTGCAGTTTCTTGCTTTTTAATGAATTTTCTGGTTTCGTCTGACATTTTACAAATGGTCTGTGTGTTTCTTGATTTAAACATAGTGGCAGCTTCTATCAGAGAGGTAGTTATTTCCCTGTGGAGTTTGTTGATGCTTGTGTCATTTTCATCAGTAAGGATTTTATATCTCTTCTTCAATTATAGCTTGAAGGGTTGGGTGAGTTCATTGGTACGTTAGTGGTTGCAGTTTGGTGTGGAACGTTTTTCTACGTTCTTCATTGGTACTTACTTGCATCTTACATCTAAGCATTCTATGTTCACTTCCTATGCTTACTTGGTTTAGAATTTGAATGTCTTTGATGTCGGTTTTGTCCATTAGGATGTAGTCTGTTTTGTTTTTGGTTTCATGGTTGGGGCTCTCCCAAGCCCATCTTCCATTGTGTTTCTTTTTGAAGAAAGTATTCATGATTTTGCAGTTGCAAAGTTTACAAGATTTTCACCTCCCTCGTTCCGGCTTTTGTATCCGAATTCTCCAACGCAATGTTTGCTTCCTTGTCCTACTTGTGCGTTGAAATCTCCCATGTTGACATTTAAGTATTTTTGGCTTCTTGTAATAGGGTGTTCAAGTCATCATAGAAGTTGCTGATTTCTTCTTTGGTTAATTGCGAAGTAGGGACATAGACTTGGATTACATTTAGCTTGTACCTCTTTGAGAGTTGTATGGTGACGCTTACAATACGGTCTGAGACAGCTTTAAAACCTACCACGTTGACTTTCAGGTCTTGATGAGAAAGCCAACTTCTCTTTGTTTTACTTTCTCTCTTCCATAGTTGTAGAGATGTTTCAATTCTATTTGTTCTCCTCCTGGTCTTCTCATTTCACTTATACCGATGATGTCCCATTTGATGTTTTTGATTTCGTTTTCTAGATGGGTTAGGTGAGAGTCTGTTGAGAGCATTCTGACGTTGTAGGTGCTGATGTATAACATTGCTCTCTTAGTAATAGTTTTTAGGTTTGGTTTTTGGTTGGTTGGTCGCTGTTGGAGCACATCACTCCCACCCAAGATAATTGATGCAGCTGGGCTTTTTGGGATCGATGACCGTGCAGACTGGAACAATTTTCACAATGTTAGGCTTCAACAGGGTGCAGACAGCAGTTGCTTTTTTGCATGCTGTTTTATTGTTGCCATAAGCTTGGTCTGTAACAGCATCACCTTTTTATACCTGAAGAATGCTGAAATGCATTCTTAAAGAAAGTTCAGATTGCTCAGAAATATCTGTATTGTTTTGAAGAACATACCAGCCATACTCTGGATTATTTGCTGACTCCAATACGTCTCTTCTCAAGCTGTCAATGAAGTTGACACAAGTATATGTACACACAAGTTTAAGTCCGTCTATCCTTCCGTGGGTCTTGTAGAGATATGCCCAGTGAATGTTCTCGAAGAGTCAGCCATGGCTGCAGAAAAAATTATATGGTGCTGTCAAAAATATGCAAAAAATGCCTCGTGTCAATTTTGCAAGTTTTGAACTAATGTGTCAAATTCCATTATTTATTCAAATCCATTCCTTGTCATATTATGTACATTACGTTTTTTGTAGAATTACAACGTCAATCAAATTAATCCCTTTTTAATCTAACAATGCTTGAGTGCTGGGGTACTGAAGAAACTTGCTGTCACTTGATCTCCACTGAAAACCATTAGCTCCTACCGGTATGAAAACTGAACACAAAAAAATACTGAGGGGAATGCTTGAGCATTGGGGGAATCAGCAATCACTTGATTTCTCGTGACGGACATCAGATTATGGTGGTTTGAAACATAAGGTCCAGGCCACTGTTAAAGGTTCTAGCTTTCCTGTCATTTTCTTGTCTTAACAAATGACAGAAGAATCTTAGTCTTATAACGAATTAATATACCGATGGAATTACGTCTTCTCGAAGATCTTGCTGCAGGGATTTATGTTCAGACATCACACTTGTAATTACCAGGACATTTTCTTTAATCTTGAATGACGTCTAACCTCCTTGAAAATCTTCAACTAATGATCTGATTCCCTCGTCTTTGAAGTCCCTCTGGGGAGAAAATCATAAACACTAGATCTGTCCCGATATATATATATATTAATTTCGGTGATCATCTAGGCGAGACGTCCCCTTTTGAACTGTGAGCAGCTATTGAAGGATTATTGATGAAGCAGCTTCAATACAGATTAATTTTCAATAATATTCTAGAAGCCTGATGATAAAGATTTTTATTCTATTCAGACAATTTTCCTCATTAGTCACTCAATAAAAACCGCCACATGTCCAACGTTTTTTGGTAACATACCGTATTGAGTTGATAATTTTTTTAAATTGTCCACCCATAAGTGAGGACTACAAATGTCCACATTTTCCAAAAAAGCAAGCGAGAATGGCCCATAATGAGGGATCGATTTTGAATGAGCTTAGATTGCAAATTGAACCTCCCTCTAAGAACGTATTGTGAGAGGAATTTTCAACAACAACAACAAAAAAACTGGGAAAAACTATGCTGACAATTTTGGTGAAAGTTTTGATTGATGGTTATTAATAATATCAGTGTTGTATAGTACATTTTATCTTGGGTGTGACGTGAGATATGGATGCACAACATGGCAAAAATATTGTAGTGTCTGTAAATAGCATTAGATATTAAAAGCCGTTCCGGTACAACGTAGGGAGGGTGGTCACTAGTGTAAATTGTAAAGTTTCACATGGCAATCAAATAAAAGAAATGAAAAAAATTGTTAAAAGAAAAGCATAATTTGGATTGGACACTATTATATCGTGATAATAGTGTCTAATCCAGTTTTTTTCTATTAGTTCTCTAATTTCTGCAATACAATACAAATTTGTGTTGTTTTGGGCCAAAAAGGCTTCATCCGTCCATTGCTTTTTACAGACAATAAAATCGTTTCAAGTTTCTGCTTTCGTTGTACATAGCACACCCAAAGTAGAAAAAACATACGCTTCTGAATGATAGATTAATATTTATAATAAAAGAAGAGGGAAGGAAACAAGAACAAGAAATCGGGAAATTACGAGGACCTTTATTGGGAAAAGAGAAAATTTTAAAGCAGTAACGTTGGAATCGTTGAAAAAAATATTGAGGAGGATGTGGGTGCAGTAGTATTAGAGAGATTTGCTGCCACTTGATCTCAAATGACAGTCGCTAGATGCTCGCCATCACAGTCAATAATTGAACAACCGTAACGTCAAAACTTGAAATCATGCAAAATAAATTCCATCAGGAATAAACATGGTCAGAATAAATTCTCGCTATGATTTCAGTGGCGTTTTCCGCTGGAAAACTCTTAAGATAGAGTAAAAACATCTAGAGGTATCTAGATTCTGGAAAATGTAGATATCATCGATAAACTATGTCCCTCGAAAAGAGTTTTTTTTTTTTTTCAAAAATCAAGAAACATTTTCAGAAGAGATCTAGCGGAGTACTCATCATCATCATCATCATCATCATCACCCTCATCATCATCACCCTCATCATCATCATCATCATCATCATCATCATCATCATCATCATTCTTTCAACGTCCTTCCTTGGATATAGACCTTCCCCAGGATTCGCCACACTTCTCTATCATGGGCGTTGCAAAGCCAGTACTCTCTGAATTTGTTGTAGCTCGTCCCTCCATCTAATATTCTGCCGGTCTCGGTTGCACATGTGATTTCGGGGGATCCATGTCGTGAGTTGCGATGTGCATCGATTGTCTGCCATTCTTGCAACATGGCCTGCCAACAGCCATTTCAGATTTTTGATGGATTCTATGATGTCCCTGACTCTTTTCTTTTCCCTGATGTACTGTGCTATCTTGTGGTCTCTCCATGTGAGGCCCAGCGTAATTCTTACATGTGTACGTTGCATGGTTCTTAATTTGCAGATATGTCTCTGGGTTAGGTTCCAAGTTTCAGTTCCATAAGTGACTATTAGGTTATAGACTCTTCTTTTCAGGATTAATGGGATTTTCTTATTTTTGAAGGTTGAGCTTGCTCTGCCAAAGGCTTATACCAAATTTACAAATCTATAGGAAAAGAGGCATGGCCAGGGGCGTTGGAACAAACACATAAACATACGTACTAATAAAAAAGAATAGAGCCCGTAGCTACCTTTGGTGGCTTCGGTTGTTCAAACTAGCGATATGAAAACTCAACAAAAGAATATCGAGAATTTGGAAATACTGAAGAGACTTGCTGTCATTTGATCTCTATTGAAAACGACAAAATACCACTGGTGAAAAATATTCAGCATAGAAGATAGCTGATAAGATTTCAGGGATATTGAGGAGATTTGTTGTCACTTGATCCCTGATATCAGCCAAATGTGATATACGAACACAATGAGTATATAGAGTACCAAGGAATGATGATTCGCAGTTATTAAAGTGAGGTGACCGTAACTGTTACCAACGTAGTCGATAGCGTATTAATTTAGAGGAGATTAGCATTTGATAATGCTTGTTTATTTATACCCGTCATCTCAATTCTTCTTTCTCCCTGTGTATCTATTGCAGTCTGTTTATTTAAATCTATCTATCTATCTATCTATCTATCTATCTATCCGTCTGTCTGTCTGTCTGTCTGTCTTGTTCAAACCTTCATGTCTGGAAAAAGATGAACTTAATGGTGTTAGGAGCAGTCTGACATAAAGTCATGTAATGTAAATTTCCTCCATCGAACGAAACTATGGCTTCGAAGTATTTTGCCTACTCCCCTTTAGTTTTTTTAGATATTTCATGTCCACACTTAGATCTATTGCCAGGTTAGACATTTTATTTCTTAATTTATATCTACAATTTTAGATAAACATCTGAGATCTTTAATTTCTCATTTACCTTTACTAGATTTCCTGTCAACTGTAAATCCAAGAATCTTTAAACTCGACACTGTAATGCCTTGTCAGCTGAATGATATATGTCGAGGATGTTAAACTTACACGATGTCCAGTTGTTGAGAAATCGCACTACACACACACGCGCGTGCACACACATAATTCTTCATTTTTACTTAGATGTCTATCCCTTGCTTCAATTCGAGGGAATATCATTTCAGAGAAATTTGGCTTCCAGTCATTTCTTCTTTCGCTTTTGTCAAACCTCTAAAAGTCTGTTTCCAGTAGTTGCCGGCTGTTTTACTTAATTAAATAAAACGTGAGCATTTTGGCAAAATTTTTGCTATAGAATAATCAATGACAAGAGGCGAGTATGAAATCTCGTCTACAGCCATAAGAACATAATGACCTTCCAGGTTTGAAGGCTGAGAAATCTACGAAGTTACTGACAATAAAAGTTTACTTATGCCGTCAAAAAGTGTCTGAGCGGTTGTAAATTCATTCACCACTGCATTATACTGGATGCTCAACATCACATGGAGAGACTACAAGATAGCACAGTAGATTAGGCGAAAAACAGGAGTTCGAGACATCATAGCATCCATTAGAAAACTCAAATGGCAATGGGCTGGTCATGTTGCAAGAAAGGCAGACAACCGATGGACACCACGGCTCACAACATGGATCCCCAGAGATCACATGGGTAACCAAGGTGGGCAGAATACAACATGCAGATACGAACTACACAAGTTCAGAAAATACTGGCCCTGCGACACCTGGGATCCTGGGAAAAGTCTGTCCAACGACGGACGATTAAAGACTGATTGCAATTGCATTATACTCAAAATATAAACAAAAAAAACATTAGGTTCTCGCCCTATCTGGCGGCTTCCAGTAAGTAGATGTATATAACAAGATTCCCGTTAAGGTGAGACGATTGATTGAAAAATAAATCCTCTCTTCCTCTGCCCTCTGCGTTCAATTAGCTCACCTACCGCCCCCATTATCTCTCACCCCCTGTCTTTCTTTCTCCCTCTTCTCGGTCCCTTATCAAACTACGTAAACGTTCACTTTGTAAATCAGCGTTCGGAATTTTTAAAAAGCAATTTTAATCCTTTATACAGCGATGTTTTGAAATAAAACGTGACGCTTTAACAAAGGCAAAACAAAAAGTGATGGTCCTTTAATGACAGGGTAGAGAAAGAAAAAAAAAGAAAGGAAGTAAGAAAGAAAGGGAGAAAGAGAGAGAGAGAGAGAAAGAAAGAAAGCGAATTGAATTGTTATGTTCATTTCTTTATTCAACCCTTTCCTTATTTGTGTTCATGGAACGGATGGAGACAGTAGCGTCTGTTGTGACGTATCATTGGGCTTGTCTCATTATTCTCGCCATTTATCTTTCTTTCCTCCCTCTATTTCACTCTATTCCTTCCTCTTTTTTATCGTGGCGGTGGAAAAATTCGGTTAATAAAGTAAGGTGACCGTAACTGTTACCAACGTAGTCTATCGCGTATTAATCTAGAAAAGATTAGCATTTGATTATGCTTGTTTGCTTAAAACCTTTTATCTCAATTCTTTTTTGGTCCTGTGCATCTATTACAGTCTGTTTATTCAAATCAATCTATCTACCCGTCTATCGGTCTGTCTATCGATTAGAAACCAAACAAAACTCTCATCATAGGTTTCTTCAGTTTTCAAGTTAGTCTGCCCAGGTGGCTGTCTATGTAAGTATCGCATGTACAGGCTGCACTGATGGAGCTAGACGGCTGAAAATTTAAACATCCACTATTTATTACGTCTAGAAAGAACGGCTTTTTATTTCCTTAAAATTCACCCCCTAAATAGGTTTTTCGTTAGGTTTCAGTCCACAAGATACCTTTATGGTGATTGGTCCCTAGTTTGTTCCCATCTGCATTCATACTTTTTTTTTCTAACTTAAGTCGAGAGGAATAACTAATTCATTGATTACGCCTTTTTCCAATGTTGCTTAAAGACGTAGGTCAAGAGACGGTCTTCACCGAGTAACTAACCAAACCTACGTATCTATCTATGGTAAATATTGAGAAGAGCCAGTACAATTTACATTAGGAGTGTTTCCGGGTACATAAAGAAAACTTCCCTTTGTTCTCCTGACCACAAAACACAATTTTATTAAAAAAAAAGAAAATATCTCTCAATCCAAAAATATTCCTGAATCCGCCGCAAATGTATTCACTTCTTACTTGGCCACTGAACACACTTATATATTGTCTGACCAGACAGACGAACAGAGGGAGGGCAGTACATATACCCTTCCGTCTTCGTTGACAGTGGTGATACGGCTGATTGCTAACGTAAACACGAAATTTACAGAAATTGTTGAAAACTCTTCATCTGCAGTCAAACGTTATTATAGAACGAGTTTAAAATCTTAACAAGCAAATATCAGCAAAGAGATCAGTATGTTTTAATAAAGAATGTAAAATAAGAAGCTCTATGTTTATCTGTACATCATAAACAAAGTCTCAAAAACATTAAATCCTAAAAAAAACGGGACAAGTAAGAAATGCATACCTACAGGTAGTGTTGATATAACTGTAAAAAAAAAGTTAAAGCTCACAGAGCAAGAATACTTAATCAGAATATAGACGGAAAATGTGAATTCAATGGAAACATTGAAGCATCTCATTCAGCGAAGTTTTGTTACATTTGAGTACATACCACTAAAATAGCTATTTAGTGCCACTGCATGAATACTTCCGTCTTTCCTATTCTGAAATATTCTTCTCAGGTATTTTTTTACACTTATATTACCACTTTGTACAAGTACGTATTTTTTTCAGTAGTATATTAACGAAGTATATTTCAGTGTATTTGGGTAGAAATTCCTCTTATTGAAACAGAATACATACACACACACACACACACACACACACACACACACACACACATATATATATATATATATATATATACTAGATGTGACCATAGTAGAGCCGAAGTTCTGGAACATTATCTTAGTGAGACGTTTTCGTGTGCCCGTGATTAAAATGTTATGTAACACTAACCTTGACTTTTTGTGTAAAGGACACTGTATCAAGCTACGTTGGATAGTTTTTGAGCTATACGTCCCAGAGTGAACGTGTATGAGGGGAGCTTAATGTTTTCTGAACAATGAATGGTCTTGAAGAACGACTGGTTAGGGTGAAATTCTGTTTCAAATTTCTTCCAGAGAACTCTTAGGGGAACTTTTGTAATGTTGCAGCAGGCGTATGGGGTAGATTGTCTGAGCTGTACTCAATATCACGAGTAGTGTCAGGGTTTCGAATCGCCAAGAACATACAACAAAGACAATGCCAAATTTGGACGACCTTTGAAGTCGATTGACAACGATTGAAATACGTGCTATGATCCATTGAAATTGTTGCCTGACTGTCCTCTAAGTTTCCGAAAAAATGTGATTCTGTGAAACTTCATGCAGCATTATTGAAAAAAAAAATTAAAAAACGATGAGGTATCGTGTTACTGCAAATATTGTCCTGCTTCTATTGACATATTTTTTTCTTTTGTAAAGCACAAAACTAATCTTGTCCTTCAGTCACCCTACTCTTCCCTTGCTGACTTTTTTTCCCCCAAAGGTAGAATCCACCCTGAGGTATCGTCAATTTCGGATGATTGAAGAGGTAGGAGGAAATGCACCACGAGACCTGTACACTATGCCATGAAAAGACTTCAAGAACTAGAAAGAGCGTTGGGAACGATAAGAACGACAGTAAATAAGACCATCTTTAATGAGTCAAGTCTGATATTGTCGTTGGTGAAACAATAAATTTGTTTTTGAAAGAATTCGGTTTCTTTTTGGACATATCATCTCTGTGTGTTGAGGGGAGGGGCATATGAATAATCAATCCATCCATTCACTTATTCAAGCATATGTATACAGACAGAGAGAGAGAGAGAGAGAGAGAGAAAGAGACAGAGACAGAGACAGAGAGACAGAGAGGTAGACTGACGTACAGACAGAAAGAGAAAGTGAATGATATACTTGTCTTAATATATAAATACTAACTGCATTTTTATTATCTGTAGATATTATCTTTAGTGCTGGAATTTTTTTTTTTTTCTTCTTTCGCTAGTCGCCTTTCTCGTGACATCATTGCAGTCATCATAATATATTTAAAGATCGCCGTTTTAATCATAATTATTGATAGTAGAGGTCGTAATTGCATATTCCTCTACCAATCACAAAAAAAAAATGATATCAACAAGACACTCACCAACTATAATAATAAAATTTAAAGAAAAAATAAAACTAACATTCCGTTCACTGTGCATTTTCGAAAGTAGGACAACTCCATTTATCGTCGACAACTGTTGTCGCTGACTCGTCCAAGCAATTGACCCGACCTGGGCGGCACGTGACCGGTCAACCACGTTATGGGCGGTTCGGGCAGTTGCAGTTACTTTTTCCACCGAAAATGATTCGAGCATCTGCAGTCGCTTCTCTGGCACAACCACAGCACAAAACACAAGATGTTCGGCCTCTCTTTCTCTCTTTCTCTCTTTCTCTTTCTCTCTCTCTCTCTCTCTCCCATTTCTCTCTTTCTCTCTCTCTCTCCCATTTCTCTCTCTCTCCCATTTCTCTCTCTCTCCCATTTCTCTCTCTCTCCCATTTCTCTCTCTCCCATTTCTCTCTCTCTCTCCCATTTCTCTCTCTCTCTCTTCAACACGCGCACTCACTATCTCTCTCGCTCGTTCGCTCGCTTCCACACCCTCTCTCTCTCTATCTATCTATCTACATATTTATCTATATCTTTTCTCTATCTCTCTATCTATCTATCTATCTATCCATCTATCTGCACCCTATTTATTTCTTTGACCGCAACTTAGATGCTTTGCCTCTTCAGCATATTTTTCTCATTCGTCTCTTCTCTCCCTCTTTCTCTCCCTCTCATTCTATTTATCTATCCTTCCCTCTTTCTCTCCCTCTCATTCTATTAATCTTTTTTCTGCTCTTTCTTTCCCTCTCATTCTATCTATCTATGCTCCCCTCTTTCTCTCCAGTGTTCATCCATTCCCTTGCTCCGTCACTATTTTTTTTCATTCCTACACCGCCTCTCACTCTCTCCATATCGTTTTCTCTACCGCTCATTCTCTTCTTCTGTCCTCTCTATTTTTCTTTCCATTTCTGCTTCGTTTAATACCTTCTTCAGCATTTGTAGTTCATTACCCCTCTCTCTCTCTCTCTCTCTCTCTCTCTCTCTCTCTCTCTTTCTCTCTCTCTCTCTCTCTATCATTATTTACTTCCCCACTCCCTCTTTATTTCACGCAATATTCGGTTTGTTTATTCACTCCTTAGTTTTGTCAGTATTTTTCGGCGGTTGTTACGTTTTCCGCGTTAAATTCAATACTTCCTCATTTTAAATTTCGCTGCACTATCTTTGTCTGGGAACCTCGGGACGGCATTTTATCTTCACAAATTTAGAAAAAAAATTTTTTCGCACAGTTTTTGTACTTCTTTAAATCTAATTTCTGGATCAAATGAAGCACCAAAATCTGACCCTTCGAGACTGTATTTTATTTGATTTAACTCTAAATGATATGTTAGGGTTAGTATTCATTTAGAGGTTGAGTAAGCATTTGGTTTAGGGTTAAAATTAGTCAATTACGGAACAAGTTAAAACAAACTTGTCATTATCACAATGGTAGTATGGCCACTGAAAAAAAATCTTACGCAGTCTATATTCTGTAAATTTAACGCGGAAAAGGTAACAATTACTATTATTAGTCCGTCCCTTTTTATCTACATTCCTATATATGTATACACAGCTATTTCGTTGTATTACAACTCATCAGTGTGGCTATAGACTATCCCTTGTCCCATTCAGTACCACGAGGTAGGATTGAAACCTTCGCTTCAGACCAGGAGGCCGGTATCCCCCTCTGCACCACGGAACTGGGCGGTCAGTAAAGTTGAATATAAGCGATATATTTATTTAGCATATATTCCCCATCCACCAAAATGCTCCACTCCAATACAAGAGCATTATATATGTATATATATATATATATATATATATATATATATGCATGTCGACGGATGTCAGTCAGAGTCAAAAGCCTGTACTACAGATGCTCCTCTTTTGTTAGCAACTATGCTTTTTGTATGGGGCGGGATGCAACTAAATTCCCATTTTTTCCTTCCTAATCATAGTGTTTAGGTCAACTGTTGAATGTACGGTGATATTTGTCCTGATGAAGATTTTTTTAACACACTTCGCTCATTTCGGGAATTGAACCCAGATCTTTCTGCGTGGGAGGCTAGACATTACACCATCTGAGCAGACAATTTATAAACCAATCAATTTTAATCTTACATTGTTCAAACTCTTATCTCTGCGCCAATGTCCCAGGCTTCTGTTAAAGATGCAGAAGAATTTAGTGATCTCCATTCATTTTCTCTTGATCTGTGTCTACCTGTCTATCAACTGATTTATAATTGTGTCGCTGTGTGACCCTGACTGCACACATAGAAGCTGAGATAATTTTCCTGCAATTGCCTGTGGTGAGCGTCCGAACCCAGACAAAGGCTACGATTTCGATGCTGGTTTTCAAGGCAAATAAGCTGTCGGCACCATTTGGAATATTTGCACAACGGGATCTTCCAGTCACCAATTCATTTCAATCCAAGACAAAGCTTAACTTACTAAATCTCTATCTCTTTCTCTCTTCATATATATATATATATATATATAGAGAGAGAGAGAGAGAGAGAGAGAAAGATGGATATACATGATCTGACAGAATTATTAGAAACTGCGTTGTATCATATAGATATTAATATGAAATGATGTATCATTCACCGTTGACAATGTAAATAGTGTAAACAATTAAAGAAAACGGGGCTGCTCTAGGAATCGAACCTACTACCAATAGGGTAACTGCTTCAACGTAGCGATGCTCTTACTATTGAGCTAAACAGTCGCTAGTAATGCAGAAGCCAAATTACTTGTTTTCATACCACATTCTCATCTCTTTTAATCTCGATCTATCAGCTACTTTCGATGCGACAGTTATGTAGTAGGAAATGGATACATAAGATCTTTCAAAGATCATCATCATCATCATCATCATCATCGTCAGTCTTTTAACGTCCTTCCTTGGACATAGACCTTCTCCAGGATTTGCCACACTTCTCTATCATGGGCGTCGCGGGGCCAGTACTTCCTGAACTTGTCTAGCTCGTCTCTCCATCTAATATTCTGTTAGCTTCGGTTGCACATGTGATCTTGGGGGATCCATGTCGTAAGTCGTGATGTCCATCGGTTGTCCACCATTCTTGTAACTTGTCCAGCCCACCACCATTTGAGAGTTTGAATGGATTCTATGATGTCCCTGACTCTTGTCTTTTCTCGGATGTACTGAGCAGTCTTGTGGTCTCCTTTTAAAGATACATATATCTAAAATATAACTCCTATCATCTAAATATAAATGCAACAAGCCTGGTAGCCGAGAGGTCAAACTATATTCCCATTTCAATTCAAACTGAAGGTGATGACGGGAATTTTTGTATAAGGTATTTAATAAATAAATCTGTAGATATATCGGACTTCTCAGTTTTGCTCAGATGGTAAGAGGTCCGTCGGGCAATCACTCAGACGTGATTTCAAATCACGGTAGGGGAATGTTATTTTTCTTTATTGGTTTTGTTCAAGGTGATTGTATGGACAAACTGTGAAGTGTTTTCTGTCCCATATTAGGTGAAGATTGTTCTTGTCTTTGTTATGGTGGGAAAATTTAGTCAACCCAAACTTGAATTGCTTCAAACATTAATCTAAGTTTCGATTAAAATACGAAAGAAAAATGTTTCCGCAACTTTTTTTTTTTTAGATTAACTCTTATACATTTCCATTGCAAAATAATGCCAGAAAAAAAATTTTGATAGTGGTTAACACCTTAAAAATGTCAGACAATCTGTTACTTGTAACCAAGTTTGGCAACCCTGCCTCGTTTACACAACGAGTTTAACGAAGAAAAAGTTCAGAAAATCTTTATTCATTCCGGAATAAAACTAAAGATGAAATGTTCCTCGCTTATACGGGCTATAAAATCAATATCTCTCTACAGTGTGTCCAGCTAACTCATTTTGCACGCGTGAAAACAAAGAAAACTGAAAAACCACCTAGTTCACAAAAGACATTATAATTTCTAAACCACTGTAGACAATTACACTTGTCACGATTTGATAAATATTTAAAAGATGGGCCATTGATTGATGAAGATTCCATCTTTCTATGTTTATTAGTGTCCAAAGTATCAAACGTGACAGCCTGGCCGGACCTGAATCTTCAAAAGACGTCTTATCGAAAGGTAAAACTCTCATCTTTCTATCTTTAATAGTTTCCGATATATGGGACAGTTCTTTGACAACTCCATTTGATAAACGACAGCACTTCCTGTCCTATTGCAGCTACACGCTTTGACAGAGGACCGGGGAATGGCACTTTGATCCTAGGCAAAATAAAAAGATACTCTGATCCGAGGCAGCCATCATGTCCCACCTCGGCCATATCGCGTGTCTGGTCTTTTCCTTCGGCGGTCACTGTCCCAGAGGCGACAAACGGTTAGTCTTTTGCCCCATCTGTCGTTATCTCTTCTTGCCAAGATTCCAGCCAATCTCCATTTTTGTTGTTTGATTATATCCTCTCAATGATACATGAGAATTTTTCTATTGCTAAGGGTGATTGCTAGCATCACCCATTCCATTGGTCTCTGTTTAATTCTGAGTAGGGATTCAGGAAGTTTTGTAAATTTGCATATATATATATATATATATATATATATATATATATATATATATATATATATATATATATATATATATATCCTCGTATAGATGATTCCCACACCTAATTCACCCCCTTTGACATGTAACTTATAACCACCAGCAAAACATACATACTACAAAAAAACAACGTCTATAAAATACAAATAAAACTAAAATGAAAATAAATTAAAAAGTCCTCCCACCATAGCGACACCCACAAGACTCTCACCATTCCCCAAACAGGAATAAAATCTCACATGTAATCATTCTCCTGAAGAGGCCCAAAGAGGACAGAAGCATAAACGTGTTTGTGTGGCGAATCTGCTTTCTATTATATCTATCTATGTATCTATGTATCTCTATCTATCTCTCTCTCTCTCTCTCTCTCTCTCTCTCTCTCTCTATATATATATATATATATATATATATATATATATATGTGTGTGTGTGTGTGTGTGTGTGTGTGTGTGTAAACGGTTATATTCAACTGTTGCTTACTTTTGTAACATTTTCTTCTGAAGAGGACAATACTCACGCCAAGATCGACAACAAAAAGTGACGTCTATATATCTTACCTTTGAAGAATCTCTTATAAACTTCCACTTTAAGTTGAAAGTGAATCTTGACCTGGCGTGACTTTAACCTTTGATGTTTACAGCCTAAGTCCAACCAATTCCTTTGTCTGAAGACGGTCAAACAACTTGGGCGGACTCTCTCCCAGACCGATCTTTCTTTTCGAGATTATTGTGTTACTGTCTTTCCACTTAGATTTGCAGATAGTACAATTGCTGTTACGGTTTTTATTCATTTTATTACAAAAGAATGGATGGAAAGAACCATCTTTTTAGAAATTGGTAAAAACTTGAAAATCAATTTGTTTTCAGTAAAAATGGGGGCAGTATTTACAGTAATTGTGTATAGTTTCTAAGGGCTTAATTCTAATGCACCGTTTATACAAACGTTTACTCAGGCTTTTGAAAATATGTTATAGCTTCTTTTGCATAACGAATGATGACCTCTTCATTAAAAACTGTAAACCAGAACTGTCACCAAGACTATCAAAATAAGTTTCTTCAGTTTTCAAAGTGGCTGGTTACAGGCCGCACCAATGGAACCAAAGGAATGAAAATTCAAACATTTTCTCCTCATTATTTCCACAAAAAACGTACAGAATTTTTAATGTTCACTGCCCCAACAAGAGACGATCGAAGTAACTTATTCATTGATCATTCCTTTGTCCGATTTTTCAATTGATCACCCCCAATAAGGTGTGCTGCCAAAAAACTTTGGTCACGTGATGGTTTCTTTTAAGTTACTAGCCAGACCTGTTTTTTCATAACTTGTTTAGTTTTCTGTAGGGGTGTAGACTTTATGTCTTTTCCCTCGTCCAGTACGAAAAGTTAATAACTATAATTTTATGCTAAGGAAACTTAAAAAAGATAAAGTTGTATCTTTTTCCCTCTCGCTGCAAAAGTCACAATATTCTAGATTTTTTTCGTTCACTACAAAAACAAAAACCTTAACGCTAACCTAACTCTGCAGGGGAATAACGAAATAAACTAATTATATCAATCCCCACTGGTTTCGAAAAACGTTGTCTGATAGTGACCTTACCCTAAAATGCTAACTTTTTTCTCATTGTAGCATTAGCCCTTACCCCGGGCAAAACTGTTTAAATTAGACAATTGGACTGATTTGGTACCAAACTCAAAAGATACACAGGACAGGCTGTTCGGGAGAAAGGTTCCAATGTTTTGATTCTCTAAAATCAAATTGTTGTTGAAATTTTTAGCCAAACTTGAAACCACTAATTGAGTTTCCAATTCGCGAGAAAATGTTGTGATAAAGTCTCAAAAGACGAAAAATATGTCTGAAAGGATCGTTTTATAATATTAATAACACCTCATCCAGAAATTTAGAAACAAAGAAAGTCGGAGAGTATAGCAGCTGAAATATCATGATAAAATCAAGAATGAATTTTTTTTAGAATTGGTCAGGATGAATCATTGTATGTTTGTCTGATACTAAGGTATCCAATAAGAAAGACTTCCGTGTTGTAGCATGATTTTACGAATCTTGAAAAACATGTGAACGAGTGTCTTTTTCACTTCCTGTTTCAAAGACTAAAGCTGTAATGACACGAGAACTGCATCGTGACAATGTGTTCACTCGATCCAAACCTTTTTGAAATGGATTGAGTTCTAAGAACTGTAGTTAGTTCAAAGGGGAAGTCAAACAGGTAATGGAGATTGGACTCAGTGAGTCAGTTTCAAACTCTGGCAAGGACAGTTTGTGTTCACTTGAACTAATGCCCTTTGGGGAGGTATGAATCCATATCTCCCCCAGCTATGATTGAAATAGTGCATGACGTATTGGATAACGCCGCTTAGAGTGTCAGTTGCCACAAAGTCTATAACATGTATTGCAAACGGGTGGAGTAAGTAGAAATGTATTATATAGGGCTTTAGCAGGGATGCATGAAGCCGTAACCAATAGCCACTATTTACTTAACTTCACGTCGATACAATATTGTAATATTTGAAGGGAGAGCGCACCAATAATAAAAGTTCATCGACTTTTTTGTTTGATTTAGTAAGTTTAATTCAAATATAACTTACCTATGTGAGGACTGATTTTCTCGCAGAGAGATATCTCAAATCGCTTGGACTCAGGACGAGACGGTCACTTCACTTCACACCAGTCTACACCTACTTGCATTTTTATCATTGTAAGCGTCAAGAAACCTGGTTAGCAATTGAAGGATTTGACATCTTCTGGTATCTATTTAATGGGTGCTTTTTTTCATATGAGACATAAATCTTTGAACTAGAAGTGTCACGTGAGGTTATGTAGCCAATGAAAACATAGCTGTTGTCGCCTAGTGATTTTCAATAATCAGTTGACTGGTTTCGCTCTGAGGCTAACGGAACTCTCAGCACCATCACCCCTCCCAACTACAAACTTCATAACCAACTATTCGACTCTGCCATTAGCACATGCATAATCTGTTTCCCCTATGCACCCAAAAGAGCATATCGATACAATACTACAATCCATTTTAACGTCAATGGAATTTTTGAAATACCTTTGACCTAACAAATACAGCATGAGGAAGGGGTCACTTTCCACTATATTTCAAGTTTTAAAATCTCAGACTCAGACAAAAGTTGCTCTAATTGCTTTGGAGAGGAGTGGATCCATGCCTTTTTCAAGGGCATCAATATGAAGTGAATTCAAACCATTCATTGAAGTGAATTCAAACCAAAGTTCCTTTTATTTAAACATTTACTCCATACTATGTCTAGAAAAATCTGGTCTTTTGCTTTTAGAAAGCTCCACCCAATCCCTAAAAAAGATTTCAATTTGGATTAAATTCGCAATGTAGTGATATACTAAATTGGATCCTTAGTTTGTGTACGGCATCGTTCAGGCTTGTTTTTTGCTGAAAATTCGAACTTTTTAGTTGTCCAACAAGAAGTGATAGAAGTAACTTATTCATTGATCATCTGATCATCCCTTTTCCCATTCTTTTAATTGATCACCCTCAACACCGCATGCTGTCAAATGATGTTTGGTTACATGACGGTTTTCTATCGAGGGCTAACCAGTTTTGTCTCATGTAGTCGTGTACTTCTAATTTCTTTACGTTCAATGTTTGATTAATCTGTTTAAGGCAAAAATTTACATAAGGATATTAATTAATTGATTGAATAATTCGAATTAAACTTGTTCTCCTGATTAAAAATTATTCGTTTTCTCTTATGCTTTTATTCCGTTCACATAGCACTTATATGGCTTACGTACATTCGTGAAGAAAAATATGTCATTGGACAGACTTTCCCCGAGATTCAACGGACTTCTCTGTCATGGGGGTCGCAGAGACAATACTTTCTGAACTTGTCTAATTTATCACGCCATCGTTTATTTTCCCGGCCTCAGTTTCACATATGATTACCAGGGATCCACGTTGTGAGTTGTAATGTTCATCGATTGTCTGAGATACTTGCACTATGACCAGCCGATTACCATTTGAGTTTTCTTGTAGTTTCCATACCTATGACTCATATTTTATTTTGTATTTTGTTTTGTTTTGTTTTGTTTTTTTGTTGTTTTTTTTTTTTGCTGAAAAGATTACCAACATATTCAAAGTGGCAGAATACTTTCAGGATTGACTTTGTTTTTATTTCTGGTGAGAAATCCAAGATATCAATTTATTCATCCAGCAATTCGAATTGAGCATTCTCCCCCGATTCAGAAATCACTTTTATTATTTGCTTCTTATCTTTCGTATATATAGCAACAATATCTCTACCATGCCTTCATGAATAAAATATCTTGCATAAAATGAATGAGATAGTTAAAAATATATACCAAGTTTTTCAGGAAACTATCCACCGCTTTATCTTAAATAGAAATAATAAGGAGGTAAAAGGTGCTTTGGTTCTTTTCCTGGGGCCTTAAACACTTACCCCACTGTTCATATCCCTTTTCAAACGGTCTACAAAGACAACTATTGAGATCGCCATCATATGCTTCAAAACTATATTTGTAATTTCATCGACGGTCTGAAATCTCTTTGGGAAAAACCACAAGTCACTGGAAGCCATATCAGGATTATAGGAGTGTTAAGGGACAGACAGTTCTGAATGATGCAAAGCCCCGTACGAGACGTGAAGAATAGGCACGCTAGATCAGTATGAATGCAACAGTCACACAGTACACAAGCTCACTCACTACTGAATGTACAACTCCATGGCAGAATGTCTTTAGACGAGTGCACAGTAATATCCCCTGTCATGCTACATCAAACCCACGCAACTGGTTCTTGAGGTATTCATAATTGCACGATACTCTCTGGACAAACTTGATAATTATTCAAGTTAAGTTATTTACATTGGATGATAAGATATCAATTGATTCATTCAGCGAATCGAATGGAACATTTTTCTTCTATTCAGGAGTTAATGAAGTTGTATTTGTCGGTTTTTATCTCTTTGAACATAGCGATGATATAGCTTACGTCTATACATGAAGTAAAATATTGTATAGTATGAATGAATTAATGTATATTTAATTATTTTTCACGTTTGCTTGAAAACGAAATGGCGGAATTCTGAAGAAATACGAACAAATCAGTAGTAACAGGAGAAAATCAAGCTAGTTTCAACATTGTTCTTTTGGAAATCGTCAACCAAAAAGGTCATCATAAGAATCATTAGTTTTTAAGTGACTCTGGCTGGATGGTCGGCTAGCTATGTATCATGCGTACAGGTCGTACCAATGGGACTGAAAGACTGAGAATTTGAACATTTACTCCTTATGATAACTCGAACAAAATCTTTTGTTTTGTTTTGGGGAAAATCCTCACCCAAACGAGTTTTTTTAGGGAGGAATTAATTCATGATCAAATTCTTGTTTTTTTCCAGTATTGTTAACGCTATTTTTTTTTTTTTTTCAAAATTCGGACTTTTTTAATCATCACCACTCAACAAAAATCGAGAGAAATAACTTATTCATTGATTTTCCCTACTTCAAACAGTGCAATTGATCACCACAAACACGGCATACAGCCAAGAGACGTCGGTTACGTTGTGGTTTCTATTGAATGACTTATCAGAACTGGTTTTTCTTTATTGCATTCTCTTTTTTTTTTGTATATAATAAATGAATTTCCAATATTATGTAATCAATATTTTGTTAGTAGTTAATCTCCGTGAAATTATTAACAGATACATTTGCATTTCTACGGTACGGTATGATTATGGTAAGGTGTTGGAGATGTTTTTATCAGCAAAATTGGGTGGAAGATGTTTTATCAGCAAAATTGGTTTGGAGATATATTCATCAGCAGAATCGGGTTGGAGATGTTTTTATCAGCAGAATTGTGTTGGAGATGTTTTTATCGGCAAAATTGTAACCTCTACATGGGAAATCAATGTTTACACGCTAAAAATTTTGAAAAAAATATACACACATCTGTATATACCATATTTTCTGACATACAAGACGCTCCTCAATTTTCGCGTGTATATTCTCGAAACAATTATGAGAAAAAACACCAGTCCTTTTTTCCTCAGCTTCATGGCCTACCACACTACCGAGTTATTTTTAAAATTCATTTTGCAAATTTAACCTGAATTGAAAACCTATTTATTCACATTTTTTATCTCTTTAAATCTTCAACAAACCCCACATTTGCTGGTTGTACATTATTTGTATAACGCAGGAATGTTAGTAAAAAAAACTAATAAAGCCTTCGCATCTTGAAACAGAACTTGGAAAAAAACATGTCTTATATACCGGGAAATACGGCAAGTAATCAAATTAAGATAAGTTGATATCGACTTACCGATGCTGGGAGATCCTATTAGATTCGACTAAAAACGGCCAGCGATATTAACTTGCTGATCATTGATACACGACCTGCGTCCTGATCCATTTTTCTTAGTTTTATCTCATATGATTTATTAACAAGCATTCTGGTCCATTTTTTCGTTTTTTGTTTTGAATCTCATAAGATTCATTAATAGGCATATTTTGATATCAATACTATCTACAGTGGGATATCGAATGAGGATTGGACACACTAACAACAGCCAGCTAGATTAGCTTGGTATACAATGTGTGTCTGTATCCATTTTTTCACGATATTTATCAACTTGGCATAGTTTGGTATCGGGTTACCAATCATGGGAGATTCTTGTAGGATCGAACCCACTAACAACAGCTAGCAAGATTATCTTGCTAATCATTGCTGTACGACGTGCATCCTGGTTAATTTTTTCACATGATTTACTCTTTAATCCCAGTGGAAAAAACATTACGGATATATTAGGATATCTCCGAGATTGTTTTGTAAGAAAAAATGATGGATTCGTTTACCTGAAAGAGTTCATCGTCTGAAAGGGTGGGAAAGAGGTTTTTTATCAGCGAAATGGTTACTGTTGAGTAAAAGTATAAATGTAATTATCAAATTGAAAAATGTAATTATCAAATTCATACACGTATATATATATATATATATATATATGTGTGTGTGTGTGTGTTCGTGTGTGTGTGTGTGTGTGTGTGTGTGTCTTTGTATTGTGGATGTGGAGTGATCACACAGAATGTTGATGAAAGTAGCAATCGGAAGGCCAAAAGAAAAAAATTAAGAGAAAGCTGATGTTACATATCGAAAGTCATCACGTGAGCATGTTCCGATGCATTTCGACGGCTGCCAACCATCTTTTTCCAGAGAAAATCTTGCAGCGGTGCGGACAAGATTTTGCTCTTTACATGTCCGAGGTTGAGGAAAGAAATTTGTGCTATTTCAGGGTTGCTGGATTGTTTAGTACGAGAATGGGGGATGTGTTTGCATATGTGTACATTAAAGTCGTTTTGTCCGAAATGAGGAGGGTATGCAAGAGGAGGGGTCAGAGGGTGTTTGTTTCCAATCTCTGTGGGCGCTGGGCTTGTCTTAGAAAAGAAGAAGTAGTGAGAGAAGGGGTCGTGATGACAAGGGTCAGTTCTCGGAAGAGTTGATTTTTTCGAGAATGGAAAGGTGGTGTCTTGCATTCAATGGATAGGTGTTGATATACATGGGACACTCTTCACGCACAGCTAACTCAACCGTCCAAAAATAATAAAAATATCTATATAAATATACATATATATATGTGTGTGTGTGTGTGTGTGTGTGTGTGTGTGTGTGTATGCATGTATGTGTGTGTATGCATGAATGTGTGTAAATATATAGACATATATATATTTAATCGCATTAGTAATTACTTTGACATAAAAGCGAAATCGTTTATTTTCAAAATTTGTTTTTTATTACGTTGAAGTTTGAAAGCGCTAAAACCAAAAAAAGACCGCGCTTAATTTAACTCAAACTTTATAAATCGTTCGACTAAAATAAATCGGTTTAAATTGTCTGCGTAAAATCGGTCCAGCTTTTAAAATATTGAAATAAGAAAAAATCGGCTTTATCACTTATTTGAAAAAAAAATATGTTTTTAAACTTCTGAAAAATTAGTCGTCCATCCCTATATATCGACCCCTCTTTCTTTTTCTATCTTATTCTCTCTTGTATTTCCTCTCCCTCTCTCTTGTATTTCCTCTCTCTCTCTCGTTCATCTTTTGCTTCATTTTCTCTCTCTCTCTCTCTCTTTCTCTCTCTTTCACACACACACACACACACACACACACGCGCACACACAATCATACACACACACATTCGCACCCTATAGTATTTTCTTCTATTTTTATTTCCTTTACTTGTTTTCTCTTTTTCCCTCTTGATTTTTCCCTTCTATCCCAGTCTCACTTTTCTCACTCATTTTCTCTTTCACTTTTTTTTTTTCTTATTCAATTTCTCTATTCTTCTATCTCTCTTTTTTTGCATTATTTTCTTTTCCTTTCCCTAATATCTCTCTCTCTCTCTCCTCTCTTTTGTCTCTTTTCTCTCCCTTTCATCATTTTCCTCTTCTCTCTGCGTTTTTCTCATTCTCTTTCTATTTCTCTCTTTAGCTATATTTCTCTCACATTTTTTCTAACTTCTCCTTTCTCTTACTATCGTCTGCATTCTTTATTCATGCTTCTTCAAGTTTCTGTCATTCTCTTTTTAGTCTACTACTCTCTTAGTCTGTTTCTGTCTCCCTCTTTCTCTCTCCGTCATTTTCAACTCTCTCCCTCTCTTTCTCTTTCTTGCACATGTCCCTCTTTCCCCCTTTCTTTCTTTCTCTTTCTTTCTCTTTTTATTTTACCTTTCCAGAGATACTTGTAAGAAAAGAGGTGAGAAATAGCGAAAACAACAACTTGAAAGTTTTGAAAAGATAAATTTTTGAAAACCTGGGTATTTATATATCACTAGGCTTCATTCTTGTTCAGTCAGAACATAAGCATCAATTTGTAAGAATGATTTTTCTAAAAAGCAAAAACAAGCTTGAATTCTCATGGACACCAGCTAAGAAACCAATTTAAAATAAACTTACATTGCAAATTCAAAATTCCACTAAAAATTTTCAAGGATGTTTACAAAAAAACAAAGAACCATTTCTTTCTAGACATAATAAACAAATGTCTACATATCTATATCCTCATTGGTGTGACCTGTAGTTGTAATACATACATAGATACACAACAAGCCAGACTGGTTTAAAAACTGAAAAAAAGCTATTGTGACAGTTATGGTTGACATTTACTGATTGATAGATTTATTTATTTACTACGCTTATATTCTGTTTTTTTTTTTTTTTACATTTGAATTATTGTTGTTGGTAAGTAACGGGAGCGTGTCAGTTGATGTATGCGTTGTTAGGTCCACCATGATTGATCGTCAAGTTCCATCAAGGCGGCACAACCAGTTCTCGAGATATTCGAATTGACTGGATACTCTTCGGGCACACCTCATCTGTATATTGCAGTAGTGAATCACTCAATGTGGAATGAGGATTGAACTAACAATTCCAGTGATTTGATCTACGAGGTGACTTAACTAATCATCGCACTATGCTCGAAAAAAACTGGGTTCTGATAATTTTTGACCAGACAGGGGCAGATGTAGCGCCCCATGTACTGATGGGTGTAGTCCGGTCCAGGGGGCTCAGGATTCGTCCTCAGGCCTCTAGGCCGACGTCCATTTGTCTTTGCGTGGACTAAGAGAAAATATATGAGTTGTTTGCATGTGCGATATCCCCACATTAAACCGACCTTGTGACACATCCCGTCCACGTGGACGTACAGGTAAATTAGAAGAATGTACATTAGGCACACCTTGGCTAAGTTCATTCCTCAAACCATGATAGAAGAGAAGCCATGATTTTAATTCTGTCAAAAGAAACATATAAGTCAAAAATGGTGATTTTCTTTCAATCCATCAAATCCTAAGACATTAAAGTTCTTCTTCGGATGCTTAATTTTTTCACTTCTTTCAAAAGTCACTAACGAGCATCCAGTACTGCCACTTCCGTGAATTCTTTGCTTTATCTTTAGTAAATTTAACAATAGCAGAAGAGATTTCAGTCTACATTTATGTTAGAAACTGTCAACGAAAACTGTCATTAAAACTGTCAACACCAGTTTCTTCAGTTTTTGAACTGTTCTGGCTATGTTTGTATGTATTTATATATTGTGAATACAGGGTACTCCAATGGGAATAAAGGACTTGAAATTCAAGCATTTACTTGATCACATGATGGAAAAAAAAACATATTCTTTTTTTTTCTTTAAATTCCTCCTTAGTCTTTTAGTTGGAAGTTCAGTTGGCTGTATAAATATTCACTAAAATTGGTCCTTTAGTTTGTGTCATTAATGATCACCGTCCAAATAAAGACCAGAAAAGTAATTTGTTCATTTTTTTACCGCTTTTTCCAATTTTTTTTTCATTGATCACCTCCAACACAGAATGCTGCCAAAAGACATTGGTCATGTGACGGTTTCAATTGAGTGACTAACCAGACGTGTTCTTTTTAATCTTCGCAATACATAAAACATTAAATACTTATTTCTCTTTATTAACCAAGACTTGCTTGCGTACTTCATTGTTGATACCTTCTTTGCTCAGAAAAGACTAGCTGACTTATCATTCACCCCCCTCTCTCTCTATCTATCTATTTATCTATCTATCTATCTATCTATCTTCATCTTACACTCTCTCACACACAAACATATGAATACAGTTTGCTTGACACATGTGCATCTACCATCCTAGTCACACATACCCTTACTGTTCTTCTATCTGACTCTGTCTCTCTCTCTCTCTCTCTCTCTCCCTCTCACACACACACACATACATACTCACACGTACACAGACACACTCCCCCGTGCATGTGCATATTCACTAATGTACTTCCTCTCTCATTCACTCTCTCGTTCTTTCTCTCTCACTCACAGTGTCACGCCCACACACTCACTCTCTCATATGTACACTCTACACTCTCTCACACGCGCTCACACACTCATAAACACTACTCTCTCTTTCAATCTTTTTTTTTCTTCCTTTCTCTTACCCTCGTACATACATGCAAACGCTCATTCACACATCCAACAATCTCTTTTTCGCTTTGTCTCTCTTTCCATCTCTATCATACAACACACAGCCACGATCACAATCTAGCACATCGACGCACTCTTCCTCACATATGTTAAAGTTCTCTAATAAACACTTCTCTAACGCTGCCTCTCATTCTTTCCATCACTCTCTCTCTCTCTCTCACACACCCTTTCTCTCTCACTCGTGCACACTAACTCATGGCACCAGTACCCCGCCTTTCTTTTTTCTCTCCTCCTCTCTTTTACACACGAACATAGTCTATCACTCGTACATATGCATTTTCTCACACACCTGCATAGACTTTCGTATGCACTTACTCTCTCTTTAACTTTATTTCTCTCTTTTACTCTTTCTTTCTCTTGAGCACGCAAAAACACTCTCTCATACAGAAATGCGTACACTGTCATTCGCAGACACGCATCTTTATATTTACTCAACTGCAACGTGGGCATGAGAGAATCATGCTCAACCTCTCATGGAGAGATCACAAGACAGCACTGTATATCATGACGAAAACGGGAGCCTGAGATATCATAGAATCTATTGAGAAACTTAAATGGCAATGGGCTGGTCATGTTGCAATAATAGAAGATAACCGATGGATATCACGACATACAATTTGTATCCCCAGAGATCACATGTGAAACCGAGGCTGGTAGAATATAAGATGGAGAGACTAACTAGACAAATTCAAGAAATACTGGCTTTGCGACACCAATGATGGAGAAATGTGGTGGAACATGGGGAAGGTTTATGTCCAACGACGGACATTGTAAGATTATGATGATGATGATGATGATGATGGTGGTGGTGGTGGTGGTGGTGATGATGATGATGATGATGATGCGCACACTCGCACACACTCATTTACACGTATATGTATTTCCTATCAATCGCGTCCATCTCTTTCAAACAGACACACATTCTGTTTCAAACAGACAGTCCTTATAACAAAGACTGTCTCACACACAAGCACACCCTTTCTCTCTCTCGTTCACACACAGCAATAAAGTGAGTTTCAACCAGTGTGCCGCAGCACATTAGTTTGCTGCAAAGCAACTATAGGTGTGCCAGAAATCTTTTGGAAAGCATAATCAACAATATATTTTGGGTAATCGACATCATCATCATCCTTTTAGCATACGTACAGGGACATATACCTTGCCAAGGATTCACCAGACTCCTCTATCATGAGCGTCATGGAGCCAATACTTTCTGAATTTGTCTGGCTCATCTCTCCATCTTATATTTTGCTAACCTCAGTTTCGCAGATGATCTCTGGAGATTCGTGTCGTGAATTATGATGTCCATCTATTGCCTGACATTCTTGCAACATGACTAGCCCATTGTCATTTGAGTTTTCAAATGGATTCTATGGTATCCCTGACTCCTGCTTTTTTTTCTGATACGCAGTGCAATTTTTTTTATCTCTCCGTGTGAGGTTAAGCATGATTATTTCATGTGTATGTAGGATGGTTCTCAGTTTGGGGGTCAAATGTCCCGCGTTTCACCTCCATGGGTGACTCATTAGTTTGATTAACCTATGAACACATTATGATCATTCATTTTCTTTTAAAAGACCTAATTTATCCTCTATTACTGATGGTGTGACTCGGCCATTTTAGTACATTCTTTGCAGCGCTGCAAGATGACAAAAAGTTTAGAATCACTGCTGTAATATAACTAAAAGGACGTTGAATGTCAAGTGACAGTGTGAAAGTTAGAAGTGTAGAAGAAAATACAACGCAACTTGCTTTTCCAGTGATAATTAGCTCTTACTCTGTTCGTTCGCATAAAGGGTGGAGAGTGAAGAACAGATAAATCAAGGGACAGGATATTCTAATCTGAGGCAGGACTTTTCATCCCTGCCATTCCCTGCCACTTCATAATACTAAAAGTTCACGAATATTTTTTTATAAAGGTCCCTGCCATTACTTGCCACTTCTTAATACTACTTGTCCTCAAACATAAACAAACGCCAGGCAATTCACTTCCACACGTTTAATCAACGTTAGAGAAGTAGTAATGTTGAGAAATGACGGGGAAATATTACATTAAAGAGAGACAGAGTTTTTTGTGTTGTTTTGTTTTGTTTTTTGAATTTTTGCTTAGAAATATCTCATTAACACGTGACAAGGTGATGCAGAGATAGAAAGAATACTCACTTCGAATAAATGCTTCATCAACAATACTACAGGGGCTTACTGATCACATTATATACACTATCATATTCGATGACAAGTAATCATGATGTGCACTTAGGTCACGTAACTGGTTTACGTATCTTGGTTTGATTCAAGCACGTGTCACTACTTATCATTTTAATTCTTATATTTGCCAAATTCTATATAAAACAAACATGCACTTTCTCTCTCTTTCTCTCTCTCTCTCTCTCTCTCTCTTTCTCTCTCTATCTTTGTCTCGTACACAAATGAATAATCACTCACTCTCATGCATACAGACACACTTTTTCTCATGCACATTTTTCTCTCTCACTTTCTATCATTCGCGCACACATATACACATTTATTTCACACACACTCATTCTCCTCTCTCATACACCCCTCTGTCTTTCTCTAATACATGTACACACAACACAAATACACTCTCTCACAGACGTACACGTATATACTCACATTGACACAATCTTTCGCTTCAGCATACACTTTGACTCTCACTCACTCCTTCTCTCACACGGACATACTCATATGCATACATTCACTCGCTCATTTACTGCCACACAGTCTGTCTGTCTGTCTCTCTGTCTCTGTCTCTCTCTCTTTATCTCTGTCTCTCTCTCTTTCTCTCTCACACACACCTATTCGTCTACATTCACACACTTTTTCAAATACCCAGGGACGGCCTATCCATTAGACGGGACTGGGCGGTCGCCTAGAGCGCAAAGGTTATAGAGGCGCACTCGAAACTGAAAAAACGTGATCGTTTGAGTTTAACCGGGGTCGCAACCTTTTTGTCTCGCCTACGGTGCATGAAACCAATACGCAAATTGTAGTTCACACCTATGTCGCATAGAACCCTTGCACCGCCCCTGCACATATCCTGCTCATTTCCTTTTACATAAACACGCACACATGCATATACACACACACATTTTCTCTATCTCACACAGTCTGTCATATACACATTTTCTTTCTCCGTTGCACCCCGTCTTTCGCCTACACAAGATTTAAGATTCACTTGGAAGAGAGATTTAAATTCTTTCCTAAAGCTCTTGTTAAAAAGAACGTAGAGAAGAAAGTTTACGGCATTGTTAAGACATGATATAAAATCGGCCAGAATAATTTGATTCCCTTGTATTCCTTTTCCGAAATTGAGTAGAAGAGACACTGGTAGAGTTGTGACAAGGAACACAAGATTTATTGCTAGAACTACCTTGACCGTGTTACCACAATTCGGTCGAGCGCCTGGGATTTGCCCAAGCGCCGGTCGATGGCAGATCTTGTAGACTATGACTGAGTTACACACAACTAATATAAGTGAAGGAATGTACGAGTAACTGAATGATATGTATAACAACTGATCATCTAATGGAAAATTGCACATACCGTTTGGCATTATAAAGAGAGACACAAACCCTACATCTAAAAGAAGAAGGGCCAAAATCATAGTAAAGACAATGACTAAAGGACTAACTGATCGTCTCAGACTGGACAGCGGTTTGCATATGCATATCATACGCTCCACGGTTATGATCACAGTTAACCATGAAGAACATTGAGGCATGAACACAAAAACGGATAACGCTAGCCTACACGGAAGCATAGACGTTAAGTCGACTCTGATATTGTAGAGTTTCAGGATTTCGAAAGTGCCGGTGGTATTCAGCGCAAAGATGTCAGTCACGTTGAGGGCGATTAAGTAAGGCCCGATTTTAGAAGTGCGAAGCTGCTTCCGACAGAGCACGACAAGTGACAGGCCGTTTCCGATGTTGCCCAAAACCAAGATGAAGAATCCGAGAAATTTTATTGTATCATCGTCCAAGTCGCCTGACATGATTGACGTATTCGGGGATGGCGTTGCAGAAGGTCGAGAGATTTGGGCGGTGGAATACATTCCAGGGGTCGTTCAGCAAAGAGTCCAACTTGATACAATCAATTTTCTTTATTATTATTATTATTATTATTATTATTATTATTATTATTATTATGTTGTTGTATTTGTTGTTGTTGTTGTTGTTGTTGTTGTTGTATTTGTTGTCGTTGTTGTTGTATTTGTTGTTGTTGTTGTTGTTGTTGTTTGACAGGGTTTGTTCTGAGACAGAGAGATTTGAACTGACTGTGATATATATATATATATATGTATATATATATATATATATATATATATATATATATATATATATATATAAGTATAGTGAGAAGGAAGAGGGAAATTTCAACACATAGATATAGAGAGGCTGAGATTTGAACGCAGATGGATTGAGGGAGAAAGAAACAAAGAAAGAAAGAAGGGGAGAGAAAGAGGATTTGAACAGAGATATATTGTAGTTGGAACAGAGATAGAGAGAGAGAGAAATATAAACATACAGATAGAGAAAATCTGGATTTCAATCTCTCTCTCTCTCTCTCTCTCTATCTATCTATCTATCTATCTATCTATCTATCTATCTATCTATGTCTTAATACAGTATTTCCTTCGTTCTTCCTCTTCTCTTCCTCTTCTATAAATTCAACAAACGTTATTTTTCTTTCTGCACAGAAATGTTCGGAGGATAAAAAAAACCCTGTGAGTTAAAAAAAACTTATTGCAAAGTTTCATGAATATTTCCCCTAAACAAATTGTAGTGTGTTTTCTTTCTTTTTCACGTTTTCATCGTTCATTTTAATGATTTCAAGGCATAGTTTATCAACTAAAACATTTTTTTAAATACCAATGGTATTCATGAAACGTTTTGCAGTTAACCAAAGGAAGTTTAAAAGAAGTCAGCTGACCTAGGTCGCGAATGAAATGGCGAGTAAATATGGCCGCCTGGAGGACACTTTTATTCGGCGTTCTGCGGTTTAAATCCTTGTAGAATCTTGCCTGCACGGGAATGAATCCAGAGTCACGGTAAACGGTGACGATCGTAATGAAAGAGAAAAAAGATTGAGAAATCAAATAAATTTCGTGTTACATTTAATCTAAAAACATGAACTCGAAGACAAAAAATTATTTTTTTTACTTATATTTAGGTAAACGCAAGTGTGCGAGTCCCGAATTGGATAAATAGTCTCTCGAAGACCATTGACGATATAGTGGCCCTTCCACAAGCCGGAATGGCGGAAATATTGGAAAAAAAATTTCACCAATGAATATTGTCGTCGGATCAAAGATGAGATGTCTGTGATGAACCGTCTGCTTGGAGTTGATTTTCCATTATTTTCATACGTGTGAGTGTTTGTCTACGAGTTTGATTGTGTATTCCGAGTCCCCGTGGCCACACTATTTCATCTATATACTTGAATATTTGATCAGTATTTCCCAGAGGATTTTCCGATTTTTTTTTCTTGGAAAAAAAAGTTTTGTTTTTTTTTAATCTTTTGGGGAATCTTTTCGACGGGTTCATTAATAACATCCAGATTCTCTAGAATCTAGATTTTTCTCGATGTTTCTTACTCTGTTTTAGATGTTTTACAGTCGAAAACGCCAGTGAAGTCATAAATAGAATTTATTCTGACCATATTTATTCCTCGATGGAATCGTTTTCTCATGAGTTCACACTTTGACGCAACTATTTACTGTGAGCACGAGTGTTTTCCTATCGAAAATGCCAGAGTTATCATAAACAGAATTTATTCTCACCATATTTATACCTCGATGGAATTTTTACATGGAGTTTACAATTTGACGCTACGTTTGTTAAACTATTGACTGCTAATGCGAGTTTTTACAGCAGTTATCTTCTAATCCAGGAGACATGCAGAGGCTGCAGCGGAACACCTACCATGGAGTGATGGTGAGAAAGCTCCTCTTGTAGACCAACTTGCTAGTGTTGTGTGTTCGATCCCAACTAGATGCTCAGCAGGTGTTGCTCAGCGCAAGGCTAAGCAATGGCCCCAAAGTTATCTTGTTGGAGAGCAGCATTTGCCTTTGGAGAATCCCGTTTTAGTTCGAAGAAGAATTTCACTGCCAACAACGCATTCATCATCATCAGACTTTTAACGTCCGTCGTTGGACATAGACCACCCCCTCCAGGATTCGCCACACTTCTCTATCATGGTTGTCGCGTAGCCAGTACTTTCTGAATCTGTCCAGTTCATCTCTCCATCTTGTGTTCTATCGGCTTCGGTTTCTAATGTGGGGATCCATGTTATGAGACGTGATGTCCATCGGTTGTCTTTCATTCTTGCAACATGGCCTGCTCATTGCCATTTGAGTTTTTTAATAGTTTCTCTGATGTCACGGGCATTCGTTTTCTTCCTTATATACTGTACTGTCCTGTGATCTCTCCATGTAAGGTTGGGCATGAATCTCTCATGCACACGTTGCATACTTCTCACTTTGCAGGTCTGTCTCTTGCTTTGGTTCCATTTTACAGCTCCATAAGTTACTATCGAGAGACTGCATTGGTTGGATACTCTTCTTTTTAGGATTATGAAAACAACAGACTTTGAACACGACTTGGAACAACTGACACACGACACGAATTAATACAGTAATTATTGAAAATTAACTGAGTTACTCTCACAATCACAAGATTAACTAACCGAATAGTAATCAGTAAACACACGAAAACAATCCAAAAATAGAATAGCATTATAAAAATACATCAAGTAGTTTGGAGAATGGTGGCCGATTTTATTTCTCATTTCAGTCTTATTGCAATATAATCTCAACGTTTTTCTATTCTACACATATATATCTTGATATTAACTTTTTCTCATATCAATTTATCATGATATCTCCTTACACAAACAATTATTTACATACTTGACAACCCAAAACGTGAGAGGATGATTGAATATTCATGCAGTATTTTCTTGCATTAGTCAAAATCTTGGCCACAATTCCTTTTATGCTGTATATCATATTAACAATTTGAGTTCTAACGTTTTCTTTTCTCGTTGTTGTGCGTAGACAAAGAATAAAACAATGGGATTACCCACAGTATGAACAAAGTTGCTGGAAACCATGTATTAGTGACAGCAGCGTGCGGAAGACAGAATGAATACAGGGTGCAAATTTCTATTTTGGGGACGTTATATAATTAACGTGTTTGGTGATTAACCGGTGTAGTAAACTGTTAATTAACATCCCTTGGCATTGGATGTGTTAATCAATCACGCGTTGAAGACACCTTTTCAGAACAGATAGTATGTCTTTGGTTTCTGAAATTTCTGATAGATATATGTGTCTCAAAGATGAAGAAGCCAGAGGGCATCCTGCCACAGTTGCAAATGATCTGCTGAAAGAGTTCTTTCGATCAATTAAAAAATTGGAAAAAGGGGTGATCAATGGATAAGATACCTCTCTCGTCTTTCATCGTATCACAAAAAAAAGTCCGAATTTTCAACAAAAAAAAATTTTAAAGCGTGAACGCTACTGGACACAAACTAAGTAACCAATTCATCATAAACTTGTATTTTAAATTGACCCCCTTCCCCTAAAACTTTTTTGGGGAGTAGGGGGATTTTTATGAGAAATGTTTTCCCAAACATGATAAATGTTTGAATCTTCAGCCCTGTAGCTCAATTGGTGCAGCTTGTACGCGTGACACATACCTACAGGGCCAGACAACCAGAAACACTGAAAAAGAGAAGAAACCTATGTTGACAGTTTTAATTGACGGTTTCTAACCAAAACTGCACTGGCAGGGAAGATATAGAAAACGCATCCAAAATTGGTTTTTAGTTTTTATCCCAATAATCCAACTATAAAGGAATAATTGATATTACATCTCCTTGGTAAAAACATACATACTCAAATCATTCATATTTTAATCCATGATGTAACTTGCATAACAATTCAGGTTTATATTATTATGATTAGTGAACTTGTTACATCTGGAGTGGTTCCAAGTTTTGAGAAAAACGACATTACGTAACCGATTGAAAGGTATAAATTGTCACGCGTTTTTTTGTTTTTTGTTGTTTTTTTTTACGACGAAGGCGCAACGTGAATCTTCCTTCTGATCTAGACACTGAAGAGACCATAGATTTAGAGGTCAAAAGTTTAACGTATAAAAATGGAGCTGTAAGAAAAGAAATCAGACGATTCTCTCTCAAGTGCTGAGTCACTGATCAGTGGAACAATCTTCCAGGCGTTATGGTGGAGGCACCAAGCATGAATACATTCATGTTGCATAAAAGACAAGATATCTACATGGACAGTGCTTTGCAAATGATATGGGCGGTGATTGTGAGGACAATTTTTTCTATATTTCATGTTTGGGTTTCCTGGTATTCTACCAAGTTATTTGCCAATACCGTTCTCTTATAACCCCATTGGCTCCTATGATTACAGGCATTGTTTCAGTCTCAAGTTGCCACATTTTGGGGACATCAATTTCCAGGTCTTTGGACTGATGAAATAGTCTTATTAATTAATAGGCAACCCTTTTTTCCCCTGTCTTTAATTACTATGTCTGAGTGCTTGACTTTGATGGATCGCTCTGTGTGTACTGGGAAATCTTGTTACATCTTGTGTTCCAGTAACAGGGTCTGGGTGGTGTTCATACCAATGTTTAGTGTGTGGTGCACAATGGTGCTCTTGTCTTCTGTGTTTACTTTCTGAATTATGGAATAGCTTCTTATATCAAATATACTAGTTTACTATTGTAGTGAGGGACGACGTCAATATTTGAGTAATTTTGCGATCGCATTGTATAGACTCGTACAATATCAAAAGCATTACGTTGTTATACATTTCCAAGTTTATGTTCAATACTTATTGGGTATTAGACAAAACTAAACGTAAAATTCAGTATATAAACAAAAGAATTCGGGGGAGTTAAACACATATAGATTGTATTTTCTTAGTAAGGATAACGAAAAGTATGGCACAAAAAACATACATACATGTACTTACGTATATGTATATATCTGTAAATTTGAGCCTTCTCATCTCCGTTGGGCTGTTTAGCTCAAAGGTTCAGCGTGACACTACGTTGAAGCTGCTATCTTATAGGTCACAGTTTCGATTCCTGCAGCAGCGATATTTCTTGATTGTTTACGCAGCCTAGGCCAAATGACTTGTTCTCCATGCGATAACAGTTCATTTCAAATTGAGTTTCAAATGATATAGGACATTCATTAATATTCTGTCAGATTATATATCTTTTTCTTTATAATTTATGTGTACATATATATATTTATATACATGTATGTATATGTGTGTTTGTGTGTGTATGTGTATGTGTGAGTGTGTGTGTCATATCCATTATCAGAGACCGCAACGTTATAATTGACTCAACTATTTTGAACAATTCATTATGTAGTGGTCGTAAATTTTATACTACTGCCAAGGCATATTATCTGGCCGTCAGACAAAAGCCTTTTTTAATTAATAAGATTCATGGTCTATGGAGAAAAGAGGGTCTTCAGTAGCGCGTATAACACTGATTTCATGTATACACTGTTTCAAAATTATATCATATTTTCGAAGTATTTGATTTATTGTGTTGTTTCTCTGACAATTTTTCGACTTGAAAAATCTGGAAAGAATAAATGAAAGAGCAAAATTTCTATCAAGAAGGTACACTGAGTGTCTATGCTTGAACACCCCTAAAACCGAAACCTACTCAATATTTACAAACAAAATGCAAAGAAAAAACACCCCTCTGTTCATTTTTAAACGGGTGAGGGACATACAAGGCAGTAAGTCGACTAATAGACGAAGACCGTGATAATCTTGGCCGGTAAGCGTTTGTAAGGTCAAGAAACCTCTCCTAAAAAAACGTATACAAAATAAATTAGATTTCTGTAAGAAATTGAAGTTGTGGACTGTGAAAGATTGCAGAAAAGTAATTTTCAACGTGGAATACAATATTCAAATTGTTCCCACTGGGGTCAACTATGATATTCAGAGGAAGAAATGTTGAATATTTGTAAAATTTGCACTAAAATGTCCCCTTTCAATTATGGTATGGGGTTGCATATCACAAGAAAGCAAGAGTGACCAACATATTATGAAAGGCCGGATAAATTCAATGACTTAGAGGTTTTAGTGAGTAAACCAATACTGTTCAAACACTCAATACTGAACTCAAGAAAAAGGACATATCAGCAAGATAACTCTCCCTTTCATAATGCATATTCCGTTTCAATGTTTTAGCAAGCGAATCCGCCTCCTCCATTAGCCATCAAACTCTCCTGATTTAAATATGATAGAAAATGTTTAGGGGGAAATCAAGAATCCTTTAAATGTAGGATTAAAAAATGAAAATATTTCTCGAGATATTTTTACCGCAACGACTCAGTCTACCTGGGAAAATGCAATAACACCTGGGTACATACATTTCTTATATGATCCGATGCCTAAAAGGATTGGAGCCACATTACTTGCATAACGAAGGAGTAAAAAATATTGACTATGTTAAAAAATGTCAAAATAAATGACATCTGCACTACTAATGTGTTAGTTACTAAGATATATTTTATCAGTCTATAATTGAATTCAGTGTAATATGCTACAAAAACCTATTTTTTACTAACCATGTATTTTATCAAATAAAAAAGGCTCTGTTCTTACATCCAGATGATGAGCCTGAGTAGTGGTACTGAATTTACTACTAGTATATAATAAGTTATTTAAAAATTAAAGTTAATTATAATGTTGTTGTCTTCTATTTGATATAATTTTGAATCGAGCTATATATATATATATATATATATATATATATATATATATATATATATATACATATATATATATACATATATATATACATATATATATATATATATATATATATATATATATATATATATATATATATATATATATATGATACAAGCCAAGAATGCAATATAATATAATACGGCATCCAATGTACGCTGGGTTTATTTCATAAAGTATTCGATACATTCGACATTAAACAACAAGTTGATTTCGAGTGGAGCTCAAAATATAAGGGAGTACAGATTCGCTAGACAAACTCATTAATGTTTCTGTCCAGTTTTTATGTTGCAAATCTTTTCTCCATTATATATATATATATATATATATATATATATATATATATATATATATATATATATATATGTATGTATATAAATATATATATATATATATATATATATATATATATATATATATATATTTGTGTGTGTGTGTATGTATGTGTGTGTATGTGTTATCAAGAAATGGATATACTATCCGAGGGAATGCTTATAATTTGGGTTATATGATATTGAAACTCTTACTTGACAACGTAAAGACGAGAAACGATTAAAGAAAATGGGACTGCTGCAAGAATTGAAGAATGATACATTAGCCGTGAAATAATGGGAGATGATTTCAAATTAGAGTTTTAATATAGTTTAACTCAATTTAATCATATATATAAACAAATAAATTACGCACACTCACATATATACATATGTATATATATATATATACTTATATATATATATATATACACATACATACATATATATATATATATATATATATATATATATATATATATATATATATATATATATATATATATATATATAAACGTTCGAATCATGTATATATAAGTGTGTGTGTGAGAGCGCACGCGTTTGTTTCGGTATCTCTAAATGTTTTGCCTTCCTAAATTGACAAATAACAAATTGGTAAATAACATTCTATTCACCATTGAATAAATATAGATTTTTGTTTCGCATAACATAACATTCTATTTTTACTATGTCATCAGAGAATTCAACAACACAGAAACTGGCAATGTGTCTATCTCTAGGCAGTTATAAACAATTCCATACATCGATATGGATTGTATTTTTTTATTTTTGCAGATAAGTGTTTGTTTTTGTTTGTTTGTTTTTTCTTTTTCCCGTTTATCATCTAGATGTTATTTCTGCACTTAACAAATCACATATTATTATAAATTAACAATAAAACAGACTTACCAAATAAGTAACAGATCCTTATATTTCTTCCAGAATGTCTGTATGTTAGCTCGTAACAACGAACAAATCAAAATGTATCTCGTCGGGGCAGTGGTTCCCAAACGACGTGCCGTGGTACAATAGCGTGCCGATACTTTCTCACAAATACGTAATAATGTATTTAAAGTCTTGAACGTTTCCAGTCCGGGTATTATGTCTGTTCTGCTTCTGTCACCGAATACCCAATCTACCAGTCTGGGTATTGTGTCTGTCCCGCTTCTGCTTCCAAGTACCCAATCTAGTGATTTTATCACTAGGTTTTATGAGATGTAGATGTTTTTAACGGTAGGGGTATGAAAAAAAGATTGATGAGTAGCTATCAATACGTTGATATAAAAGTTCCTTTCATTGACGACTGAAATGGTTTATCTTATACACTCCGTTCTTGAAGGTGGCGTGTCGCATAAGTCAAATATATTTGTCAGTGTGCTGTCATACAATAAAGTTTGAGCACCACAGAATAAGGAGATTTCTTGTTTTATATCCAAGAATATGCAGTTTCCCAATACAATTCGTTTTTATTTGCCTAAAACATTTGTCTCTTGGGGCGAAGCAATCTTATCGTTGTTTTTAGTATCTTTCCTGCTTGTATAAATCCATGTGCTGCTGAGAGACACATATGTTGTACGTTTACGCTTACAGATGTCAGTCAAAGGAGAATGATTTGGTTTTCAATTTCTGAGAAACGTACCCCTTTTAAGCAAATGTTGTCTTACATGGAGTTGTCAGAGGCTGAACGGTTAGCAACACGGGAAATATAATCAGCGCACCGAGTTCAAACTTCGACAAGGTTAATCAGGTTAATCAAGGTTAATCATTTTTCACTAATGCCCTTGGTAAAGGCATAAGTCCACTGCCTCTGTTCCCAACTATCGGTAAAATACTAGAGGAAGTGAGTGTCGTACTCGTCACCTCTAAATCAATTGTCACATACAGCAAAGAATTTCGAAATTTGGCTTTGATGGAGTAATGTAGGAAAAACATGACGGTGTGTGATACCCGGTTATGACCGGCTTCGCCGTAGGCAGCGTAAGAATAATGTTCATTATTCGTTATGTAAGTATTACTATTCTAACAGTTGAAATATTATCTCACCATCTGCTTAGACGTTATTCTACCAATTTTTTCCAGCCGTAGAAAATTTTCTATCAAAATCAGGAATATACAAATGTTTCTACGCAAGTTGTACTCTCTTCCAGAGACGTTTTTATACCAATTTCTCAAGCTCTAGAGAGATTCCTTCCGTGAGCTAAAATGTGCAACTGTTTGTATGTATTCTGCTGGACATTGTTCTACTGACTTTTCCAGCAAATAAAGATTCCTCTCAAAAACAGTCAGGATCTATTCACGATAAAACAGTGTTAATATTTCTGATATTCAAAGTGTTCGGATGTCCTTACAGATATGAGACACTGGGAAACATCAACGCAGTCTAAGATCCAAAATCCAGGCGAACTCAATAGGAAAAGAATGGAAACCCATGAAAATCATCTCGTGCTTAATCGAGAATTAGTTCCCTTTATTTGCTCCTTTCAGACTCCAGACTAAAATATCCTTCATTCTGTCGAATTCTTTCATGTTACTCTCGAGCATCGAGTGTCATTTCTACTCGCTTGTTCCGTTGACTTCCAATACTGAACGACAGATAGACATAAATAACGTATGACAGGCGAATCATCCAGTAAAACAGACAGGAAATTCAACTCTCCCACATGTCATGCACTTTAACTTTCATAACTCAGACATCGATGATGTCATGAGTTTGATGGCATTGAGATTTTTTTATGGTCTTCTATGTACTTGGCTCCTGCATTGTTTACAAAGCCCTTAACCTAGATATTGCTTCAGATGTGACCTCTGGATCGATGTCCGATAATGTATTTCTATACATTTCAGTATATTGAATTTCTGATTACCGTTGATTTTATGAAGATACAGAACATAATAAATAATGGAATGATTTGATTCATATTGGGAATTATATTTTATTAATGTTATCTATTACTACGGTTAGATTCAGCAGGGAAAGCTACAGAACAAATGGCTCGGCTTTCCCTTTCATTTCAGAAACTGTCAACACAGGTTTCTCTGTTTATTACTTTGATCTGGCTGGCTGTTGTTTTTTTTCAAATATACCCCAAAATCGGTTATTTATGGACAATTACAGTTATTGGAATTGTCCCATGTACAACTTAATCGAAGTTTAGAAGGTATGGGTGGCCTAAAAGCAGCACATCAAAATGAAATCGGTGAATCTGCAACAGTAAGCGTTTAGCCTGCATTAATGTTCTTGGGAAAGTCATGAATTTATCTCTTATCCGCCAGTAGTAGTAGCCTTTTAGCATCCGTCGTTGGACATAAACCTTTCCCAGGATTCGCCAGACCTCTTTATCATGGAATTCCCAGACCCTATACTTTTTGATCCTGTCTACTTCGTCAGCCCATTTACATCTTGCTTATCACTATTTCGAATATAATTTCTGGGAATCTACATTGAAAGTCGTAATATCCATCGGTTGTCTGACATTCTTGCAAAGTATCCAGCCCATTGCCATTTCTTTGATATATCTGACCTATATATTTCCTCTAATATACAGTGTTGTTTTGTAATCTCTCTATGTGAGATTGAGCATGATTCTCCCCTGTGCACGTTGCATGGTTCTTGGTTTGAGGATCAATCTTTTGGTTAGGTTCCATATTTCAGCTCCATAGGTGACAATCAGGAGGATGCATTGGTTGTGTATATTTCTTCTGAAAACTTTTGGGATTTTTTAGTTCTTAAAGGTTGAGCTTGCTCTACCAAAAGCTTGCCATCATAGAGTGATTTTTCTCTCGACTTTTCATTCTTTTCAGTGTTTCATAGAGATCTGTAATCTTACTCAGATGTAGTATTTTGGGGGTTTTTTTCAGATTTGCATTTCCGATTTGGATTTTTGTGTCTTTGTCCTCAATAAGTTTGATGTAAATAACATTTGTTTTACTAAAGTTCATGTGAAGACAAACTTTCTGTCTCTCTTTGTTCTGCTTAGAGCTATGGATAAATAGCAAGGCAGAGTGAGCACTTAAGCCTTTGTTGGTGAGCAGTCAGTCAGACGTACCACTCAAACCGGAAATATATTATTATAAATTGTTAAGATAAAATAAAGAAGAATTAAAAACGGTTGGATGAAATGATGTGATCACCGATTCCACCTCCCCATGACATCCTTGGTCACAAGTGGAAGTTTTAAAAAATGCACTTGATACGTACTCCGTACCCTACGAATGTGACATTGTTCGGAAAAAAAGAATTGTAAATAACCAGTTTGCTTGCAATAGAGTGATTATCAACACTCTAGTCTCGACGACTGAATAACTAGTTTAGCAAGTTCGATCATAACCGAGTGTCTATTTTCCAGATTAGGCTTTGGGAATATCAATAATGTTATCCATTCCATACATATCTATCTATCAATCCTCAAATCTATTTACGCGGTATGTCGTTTCATATTCATAGAAAAATAACAATGGTGCCTTAGTCTCATTCAAAGTAATTCCCTTAGGACCTCACACATTTATCTCATCGTTCCTTTTTAAAACAGTCTAAAAAGTAACTTTCTGGACCGCCATCAGCTGACTCGTCATGTCAGGTATCGTTTTGGGGAAGCCATGCGTCAAGGGGAGATAAATCTAGACTGTAGAGGATTAGTGAACTAACATACCTTGGTGATGTGATTTTTTTTTCCAAAATGATCCACACAAGATGTGGAGAATAGGGCTTGGCAAAACGGGCCATTGTCAAACGATCACACTACACAAACTCATTCTATGGCGTCCCAGTGATGGATGAGCAACCCCATGGATGAGTCTGTTCACGCATGCGCAGTAAGATTGGTTGCCAAGTTGCATCCAGATACCGTAACAGATTTTGGGATATTCAAAATGTCTGAATATTTTCCTCTACACGCCTCGTATCTCTCTATCTATCAATGAATCAGAGCTTATGTTTATCATTATATACATACATACATACATACATACATACATACATATATATATATATATATATATATATATATATATATATATATATATATATATATATATATATATATATATATATGTATATAGATATATTGAGAGAGAGAGAGAGATTTGTTAGATCTTTGGGTTTTTTTGAAGAGACAAGAGGAAATACTTGTTCACTTTTGTCTCTATGTCTCTCTATCTCACTTCCCCTCTCCCTTTTTCCTCCTCCCTTTTTCAATCTTCCTCTCTTTCCATATCCCCTCCCTCTCTTCCTCTCTTCTTTTAATTTCTATGTAATTATGTTGACTATTTTATTTGTGTAAAGTACCAAATACGATCGTTCTATATACATCAACTCTCTTTAAATTGGTTTAGGCTGTCGTTCAGACAAAAAAAAACAAGTTCTTTCCGCACATTAATCACTAATGAAACAAAAATCAAAACAGGTCTGGTTATTCATTCAATAGAAACTGCTGCGTTCACGTATTTTTGCTTGCATGCCGTATTCATGGTGATCAATTTAGAGATTGGTAAAAAAGGATGATTAATGAACAAATTACTTCACTTGTCTTGAGTTACACAGTGATCACTAAAAAAAATTCCAATTTAGGAAAAATAGTACCGAATACAAACGTCTTTTGTTAAGCAGAGATCATAAGACAACACAATGTATTGGGGAAGTACAGGATTCTGAGACATCATAGATTCCATTAAAAAACTCAAGTGGAAATGGGCTGGTCATGTTGCAAGAATGTCAGTCAACCGATGGATATCACGACTTACAAAATGGATCCTCAGAGATCACATACGAAACAGAGGCCGGCAGAATATGAGATGACGAGACGACCTTGACAAATTCAGAAAGGATTGGTTCCGTGTCAGGCAACTAATGGACATCAAGACTTACAATGTGGATCCCCAGAGATTATATACTAGATAGTGATCACTAAATTGTAAATAGGTTGACGAAGTAGACAGGATCAGAAATTATAGGGTCTAGGAACTCCATGATAGTGAAGTTTGGCGAATCCTAGGGAAGGTCTATGTCCAACGATGGGCGATAACAGACAAAGTCTGAATTTTTTTCGAAAACAGTGATTGAATGTTGTCAGAGAAAAACTAAGGGATTTCAAGACAGACAGACCAACTTAAAAACTGGAGAAACCTTTGTTGATGCTAAATATGTCGATGTTCTCAGTTTTGGTTGACGGTCTCTAACAGAAATGAAAACAAAATATGACACAGAATATCGACCATTTACTAGTGGTCGGCGCAAAGTACTAACTCATTACGGTTTTATCTATTGTTACATGATGCAATTATCTTAAAAGCATGCCTGATAACCAGACCAGTGAAACACGTTCGTCACCATGAGGGTTCAAGTGAACTAAAATGAGGACTTACCATTGCAGTCAATAATTGAACAACCATAGCGTCGTATTTTGAAGTCAAGTAAAAAAAAATATCTCAGAGTAAATTTATTTTCTATTTATGACATCACCGGCGTTTTCCACTGGAAAACATCTGAAATAAAGTTTAAAAAACATCTAGAAACATCTAGATTCTGGAGAATCTTGATATTATTAATAAGATCATTACAATAAGGCCCCCAAAAGATCTAAAAAAGCTTTTTTTCCAAAAATAAAACAATAAACATTTTTAGAAGGAATCTTGTGGTGTATGATGCCACACACACACACACACACACACATATATATATATATATATATATATATATATATATATATATATATATATATATATATATATATATATCTATATATATATATATATATATATAAGACTGGAATCCTTTGTATTCTTTGATGTCAACAATTGTTCTATTGCCGACTTCAGATTATTTCAGTTTTTCAAATTGGTTTCTTCCAATTTTTTCTTTAAAATTTTCTCTTTGAACTCTATGTTTTGGACGGGGGTTAGGGGGTGGATTATGACGATCGTGTTATTTCGTTCATTTGATTTTTATTCTCTTTTGTTTACTTGCAGCGTATGGTGAAGTGAGTGACGCCATTCCGGGTACTCGTTGCTTCAAATGTATTTCACATATTGCAAACCCGGTAGTACTAGCCTTGATAGAGAATATATTATATGTGAAAGTCGGCCGATGCCGCAGGCAACGTGAGGGTACAACTTGCTTTGCACGAGAAATTGAGATAGATAGGTAGATAGGTATGAAGAAAGAAAGAAAGAAAGAAAGAAAGAAAGAAAGAAAGAAAGAAAGAAAGAAAAATGAATGGATGATAGAAAGAATGAGAGAAAAAAAGAAACTTACAGACCAGTGAACATACTGCTAGCTACGTACTGATTGAAATAGATAGATAGATAGATAGATAGATGGCAAGGAAGAAAGAGAGACAAAATAGGAAGAAATATAGAGTGAAAGAAAGAGCGAATGAAAGAAAAAAAGAAAGAGACTGAGAAACCTATAAACATGACATGCTGCCAGAGAGATAGATACTGATTGAAATAGATAGATAGATAGATAGATAGATAGATAGATAGATAGATGACAAGAAAGAAAAAGAGAAAAAATAGGAAGAAAGACAGAGAGAAAGAAAATATGAATGGATGAAAGAAAGAACGAATGAAAAAAAAAAGATAGAGACTGAGAAAACTATGAACGTGCCGCAAGAGAGCTTGATACTGACTGAAATAGATAGATAGATAGGTAGATAGATAGATAGATAGATAGATAGATAGATAATGAACTCTTGATAAAAAGACACAAGACTGATGTGTCTAGGTCGATGTTATATACTTTGTATTGTCTCCAGCCGCCATGTTTCGGAAGCATTTTCTTGTGCATCCTAATATCAATGAAATAACTGTCAGTCAAACAGTTCCTGACTCCGTCCGTCCTCCTTTATTGATGTGATTTCTTACTTTGTTTTCCATACACCAGGTCACTAGGGGATAAGCAGGCTAGGCTTTTTTCATAAATCAACTCTTACATTTAGCCTTCTGTGTATTCCTTGGCGTATATGAACAATTATCCTACAGGGAAAGGCTTGGTAATCCATTAATCCCTTTGTAAATCAACAGGTTTTGTCTTAGAGAAAGTCACTTTCAATCGAACGTTCATGGAGGGGCGTATTCCACTATCTAATGTTCGATCGATGTGATTAATATTCACCACTGGATAAAGCGAGTTGATAAGGGAGAAGAATCTGTTGTAAAGTAATTTATTTGTTGTAAAAAAAGGAAGGCCTTTTTTTCTCATCATAAGACTATGGACTTATTGATGTTTATATGAGAGACCGTCAAGCTGGGGAGTTACCAAGCCTGACATCATAACTTGAAGTAGGATTACCTGTCTGTCTACTTGGTTGGCTGGCTGGGTATCTATTTATGTCCTGCACAGACTGGTCGCATCGACAGTGCTAAAAAGCTGATGATTTAAGCATTATTCTTCATTTCGATTTACAGTGTAATTTCATGCTAAATTGATCTCTTATTTTGTGTCCGTCCGCATCCAGGCTTCTTTGTTTTTTTGTTTGTTTGTTTTGTTGGTTTTTTTCTAAATTGGACTATTTTAGTGATTACTACCTAACAAAGGTAGACAGAAGCAACATATTCATTAATCAACACCTTACCAATTTTTTAATCGATTGCGCCCAACATGGCATGCTGCCAAAAGGCAGTTTCACGTCTCGGTTTCTATTGAATGACTAACTTTGTTTTTCCATACATCAGGCCGTCAAGGGATGAACAGGCCCAGCTCTTTGTATAAATCAGCCATGCACATAACTCCTTGCATTCCCTTCGCATATATCAAGAATCATCCTGCAGGGAGTAGCGCGGTTATCTATTAATTCTCTATCACAAATCATCAGGTTTGCCTCACTTAATGGTGCGATGAACGTTCAAGCTGGAGAAACGGCTGCCGATAATAAACAAGCCCAAAAGTCAGACCATAGATGAGCTAATTCTTTTCTTGAGTGAAGATCTTGCAAAGGAAGTGTTGCTGAATTTAGTTTCAGGTGTTTGTTTTTTACCCAAAATTGAGCAAAAAATTAAAATCTTGAAACGCTTGGAGAGATCTAGATTTTCCAGATATATACATATCTAAAACCAATAAAATATATTACATATATTCCAAGCTATTAATACATCGAGAGTTTAATCATCAACATTTATTCCATTGGAATGTTAGTTAACTTATTAGAAATTATGCTTATTTTATTACTATAAAATGAATTTAAAAAACATAACCTGTTCCATCAAAAACATCTAAGTAGCAGTTCCTGACATCTATAATCAACCAAAAACATACATTCACATGAAAAACATCTACATTTTGGTATGTCAGACAGCAATTGATACTAGAGATGCTACTGCATCCAGAATTGTCCTTCTAAGGGATTTTGGTTTTGAGCAAATTAACTGAAACGTTTTGTCATGTAAGATCCATCCAAAAAAGCATTCAGTCTTTCAATATTTGAGCCTCACAAACGTATCCCAGCCTCCTTCGCATTTTCCAAAACGGTCTAAAAAGTCCCCTTGCGGTATAATCATCAACTGTCTCATCGCACTCTCCCTAATCTCGTCCATGGCCTGGAATCTCCTTGAGGAAAATCTCGGAAGGGGCCAAATTTGAACAACAAAGGGATATACAAACTGGGCTGATTCGACGTTTCATCAAGAAACGTAATGAATAACCCGCTCGTTCATTTTGAATTTGATCGTCTAAAAGCACACTTCAATTCACTCATATGTGCCCCACTACCGAGTAAGTAACACCATTGGAGAGTGTATGTTTACGCATGCGCACCAGGGTCTCCAACTGGCGCAACCAGCTTTTGAGATATTCGAAAAGACTGGATAATATCCAGGTAGACCTCATATATTTTTCACGAATTTCCCGCCCATTTTTATTCCGTTGATCTTTTTCCTCTATCTTACCCCAGCGAGGTTTATTGTTAGGCCTCTCTATTTCTATTCCAGTGTTTTATTTTCTGTTAACGTCTCACACAACTCGATAAGTTCGACCCAAGTCACGATTCTATCAGTGACAGCTACACACACCCATTCAATCCAAAAAAAAAAAAATGCCTGATAGGATTTTTCTATGTCAAGTCACGTGGGAATGATTACAATCGTTTCATTTTTGTTTTTTTGGGTTTTTTTTATAGAGTCATTCAGTACGTTTCTTTGGATGAAAGACACATTGTGAAGAAGAATAGACAGGAAAAGATAAAAGGGTAGGGCGATAGGAGATAGAGTCGGGAAAGGCGTTAGGAATGTTCAGGAACGGAGGACGGCTTAAAAATTTGGAAACCTCTGAATAGATTCATGAAGAGAGACGTGTAGAAAGGAATTCTCTTCAAACAGAATAGTCACAACTGAACTGAAGATAAGATAGAGACAAGGGATTCGAGAAAAAAATAAGTGCAATTTAAGTTTAAAGGGGTTTGTCGCAAGACAATCTTTCCTCTTTTTTTTCCTTTTGTTTGAACTTGTGCTATGGTAAGCTAATCTTAGTGCTGGGTTACTACGCAATGAATTCAACTTCTTTAGATACTTAGATGGGCTATGGTATAAATAACAAAGAAGAAGGGCGACAAATTCATTAAAATCATGAATTATCGTTTCCTTATCATTGAATCTTATATTACTAATATGAAGTTCAAAAAACTTTAAAAGATGATTTTATTTTAGAAAGTTCAGGTGTATATGGAGAATGTTTTAAAAGGTGTGGAATCTGGCATTGCCACGGAGCATTTGATTTAGTTCATGTAGGTCCCATTTCTACAAGTGTTTAACCTTTCGAATTGTCAGTCCCAAAGTCTCCAGAATGTGCTTAAACCGTAGTTCGTGTGTCCTTGGCTACGGATGTCGATAACTCTTCATAATGAAGAATAGGTTTGTTCTCCTTCCGGGGTTTCTTACTGTGATCCATACTTCCAGACTTAAACCAATTCAACCCACGCTGAAAAATTTGCACGTCCGTAGTGTTGATTTCAAATGCATTATGGAGCAGCAATACGTTCAAATTTGGAATTGTACTTGAACATTAATCTAACTCCTTAGGTAGACAGCAGTGCTGTTAAGGACTAAATCCTCTAACGATACGAATTATCCCATACTATTATATATATATATATATATATATATATATATATATATATATATATATATATATATATATATATATATATATATATATATTATTGTGTCATTCACAAACAGCTGTTTCGTAGTATTACAACTCTTCTGTATGGCTATAGACAATCCGTTATCCCATCCAGTACCACAAGTCAGGATTGAAACCTCCGCTGAGCCACGGAACTGGACGGTCAGTAAGGCTGAATCAAAGCAATATATTTATTTAGCTTAAATTCCCCATCAACCATAGAGCTCTATTCCTAAGAATTGAAGAAGAGCATTGCATATATATATATATATATATATATATATATATATATATATATATTCTATTCCTAAGAATTGAAGAAGAGCATTGCATATATATATATATATATATATATATATATATATATATATATATATATATATATATATATGTATGTGTGTGTGTGTGTGTGTGTGTGTATATGTATAATTTTTCTCAATCGATTTTATTCGAATTTCACGTGAAACCAACTAATACTACTGAAGAAGACCCTAATTTGTTTTAGGCAACCTTTCATGCTTATCATTACCATTCTCGAACCACATTTTGTTGGCTTACATTCATCTATCGCTCATCGTAATTCTGTGAATGTATTTACCTATTTCTTTTTAAAATCTTTTTTCTTGGTTGTCCAGATCAGGGCCTTTCAAAGTGGCCTTCAATTGCGTCGTAGTTTTTTTTTTCTCTCTTTTATGTCATTCTAAGCAGCACTTTTCGAATATCCAACTTTAAAAGCAATTGCCCTGTACAACCACTTAAGCTAATGTAGTTGCAGGATCATCACCCTGATTTCTGGTGACAAGCTACATTTTACCCCCATGGCAACTACATCAATTCTAACAGAAAAGTATTTTAAATAAATACTTTACTTTATTATCAACAAATAAATTGTAAAGTTTGCTTTCAAGCAATGTCTTTCTATGGAGGGACGATGATGTTTATGGCAAAATATTACTTGAAGGGAATCGTATGGCTGTGTTTAAATTATTCTTGTCAAAACAAACATCATTTAAAAGGGCATAAAACGTACTTTCCGTTAAAAAGGACACAAAAGTAATTATTACTTTAGAGTTAGTATATTCGTGTCCCTAATTGGTATATATATATATATATATATATATATATATATATATATATATATGTATATATATTACGTGAAGTAAAATATTCAAGAAGTAAACAATGACTTAAGCTTTTAGACATGTGAAGTAATATCTCTCCACCCAGAGCTGTAGCTAGAGATTTGGGAACCCAGGAAGCATTGTTCTTTTGGGAGCCCCATCTATCTTCTATCATATTATATAATATCAGCGGAGATGCAGTTAGTGGATAGATATTTATAAGGTATATAAGGAGCCCCTACATAGGGCCTGAGGAATATTTTTGAATAGCCCCCACACAGCTACGTTACGCCTCTGTCATTAATTTTGACCAACAAGAGGTTTTTAACCAACCAAAAAGGTCAAAACTGAAGAGGAACCTTTTCCACCTATAAGGGGTAAGAAATCCAGGAGTACGTTTCTCTCTTCACGGGGTCAAAAATAAATGTTACCTCCACTTATGACTCCTTAAAGGCGAAAATAAGGGGAAGTCTACTTTGGCTCTTGGCCTTTCAAGGGTGGGGGAGTCTCCCGTTGATACTGACCCCGTATAGAAAGGGGACGTCTGCCTTCATTTTTTACTCCTTAAGGGGAGTAAAAGTTTCCCAACGCTTTTGACGCTTCAAAGGGAACCGAAGTCTTGCTACATTTTTGACTCTTCAGAAAGAATGGGGTCTCTTCATTGAAAGAGAAGAAAACTCTACCGTCTAAGACCCTTAAAAATTGTTTTCAAAAACGTCCTCTGTGTCTTCTGAGTATGTATGGATGATTTGTTTGCGTTGTACATATATCAAGAGTTTGTTGTTTTTTCATAACATGACAGACGAATGGACAAAGATATGTATGAGAAGAGAGATTAAAAGAGTAAATGTTCTACAATCACTTTGGAACCTTTGAAGGGTTTGTGAGCTCACTTTACATCATCTTTTAAACAAATCGATCTTTTGCATGGCGGTCCTAAAAGTATGTCTTGGCAAAATAAACGTACGGTCATCATTTACGACCAGACAAGATAACTTTCAGTATAGTATACCTGCAATAGTGGGGCAATCAATATGGTGGCTTAACATTTGATTGGAAGATCTAATGTACGGTAAGAACATCAACAGGGGAAAATTGAATCTTAAGCTTTCTGAATAAGTACAGCTTTTGGTGAGTGTAATTCTTAGAAGTGGTTCAGGATTTTAAGGCGGTGTATATACCTATAATTCAATCAAAACTCTTCAACACTGGGTTCTTCGGTTTTTAAATAGGTTTGGTTGGTTGGCTGCCGGGCTATCTATGTATGCAAGTTTCGCACGTATAGGTTGCACTAATGGAGGTTGAGGGCTAAAAATGTGAACATTCACATGGCCAGAAGGTCAAACGACCGCTGGATATCAGGACTCATAACGTGGATCCCCAGAAATCATATGCAAAAATGTGACCAACAGAAAGTAAGATGGCATGACGAGCTGGATGCATCCAGATAAGACTGGCTCCGCGATACCCATGATAGGGATCTCTGACAAATCTTTGAGAAGGTCAATGTCCAACGTCAGACGCTAACATGGTGATGATGATGATGATGATGATGATGATGTGAGAAAAAACTTTTTTTTCAGAGGGGGGCCCTTTCTGAATAGGTTCTTAACGTAGGGTTCAAGTTGCAATGTAAGTTTATGCAAAATATATCTTTTTTTGTGTCTGGCAGCATCCAAGTTTGTTTGTTTTTTTAATTCAGACCTTCTTAGTGATCAATACCCAACAAAAGGCTAGAAAAATATTTTATTACTTGATTACCATTTCGACAATTTTTTAAATGGTTACCCCCAACACAGTAAGCTGCCAAATGATGTTGGTCATGTGACAGATTCTGTTCTAATCATACCTGTTATTAAATGTATATTTAGAACCTCAGTTCCACGGCTGGAGAATATCTTATTTAAAACTTATCAAATGAAATATCTTTCAGTCTGGAAATCGTGGTTTATATATATATATATATATATATATATATATATATATATATATATATATATATATATATATATATATATATATATATATATATATTATAGATACAATGGCCCACCTCAGATGTTTGCTTTCAGCACATAATGTCATCATAAGATGACTGAGAACAAAAATTACAATGTTCTTAACAATAAATACTGAAATGGAAAACAAACAACACTGGCAGCTTCAGAGACAAACTTCACTTTGACTGAAGCTCAAATATGAATATGGGGTCAAGTCAAAAATAACTTCTTAAGATAAGCGTTATCAGAACAAGAAATTCCAATAGAACGTTTCTTCTGAACAAACAATTTTTCTCCTCGTCGCGAGTTGACACCACATGACGTCATAGCGTTATTCTACCTTTCCCCCCTCTCTCTCAAAACACCCTCAGACTGATTACAATAATTGAGTCAACTTCCTAGGAGTTTGACTATAATTTTACCGTTTTTGTTGATTTTATTCGTGTAAGATCTATATTTCATGTTTCTTTTTAATAACGAACACAGAATGGTTGAAAGTGTCGTAGCATATATATGTTTTTATTGCTTCCTCTTATCCCAATATTCATTACGTTGTGTGAAAACAGGGGAATTTTACTAAAAAGGATATTGATGAAACAGTTCATGTCTGTCTTATTATCAATATAATCATCAAGAAATAGTTATATAGTCCAACAGAATAACTTTAAAATGCATTATATTATTTGAAACTCTATTACACGGAGAATGTGTCACTTGACATAGAATAAAAGATTACATTAGATGGTGCTGCAACAGGAACTGAACCTGCGACCGATTGGATAGTTGCTTTAACGCAGTGTTGCTCCTATCATTGAGCTGAATAATCCAGTATTTTCTGAGTAATAACGGGAGATCATTTCCAACAGAATTCCAAATGATATAATGCATTTCATATATGGAGAGAGAAGATTTACACATTGTTACCATAATAACAAGGTATACGTAAAACAGGGAAATAAACACGGAAGAAAATTACATAGATTACATTGACAGATACTAAGAAATAAGTGACTGAAGTGACGCAAAAATTTTGAATAAGTTTTTCAATGTTTAATATTTAAAGCTGTAAGGCTTTCAAGACTATATATTTATAGTAAACAACTGATGATCCTCACAAAAAATTCACGTCATACCATATCAAAGTCTGTGTAAAACATAAAAAACGCCAAAGGAATAAGTGATTGAAATGACAAGAAAATATGGAAAAACACGTTTTGGTATATTTAGTTTTTAAAGCCAAGAAGATTTCTAGAATATATAAGCAAAGATGAACAATGCAAGTCAGGAATATAATGTAATATTATACAATACCCGATGTATGATGGTATTATTTCTTAAAGTACTCAATGCATACAACATCAAACATCAAGTTTAGTTAGTGTAGAGCTAAAATATGTTGATGTAAATGATTAGCTAAAACACGTTTATGTTTCTATCATGTTTGGGCTTCTTCAGGCGAATGATTTGTTTTCATTCAGATCCCTATGTAGGAGTTCTGGGGGTACCTATTTTTTAGGGTGTACGATCTTCCTCTAATTCTATTCATATATCTTCTCTTTTTCTTTTTTTTTTTCTTTCTCTTTGCCAACAGAACAGGACAAAAACAGAATTATTAAATAGAAAAAATAAAGTAGCCTTAAAATGCCAGCATTGATCGAAATTTCAATTAAATACATAATTCAGCACCCCACATATAGGTATACTAAAAATTACCACCATAGCTAACTAATTCCTCTAGTTATTATTACTAACATAATTATTATTTAATACTTCCAGCCACTTTGAATAACAAACCAATCACCATAATTATCTTAGACGTGTAAAAACAGACCAAACCTAGAATAATTACACTAACAACTAAAGTCATGTGAAAATGAACAGTTTCAAGTGAGAATGAAATTCTCTCAGAGAAGAAACATACCAGAAAGAGCTGATGGTTTAAGAATCTACAGATAAAGAAAATGCCCAAACTATCTGGCTAATTTATGACTTAGAGCTCAGTATCTAAGTAAAGAGGAAAAAAAACATAACAAACAATGACCAACGACCAAATAAAGAAAAAAGATATATGATATGAATAAGAGGAAGATTGTACACCTCAAAAAATAGATACCCACCAAAATTGTCCTAAATAGGGATCTAAAATAGACAGAATCATTTGCCAAACAGGATAGAAACATAAACGTGTCTGAGTAGCGAATCTTTTACTTCATTTTATATATATATACATATATATATATAGAGAGAGAGAGAGAGAGAGAGAGAAAGAGAGAGAGAGAGAGAAAGAGAGAGAGAGAGAGATCATTTAGTTCTCTGCTTTACTCGTGCCTCATTTCCGCTAAAACTGCAAGGCCCATGGACCTAATATTCCACATTGAGAATCAATAGAAAAAGATTTCTTAGGTCATTCAAAGTCACCAGAGGTCATTCTCTATGTTCGGTTCTGAATACCCCAAAAAGATGATCATTTTCAAAGATGAAAATTTTCTTCTATATTTTTTCATCGGGAATTGGCAGATTTCTCACAATACAGGAGTTCAAGACGCAAGAAGTAGTTGTCTTTCACGGAAAAGTTAAAACAGTTATAGTTATAACCAACACACTCTTGCATTTATATAAATACACGCTAGAACACGTCGTTTTTTCTTAGCTGCCTGGTGTTGCCCCTCACTGGCTCCCACTGAAAATTGGCACGCCTATCCCGGTTCTAAGAAATCTAGATCCTTTTAATATATCAAGGAAACTATTTATTACAATTTTGTCTAAATTGGAATCGGTGCCCCCACAGCAACGCTGAGTATCCCTGCTGGCATATATATATATATATATATAAATATGCATGAATTGATATTAGCCACCCCCATGTAGGGATACATGAATAAATTGTTGTATGTGTGTGTGTGTGTGTGTGTGTGTGTGTGTGTGTGTGTGTGTGTGTGTGTGTGTGTGTGACATCAATTTGATCGATGAAGTAACGTAGGGTTAAGTGCATTGACAAATCAAAATATATGCTTTGTGAAATGAATTCTTTTACATCATTATACTGTGGATTTATTGACGTACATACGTTTACTTATATATTCGTTATCTTTTATCTGATATGTATCTGATTAAAATCACATATTCATAATTATATATATATACATATGTGTGTGTGTGTGCATATGCATGTGTGCGTGTGTGTGTGTGTGCGTGCATGTGAGCATACATGCGTATTTATACAGTTCCCCCATGGATGAATGAGGTTATCTTTGCCACCAGATTATTTTCGGCGTAATAAATGGAAGAATGAATAAATAAGTCGATAAAATAAAATATTTTGAGCGAATTATATGAAGTATTTTCACTTCAGTGCGAACAGTTATTCAGAGAACCGTGTCTACTTTTGATTTTCATCGATACAGACAGATAGATAGATAGATAGATAGATAGATAGATAGATAGATAGATAGATAGATAGATAGATAGATAGATAGATAGATAGATTTTTCAGTCGGTTCAGATTTGGTTCCCCCATTAGCAAGATAGATAGATAGATAGATAGATAGATAGATTGATAGATAGATAGATAGATAGATAGATAGATAGATAGATAGATAGATAGATAGATAGATAGATAGAGAATGAACGAAAGGAAAAAGAAACAAAGATATCTATGATCACACGGTTGGCGAGCTAGATACTGACAAACTGAACGATAGATACATCGATAGGAATAGACTGAGATAGATAGATAGATAGATAGATAGATAGATAGATAGATAGATAGATAGATAGATAGATGGCAAATTGAGATAGGTTGATGAATGATTGATAGACTAAACATGATTCAAAGCCCCGTGCTCGTTGTTCCAGAACAGTTCACGAAGTCGATTCTTTTTTTTTTCTTTTTTCTCGCGACGTGTCCAGAGATCAAGGATAAATATTTTTGAACCGCCAAAATCTGTCTATAAGTCATTGGAGAACAGCCACGGGCGTTCGTAATCAAATAAAAAAAAACGCAAACGAAAAACAGAATCAAAAGTTAAAAACAACGTCTGACAGAAGTACTTAAGATAAAAGCAGAAGGTTTCTGTTCTGTGAATGTTTTCATGAGTTTAATACTTTATTTTTAAAAGTTTTTTTTTTATTTTACTGTCGTTTACGACTTTAAATAGTTGTTAGAGAACTACAAAGGAGAAAAAATTTAGTTATTTATGACTGGGCATTTATTTCGCTGTGTATTTATGCTTTTTTTTTCTTTTTAAGAGAGAGAGAGAGAGAGAGATTTCTGTTCTTGTTTTATTTGCAGTCGTGGTTGGCGAGGACCGTGCGTTAAGTCTATTTGAAATACATTGACGTAGGCACGGCAGGGCGACATTAAATCTAATAGGTAGAATGTTGTCGAAAATGGGAAAACAAAAAGAAGGAAGGAAGGAAGGATAGGAGTGAGAGAAGGAGGAAGAAAGGATGACCAGAAGAAGGGGAAGAAGGGAAGAAGACGGAAATTGAAGAGAATGAAAATTGTTAATAGTTACGAAGAAAAAAGACAAAAAGGAACAAACGAAGGAAAGAAGGTGAAAACTGTGACAGAAACAGAAAAAAAAATTCGAACTTCCAGGGCGGAAGAAAAAAGTAAGAAAAACGAGGAGGAAGAAAAGGAAATGTCGATTATCATTATGGAAGAAGAAGAAGAAGAAGAAGAAGAAGAAGAAGAAGAAGAAGAAGAAGAAGAAGAAGAAGAAGAAGAAGAAGAAAAAAAACAAGAAAAAGAAGGAGGAGGGAGATTTCGAGAGGAAGAGGTTCCAAAAATCACCCTGAGCAACTGGCTCGGTTAAATGACGTATAGGAAGGTAGAAGGCGTTTTCTAAGCCAGAAACTGCCTGTTACTTTTGCATCAATCAAATATGATAAAATACATAATCTACATGATTGCAAAGAAAAATAATTGATGAATAAATAATGATTATTTAAATTTATCAGCACAGCACCTAATGCTTGGGACGTCTGTCTCACTCGCAGAAGATTCGATTCCCGGTGTGAGCGAAGAGTGTGGAAAACTCTTTATTAGGGCGAACCGAGTACATCCTTAGCTATGTGATCAGAGTGGGAATGGATTTGCACCCTCCCCTATTCAAAAGGAAAGTAACAAACGAAAGAGGAGCCCTCGGGTCGCCTCCGATTTACATTAATAAATATTTTCGTTCCCGCCCACCGCAAAAAGTACATATACGAGCTAGCGTGCGTGTGTGTGTGTGTGTGTGTGTGGGTGTGTGTGTGTGTGTGTGTGTGTGTGTGTGTGTGTGGTTTTGAAACGACATAAGTGTCATTTGAAAAATAAATGTGTTTAATTAGATTAAAAATCAAATTTGTAATTTGAACCTCTCAACTTATCAAAAATCTATTGACTGCATGTGTATAAGAGGGTATATATATATATATATATATATATATATATATATATATATATATATATATTGGATGGAATTTAATTAATCACATTTATTATTTTAAATGGCGCTCATTGCGTTTTGTAATTACACTCTTCATATATTATATATATATATATATATATATATATATATATATATATATATATATATGTATATATATATATATATATGTATATATGTATATATATATACACACATATACATGTTTATATACATATGTGTGCGTGTTGGTATATGTGTTTGAGTGCGTGCATATTGATTTTATTGTCTTCTTCAATGTTCACCGTAGAAAAGGTATGTATACTTGAACTCAGATTGATAGATTGTAAAAGACCGATTTATACAATGGGAAAATACGAAGATAGATAGATAGATAGATAGATAGATAGATAGATCTGAAATATACGTTTAGATATAGTCTACATAACAGATATGTGTAAATATAGATATAAGCAGAATAGATAAATGTATGGGGAGACAGATATGAACACACATATAGATACATTGATATATAAATGGATAAATAAAGACACTGAGAGAGAGAGAGAGAGAGGGGGGGCTGAAGGAAGTGATTTTAAATAATGAAATTATTCTGTCTTGCTCGTACCTCATCACATGATTATTTTGTCGTTCACTTTTTAGTCTTCTTTCCATCTCAAAAGACTTTTAAATGGCCAAGAAATAAAAATGAATTATCAAAGCTTAAAGTTAAAGAACGGCAGATTTTAATTAGTTTCGGTTAAATGAAACGATAAGCGTCTTAAGAAGAGAACACAAGTAGTTCTGCCTTCCTAAATGAAGATAATAAAAAAAAAAAAAAAAACGAAGCAGCCACTCTATTTGAAAATGCTAATGCGAAATTCTAATTGTAAAATTTTAGACAAATACAAAATATTACTTCAGCGTAGCGGAAAATAAAAGAGTTACTTTCAACGACTCTATGAATTTATTAGGTGTACTTGACTCATATCTTTGTTTTATTGGTTAGCATATTGACCTGCCCACTCTCCAGTTTATTATGAACAGAACTAGCAGCACATACTTCAAGTAATTAACTGCATCCTCTCGTAATTTTGGTCAACTATATGAACCAAAAAAAATTAATCATATCATAACCCTACGCGGCCAGTAACGCTTGCCTTTATTCCTGGCCGCTACCCATATCCCCTGATTTCTACCCTATTCATCATCATCATCATCATCATCATCATCATCAGTCTTTTAGCGTCCGTCGTTGGACATAGACCTTTCCCAGGATTTGCCACACTCCCCAATCATGGGCGTCACGGAGCCAGTACTTCCTGAACTTGTCTAGCTCGTCTCTCCATCTAACACTTTGTCGGCCTCGGTTGCGTATGTGGTCTCGGGGGATCCATGTCGTGAGTCGCGATGTCCATCGATTGTCTGCAATTCTTGCAACATGGCCAGCCCACCGCCATTTGAGATTTTTAATGGATTCTATGATGTCCCTGTCTTGTCTTTTCTCGGATGTACTGTGCTGTCTTGTGGTCTCTCCATGTGAGGCCCAGCATTATTCTTTCATGTGCACGTTGCATGGTTTCTCAATTTTCGGGTCTGTCTCTTGGTTAGGTTCCATGTTTCAGCTCCATAAGTGACTATTGGGAGGATGCATTGGTTATACACCCTTCTCTTTAGGATTAATGGGATCTTATAACCCTTCGCGGCCAGTAACGCTTGCTTTTATTCCTGGCCACTACCCATATCCCCTGAATCCTAACCCATTCAGAGTGTAACAAAGCCTGGCTGTTGCAGATCAAATACCCGTCCTACTTCGTATGAGTAACAAATTTTCGTAGATATTTGAGATGAGTCAGTTTGGCTAAGTCGGTGACAGTGACAACTACCGATCACTTTGTCGTGATTTCAAAAGACAATCTCATATGTCGTTTTGGTTTAAGGTGACGGGACAGAGAAACAGTGAAGATTTTACTCCACTAAATTGGATGAGGATTGTTCTTATTGTTGTGGGAGGAAACAAAGAGTCAGTTTGGATCAGTCGGTTAGAGAGGCTGCTATCGATCACTTGGTCGTGCTTTCAAAATACAGTTTTATAAGGCGTTTTGGTTTAGCGTGACGGAACCGACAGTGTAGAGTTTACTCCACTAAATTCGATGAGGATTGTTCTTGTTGTTACGGAAAGAAACAAAGTGAACTTTACCCTCCAACTTTGACTGGAGTTTGACAAAATCATTAGCAATGCATTTTTTCTAGCTAATATAATTATCAATGCTTTTATTTGATAAAATCGTTTGTTATATATATTAATAGTTTAAAATTGTTACCAATGGACTTACATTATCCAAATAATAGTTGTATTCTGTCGGTAATGTTTGATTCAGAGCCTGGCTAATTTCCTCTTCATTTCTGTCCATTCAAATCGAAAAATTATTAGTGCATACTTACGGTAAGCTCACTACCGATGTATTCCCGTAGTAAAATCATTAATGATCAATCACTATAGTAAAATCATTCGCATTGTATTCCTATAGTAATTAATTTGCAATGCATATATATATATATATATATATATATATATATATATATATATATATAATTAAATAATTGAGTCATCCAAAGACAGCTGTTTCGTTGCATTACAACTCTTCCGTGTGGCTATAGACTATACATTATCCCATCCAGAATCACGAGGTAGGATCGAAACCTTCGCTTCAGACCTATATGCTGGCATTTTAACTCTGCCCTAATCAGAACTAGATTGTCCCTAAGGTTGAATTTAAGCGATATATTTACTTACTTACGATCCCCCATCCATCAGAGCATTGAATATATATATATATATATATATATATATATATATATATATATATATATATATATATATATATATATATATACTTAGTCACTCAAGAGAAGAAATCACATGATCAACATCTTTTGGCGGCATGCCGTGTCATGTACGATCAATCTAAAAAGGGGAAGAAAAAAAATGATCAATGAGTAAGTTATTTCTCTTGCCTTTTGTTGGATGGTGATCACTAAAGCAAGTCAGATTTTAAAAACAAAACAAGCGTGAACATTGACTGACACAAAATAAGGAATAATTCAACAGGAATTGTAAATTGAATACCACTAAAAAAAGAAACTATTTTCGAGGAGGGACTGTCGAAAACAACACAAAATCTTTGACGAAGACGTAAGGAGTAAATATTTAAATTTCCAGGCTTCTGGCCCCAGAATACTGTCTGTACGCGTGATATACACAACTAGATGGCAGATTTCAACAGAAAAAAAAACGTGACCGCTGCTAGACACAATAAGGAGAAAATTTAGGATACACTTGTATGGTAAATTGGGCCCCCTCCTCAAGCTGTATTTTGGAGAGGAATTTCCCTAATTCTTCTCGACATAAGGAGTAATTGTTCAAATGCCCATCCCTCCAGCTCTATTGGTGTCAATCGGTACGCATGAAACAGACAGATAATCAGCCTAAATTAAGATCTTAAGAAACCTATGTTGGCAGTTTTGGTTGACGATTTCTAGTATTTCAACTTCTAATGGTTGATTTGACGACCTCCGTACCGGAAAATGAATTATGTCTTTTGTGCTCTCCATTGAAGAAGAATTAACCACTCAATTCATTCTCTCACTATTTCTTTCCTTCCGCCTCTTGCTTCCTGACAATGTCTTTGGTTGTCAGACTGGCACCATGAAATGCGTCCATTTAGCCCTGAAATCCGTTTCGAAAAATCTCGAGGTCTTGGCCTTGTATCGTCTGAAACGGACACAGGACTCTTGTTATACTAAATAACTTTGGCTAATGGAATGAAGAGGAAGGAATCGATTACATATTAAGTACCAACCATTTCCTTTTGGAAAATTTCAAGGCAGCGGGAGTTAGGGGGCGGTCAGAAGATATCGCTATTTACCAATGAAGTTGGGAAACAGTATATGTGTTCTCTCGTGTTTTGTCTTCCCGATACAAACAGCCAAACAAAATTGTCAACATGGGTATATTCAGTTTCTAATTGAGTCTGGCTGGCTCGCTATCTATCTATCGATCTATCTATCTGCCACTCGTATAGGCAACTCTATTGGAGCTAGAGCGCTGAAAATTGAACGATCACTTGATATAATGCGTAGAAAAAAATTTGATTTATTTTTTTGGAAATTCACCCGAATTTAAGTGGGGGCAGCGATTTTTGTGGTAATTTTATGCTAAATTGGTTACGTAATTTGCATCCGGTCGCAATCCCGTTTGTTCTTTTAAAAAATTAGACTTTTTTAGTTGTCACCATCCATCAAAAGGCAAGAGAAATAATTTATTCATTAAACATCTTTTTCAATTTTTTACTTGATCAAACCCCAACACATCATTTTGCTCAAAGGCATCGATCACGTGGCAGTTTTTATTGAATGACTAAACAGAACTGTCCGTTTATCTATCTGTTTGTCTCTACTTCAATCTGTCCACAAAGTATGTCAAAATTTTTTAAGCAAATTTCAATGATTATTGAGTTTGACAATGGGCTAGGGAATGATTCATCAAATTCTTGGGGTGGATCCAGGAAATAGTTTTCAATTGAGAAACAAAATTTTATCATTCTCCTGCACACAACAACAGAACTCCAACAGTAATCATAACAAACTATTTTAGGGAAAAAAACTCTCTGATAGTATAATGGTTTGCACGTCTCCTTCACCATGCAGAAGGTCCCTGGTTCGATTTTTGGTACGGGCAATGAGTGAGGAAAAATGTTCACGAGGATGAATCCCTGAGCATTCTCCACCTAATTGAATACACTTCGGTGGACTTTCATCCTGCCGTCGTCATGAGAACATGAAAGAGTAAAATCCTGGTCTCAACCAGACTTGAAACTCACGAGGATTACTAAAAATGATGCATGCAACGGAAATCGGTACTTAATCACCGACCGTGAATACTCAAATGGTATGTTAAGTCGGACCCTTTTGCCGCGTCTGTCTGTCTCTCCGTCGGTCCACACAATATCTCCAATATTTCTCATTGAATCTCAATTATTATTTATAGAAGGATCGGCAGCAGATTTAGGCATTTGTGTTCGTCGAGAAACATTTTTGTCATTTTACTATACAGCACTATTCCTAGCCACAGAAGGCCAAAAGTAATTAGAACTGAATATTTGAAGGACATTTGCAGATTCAAAGTTTTCTCTATATTTCCTCTGTTTGTTCGCCTTTCCCTATCTTTTTGCAAATGTAGCCTTGAGCCAAATCTAGTCACGGTAAAGACATCAAAAACATGGATTACTGACTTGTATCCACCATCATTCATTTTATTTTACCTATCAACTTTTTTTTCTTGAGGTCCTTATTTTCAACGGTAATTCTTCATAGATGATCGTTTGAGAATTCTTCCTTGTCTGAGACAGTTAAAGAATAGTGCTTGGGTTGGATATCATATCACATGTGAATTTCGATTTATACTTATCAACTGAAAGAAATAATAGAATAATAGGAAGAAAGATGTGCTTGGCTGTTACAGGGTCGAATTCTGCTCCGTATACTTCTGCTACTGGAGATGATTACTGCAACTTTTGCATTATATACTATTCAATTCATAAATATATAATTCTTGTCAGTTTGAATAAGTTAGTAAGAGAGACACCTGACAATCGTGTGGTGACGATTTCAAATCTCGTTAAGACGGTGTTGATTTTTATGTATCAGTTTGGTTCAACGTGACGGGATTAATAAACAGTGAATTGTTTTACTCCCCCTAGTTTTTGCGAGGATTGCTGTTGTTATCGCTGTTATTAGTGGATGGGGACATTGTCAACTCCAAGTCGGACAAAAGTTTGACAAAAAAAAAAGGGACCCGCAAACAATCAGAGAATAGAAAAAAATGATGGAATAAGAAGTAGGGGAGAAAGAAGAAAGACAGTACAATGAAAACAGAGGAAAGATAAAGGGGCGAAAAGGAACAAATAAAACTTAATGTGATCGCAGAAAATAGCCCGAGGGTGAAAGAAAAAGGAAAAAGGAAGCGAAACATCAGTGAAAAACCGTGAAAAGAATGGTGGGAAAATTTCTGGGAACGAATCTGCATACTGAAAAGATTGAAGAAATGTCTTCCAAAAACAATAGAATGCCTTTGTTTAGGGAACCAAAAATTCCGTTGGTCGGAAGCAAAGATGTGAATAGCGACAAAAATAAATTCACAATTCGATCCGAACAAAACTATTCAATCGATAGCTGTGCTCTGTTTAACTCTACTCTATAGAAACAGTGGGAAGTTGGCGCCATTTTTTTTTATATTCAGTTTCCCGCCTTTTTCTCATTTTACCCGCCTTTTTCTTGTTTTCCCGCCATTTTCTTGTTTCCTTTTTCCCTTTCCCGTTATTTTTGAACAGCCATGATAGTTTTTGGCTTTCTATCATTTGATTCCTCTCTCCCTCTCTCTCTCTCTCCCTCTCTCTCTCTCTCTCTCTCTTTCTCTTTCTCTCTCTCTCTCTCTTCCCATTTCCTATTCTCCTTCTCTTATTTACTACTTTTTCCTTCCTAGTTTTCCTCTGGAACTAAATTAGAGGAGGTACATGTGATTGATTGTGTCTATCTGTCCGTTTGTTTGTTTGACCACCCAATATCTCCAAAATCTCTCAATGAATTCTATTGACATTTTGTGAAATGGGCTCGGGAAGAATTGATTAGATTTGAGGATGGATTCGGGATTCAAAAACTGGCTCTTCTTCTGCATCGAGACTGTATATCCATACAAAATCTTCGAAAGCTCTCAATTTTCAAATGATATTCCGTGATAGGGTAGGCACTGGCTTAGGAAGAATTGATATAATTTAGGGTTGAATTGAGGAATCTTTTACAGTCACCTCTCCACCATTGTAGCTGTATATGAACTGATTTTTGGTGACACGGGTGTTGGTAGAGATGTTTGTTCCAGCACTCCTGGCCACGCAGTTTTATCAACAGACTTTAAAATTGGCATTGGTGCTCCACTAAAACCTTTCCGAGAAAAATTTCGGGAAAAAAAGTACTGCACTAGATCCTTCTTCAAGAATTATTTCATTTTTTGAAAAAAAAAGCTTTTCTGGCCTTTTAGGGCCCTATCCTGGTGGATTTATAAATAACATTATGATTTTCCAGACTTTACGCTATTTCAAACGCTTTCCAGTGGAAAACGCTAATGATGTAACGAATCGAATTTATTCTGACTACATTTAGTCATCAGAGGAATAGCTTGACATGACTTCAAATGCTGGTACTACGGTTGTTCAATTATTGACTGTGATGGGGAGTTGTTGTAGTTTGTAATTCTTGGATATCTTTAGAAGTCCCTTGCTAGAAATGGAAGTAATCACATCAATGGATATGAACGTGAATATTGTGGACACATCTTTGAACATGTTCCATAAACATGCCCTCACCAAAACCTTGATCCCCTTTGTTTGTGTGTTTCATGGAGATTAGAGGTGAGAGGGAGTTGTGGATGCAATGAGTTTGTAAATAATTTTGATACCCCTAACTCTTTTAGCCCCCAAACCTCACCAATCTGTTTTGATAAACAAACACTTCACCCTTCCCAAATTATACACGTACAAATAGATAAATGAATACAGTATGTTTGTAACAAAAAGGTGGAGGTTATTAGCAGCATGAACATGAATACAATCATTCAGTACTAAAGCAAATAATGAATTTGTTTCATCATAATTGGTCTATTAGCGTCTGTCATTGAACAGAGGCCTTACCCAAGATTCGACAGACTTCTCTATCATGGGCATTGCCGAGCCAGCACTTTCTGAATTTATCTAACTCGTCACACCATCTTACTTTCAGTTTTGGATATGATCTCTAGGGATCCGAATCGTGGGTCGTGATGCCTGGTTCCTTGGTTAATCTTTTGATTAGTTTCAATGTTTCAGCATAAGTGACTAAATTGGTTGTATACCCTTCTTTTTAGGACTAATGGGATTTTCTTGTTCTTGAAAGTTGAGCTTGCTCTGCGGGAGGCTTGCCAACCTAGTGTGATTTTTCGCTTTAATTCTTCTCCTTTTGTTGAATCCATTGAGACTAACTGTTCTGGAAAGGTGTAGTGGTGTACTCTGTCCAGTTCTGCATTTTCGATTTTGATCGTTGTGTCTTTGACCCCAAGATGTTGTACATGACATTCGTGGATAAGGACGCTCTAAGAGAGAAGAATCTGTAGCCAACTTTGTAGGCGGGATGTAAGGCGATTTTTGAGTCTTTGGTGATTCGATATTTTTGATTGTATATCCTTACCTGATGTCTTTGACGCCAGTAATGCTTTTTTCCTCTTTCTGGCTTTCCTCGCAATGGAACTTCTTGTTTCTTTTTCTGAAAGGTCCTTGTAGTTCTTCTTGACTTGCATTTCTTCTCCTTTTTGTTGTTTTCCCCAGCTATTCTTCTTCAGGGAAAGTGGATTCATGCCTATTCTGTGGTACCTAATGTTATTTGATATCACTGTATATATATATATCATTTAGAAAATTATTAATGCACCATTTACAACTAAAGTTTTCACCATTTTAGCCCGTGAAATCTTCAGAATGACCTGCTTTTTAACCATCGCTTCTGCTCTCATAGTCGACGTACATTAAGTTCCGCTTTGAAGTCAAAAAATAAACATCTGATTTGTTAATGAGAGTTATCTTTCTTATATTCGTGGAAAGAGAGAACAAAAGAACAAACGATGGGATTTAGTTCGACTTTTCACAACTATTTTTGTTTTCATGTCTATTGTTCTGAAATCCAAGCGCGTTTCCGTTTTGACTTTATTCTAAGTTTGTTTTCGAGTTGTTTCTCAAATTTCCCAATTTCGCGCCCGTGCCTCATGGCTGATCGTATACTTTACGTTTTAAGCATATTTGCACTTTGCTCTTCAGTATGTCTCCATTTATAGCAAATGCTTTCCAGCAAATCGTTAAGAGCCGTCTTATTTCATTTCCGTGACATTATCAACTGAAGTCGGTAAATGTATTCTTCAAGTCCCTCTAAGGCTATTCAGACGGTCTTTCCGGAACTTCATCATTGAACATTACTTTTGTCATTGTTTTGTTCATCTTTAACCGTATTTCTTCATTTTCCCTATGTAGATCATAGTTTCGTTGGTCCTCTGCAGTTTCTGTTATTAATGCATCTCTTACTATGGCCACTCTCATGTATTCCCAGTCTGTTTTCCAGAAGGTACTTTCGAGGCCTTCTGTATATATCTTCCTGTAAATATCATCGTCAAGTCTCACTCTTATTCTGATATTTATCATGTTGGTATCTTTATGAAGTCTGATTATTGCAGAGCCATTTTGTACATATTCTCAGTTACTTTTACATAACTCTCATACATACCATGTTTCTTCATTGAGTTTTGAGACTCTCGTGTGTTCTATTGAATCAAAGGCCTTTTCATAGTCTACATAAGGTAAGTAAAGTATCCCTATACAAGATTTTCAAATCGACGATATATACATCTATTATTTGAAAATCTTGTATAGAGAACCAACGGTTAACCATTGTAATAGATTGAATTTCTATTAAACATTGATTGACTTTGCATAAAGAATCAAGAAAAATAAACGAATTTCGTACATATATATATATCTATATCTATCTATCTATATCTATATCTATATTTATATATGTGTGTATGTGTGTGTGCATATATATATATATATATATAAGGAAGCTTTGGGTAACACACGCAAACACACATATATATATATATATACATACATATACGTTTATGCATGCACTTTTTATTGAATTTAAAGAAGCATGAGGAAGGTCTCTTTGAAGGTTATGTTGACGAAGAACCCAAAATATACGGCACGGAAAATTTATCGAAAATTTTAGAAAAAGCTCATCTGAGCAAAATATGTTATTCATTTTCCTCTCCTGAATCCAACCAGCCACATTAAGAGAGTTGAATTCTCGGGAATCATGTGTTCTTAAGAGACGTCAGTCGAGATGAATTGCCGTCCAGAGCAGCTGACTTCGCAAAAGGAAGATATGCATCTCGTTGGCCAAACATGATGCATGCAGGTGTTCAATATCTTAAAAAAGTAAATAGAAAATGATACATATCGCTTATTCAAAATGGTTTGTTATAAGGGCAATCTATTTTCGAACCGATTGCTTGTGAATTTGAGTTGAGAACATAGAAAGTCAGTCATGAGTTGGAGTCAGAGTTGCAATTAATTTTTATGGTAGTTCCAAGGATTATATTCCAAGTGTTCTTCATGCTTCTACCTAAAAATTATAAAGTTATTCAAATTACTTATTTGTTAAATCTATATCTCTTTAAATGTGGAAGATATTTATACTATCAAAATATTTCCTATACTTCAGTATACTCTTATTCCAGGTAACTACACGAACTTTTGACAAGGCGATGGATATGCCCGAAACTTGTAAAATGTTGATTTAATCGTATTAATCTTTGCGCCATTCACAAGAAAAATGATTGGAGAAAATTCCGGTACAATGTATTAGACACAAAAAAATCTATATCAGAAATGTCTCTAATTATTCTTTTTACGTAAGACATTAAGATTACTACCATGAAATTAAGATGTTACGAGTTTCGGGCGATTATATCGACACATATATCCTTGTTGTCAAAAGTGTCTACTACCTTTCAAAAAGTTGTTACATCTCTTCGTGAAAAAATCTTCATGGAACTGACAAGTTTATCAAAGTCCTCTTCAATTTATACCTGAATCTCTTGGCAGTGAGAAAGTGGTCTACACCTTTTCCCGGGCAAATTCTCAAATAAAGAAGGGAATCGAACGGAGTAAACACGTTTCAGTTAGTTTCTGTCTCGCTAAAGGAAGATTAGGGGTAAATCAAAGTTCTACCGTGTGTCTGTGTCTACGTCATTATCACTAATACTATTAGTAGCGATGTTTCAGTTGTTGGAGAGAGAACAATTCAACTAAATATAGGCATGTCTGTTTTTCCATTGGATAAAATGATTGTTTTTCTCACTCTGGAAACACAAATTCGTTTTTAGACGCGTCCTTGCATCTCTATAAGATACTTTCCGGTCGGTGAGACCCTAATAGATTAAATATCCTTTTTCTCAACCACATGACGTTGGATTGATATTTAAAAAAAAACCCTTTTGGTAAACCATTTTCATCTTTCTCTCTCTCCTTCCCTCTGTTACTACGATCACAACTAGAAATGTTAAATATCAATTTTCTTCGCTGTGTCATGTTCGATCTGTACAACATTTTGTCCCGACCTTTGGGTGAACCATTCTCATCTCTATCTTCACCTTCATCTCCCCTACCTCATCCTTTACAACTGCAACGAACGCTTTTTGTTTGCCAAATTGTATTGACTTATTGTTTTGAAATTATGAATTTTTGTTCGAGGTATGCATTTTTTGTTTGCAATAAACATATTCATCCTGTAATATATGTTTGTATAAATCCATCCCGACGTAAATAATCTCATATTTTTTTATGAATACTATATCAGTGTTTTAATATTATTGTCCCATCATTTTTTACGGGTACCATACAAGCATTATTCCATGATTTTCTTTGGTCCGTCTGGAAAAGTAAGGTTTGCCCAAGGGAGATAACTAAGCCGGATAACAAAGTCCAAGAATGTTTTCATTCAGTCGTTGCAGATTACACTATTATTTTCATGGAATTTATTTGCATATTTCAGTCTAACTGAATTTAGCCTACAGAAATTATTCAAATTACCATCAAGTTATTCCACAGAGAGATTCTTATGACAAAAATGAATAGGATTTACACGGCAGATTCTCCTCTAGCAGGCTGTGATCTTCGAGACAGAAACATCGGCCAGTTCCGTTGGCCATTTTCTAAGTCTTTGAAAATGAATGGATGGTTTGTCTTTTTTTTTTAAACTTGTTTTCTTTGGAAAAATATTGCATAAAGGACTATAAATTTTATATAATGGTACGTTTTTGAAGTGAACATAAATACTCACACACAGAGACGTATGCACACAGGGGCATACATGCAAAGACACTCACACAGAGTCAAACACATGTGCACACTGGCAACATGCACATACGCACATGCGTATGAACACACACACTCATAGAACCTCATGCGTGCAAAAGCGCCGACACGTACGCAAACATGCACAAGCCAACTCATACGCACACCTGCACGCACTCACACGCTTATATGGATATATGCACATACACGCATTCTCATCCACATGCACGCATGCACGCATACACAAGTGCACAAGCGCGTGTACATGCACATGCATATCTATACAGAAACACACACACACATGCGCGTGCACACAGAGGTATTCTCACGGTTCTTTCAGACACGAATACCCTTGGCCAAAGATCCACATAATTCTCAAATGAAATTTCATTTGCTTTTCATAAACTTTAATATTTATAGAGAAAATGAATTGGACAATATTGAATCACTGCAACTCTCTAAGATGGCAAGTGTTCCCTCACTCTTAGTCGGGCTGTTTCGTCTACAGACTTGAAAATTGGCATCACTTCTCCACTACGACTCTTCTATAAATAGTTCTTTTTTTGTTTTTTGTTTTTTTGGTGGATGGAGGGCTTTTAGGGATCTTATTCTGACTGGCCCATTGATAACATCGAGATTCTCCTGAATCCAAACTCTATTTTAGATGTTTTCCCGTGGAAAACACCAAAAAAAAATTTATTCCCACCATGTTCATTCTTCATTATAATTTCTTTTACATGACTCCAAACTTTGACGCTACGGTTGTTCATTTACAGACTGCGGGGAAAATTATCTTCGTCCAATATACGTAAACAGAGATATTTATTTTCAAAAAATGTTTTTTGGTTGATAAAAAAAAATATTGTTACTCAATAGTTTTTGTTTTTCATTTTTTTCTGATAATGATATCGATGATTCAACTTCAAAGTTTCCAAGCAAAGAAAAAATAGGGAAGTGTGCGTGCATCTGTGCACATATCTATCTATTTCAATTTAGCTATTTTGATGCTGAAGCCAGATTAAAGCTAGGGGGGCACCAGGAATGTATATAGCTCACACACACACACACACACACACACATATATATATATATGTATATATATATATATATATATATATATATATATATATATATATATATATATACTGACTCTATAGCTTTCCTAGACACCCGAATATATGTATATAGAAATTGAAACCTCTAAACCACCCTTTGCACTAAACCCACATACGCACACACACACACAATTACCTCCATTCTAAATCAGCCCACCCCAAACACCTGAAAAAAGCCGACCGTCTTCACGAGCTCTTAGAATTAGAAAAATGTGTTCTGCTGATAATTAACTCAACAGGTACAACCATGAACTTTTATAACATTTCACTAAACGAGGATATTCACTCGATGATACTAATAACCCAGTAAAAAAAATCAACGACGGTACCCAGAGAAAAAACCCTCACGCTCTCTAACAATAATAAACCTGACCACATACCACTTATGACCACCTTCAATAACACACTCCAACCCTAAGAGATGGAATATCCTCACACTTAAAACAGATCTCAAAGAAATATTCATAGAACCATGTGTCATCGCCTACCACAGACCCCAAAACATCAGAGACATGATTAGCTCCAACAATATAGTAAACAATGAAGTCTCAAGTCAAAACATCACTAAAACCACTAAATTCTGTCAACCGTGCGATAAGAGAAATAGTCTGTGTTGTAACCACCTCAAGCACATTAACACCTTCACTAGCTCTACTTCTAACGATAGTTCCTACATATACCATAGCACAAAGTCGTAGCAAAAATATGATAAGAATATACCAGATGCCGCTTACAATACATAGGCAATTTCGAGTGGCAATTTAACATTGAATTATTAACAATAGACTCAAACCACAAAACCATCCAAGCCCACTCCCTGTAGAATTACACTTCCACTTTCCTGGACACAATTTTGCCACGGACGCTAGATTCATAATCATGGAAAAAAAAATACACTCATTGACAAAAGTCATGAAGATAAGTGGATCAACAAACTTGAAACTCTCTCCCCTAATGGACTGAACATCAAACTCAACAACCCTGACAACACAGACCCTTAAATCATAATTCTTCCACTAACAACAACGGCACATCTACACTCTACCCTCCCTCAGGTATATCTAGTTTTGGGAACTTCACAGTCACTCAGACCCATCCCCACTAAAACCTTTGTATGGTATTCCACTTGTATTAAACAGCCAACTTTCAATAACGTATACGGTTGATACGTATGAAGTTCCCTGACCTCATCACCCTACCATCTACACCATCCACGTCTTACCCACAAAATCCAATACTTAACCATTACCCTTCAACCCTGACACTCCATGGACTCTCGGAGACCCACTACTACTGCTGCTACAACCACTGGCATGCGTGAACTTCATCATAGACTGAATAAATTCTCACACATCAGGATGACCAAAAAAGAGTGGATTCCAATTTTTGCTTCCAAATGTTAAATTTGTTTTCCACAGCAAACTTTTAACCAGTAAATGGCACACACACACACACACACACACACACACACAGCACTGCACACGCTACTGAAGATTGGAATATCCACTGAAACACGTTTAGCTCAACGATTGACATATTTATGGATTAACTAAATACTAAACTAAGTTGGCATTCACTTTTACTCCTGAATCTATCTCACTTCTTATTATTCACATTATATATATATATATATATATGTATTCATCAGTTTTCCTTGAGCGTGAAGCAGATGCATCAGTATATCCCGTGGTTGAATTAGAGCATACCAAGTTGCGTGATTTGTATCATCATAATCGCATCAGCCCTTTAGCGTCCGTCGTTGGACATAGACCTTCCCCAAGATTCGCCAGACCTCTCTATCATGGGTGTTGAGAGGGCAGTACTACATTTGTCTTGCTCGTCTCACTGTTTTACTTTCCGTCGATCACGGTTGTGCATAGGATCTCTAGGGATCTAAGTTTTGAGTTGTGATGACCAGCGGTTATCCAACATTCTTACAACATGTCAATTCCATTAATATTTGAGTTTCTGATCTGGGACTCCTGTCTTTTCTCTAATATACTGTCCTGTTTTATGATCTGTACATGTGAGATCGAATATGATTCTTCCATGAGTATGTTGCATGGTTATCAGTTTGAGGATCAATCTTTTGGTCATGTTTCAGCTCCATAGGTGACTATCGGAAGAATCATTGGTTGTGTTTGTATTCTGTCTGCCTTTCTGTCTGTCTGTATGTATGTAATCGCCTACCAGTAAAAAGAACTTGATATTAATCCATAATTTTTTCTGGGTTCACGGTTTTTCAGCAAATCATTTTTACCCCCCCCCCATATGTTTTTAGGGTATTTCCAGTCAGAGATTGGTCTATTTATACGATTATTACTCATTGGTGAAAAAATGCCTCTTGATAACGTACTAAAAGAATATTTTTAATTATTTTTCTGAAAATCAATTCTTGGAGATTAGATTCTGGCGTTAGATGACGTTCCTTATCAAGAAACAAACTGTAAAAAAAATCAACGTTTTTATCGCCTCATTAATTGGTTGTACAAGGATACTTTTTTCCAAGACTTGGAATTTAGGCATCAGAAGTAATGTCGATCACATGGAGGGAACATTTATTTTTAACTTGTTTGAGGGTCGAAATCAATAAGGAACTTTTTCTTTCCGGGTTCAAAATTCAAGGGGAATTATTTTTTTCATTTCTCTTTTAGGGGTTGAAATTAAAGGAGATTTTCCTTTATCTCTTTTTTCTTTTTCTTTTATCAAAGGAGGGATTTTTCTCCCTTTCCGAGGTCAAAATGGGTGGGTGATTTTTTTTTTACTTTTTGGGATCGAATTCCAAGATAATTTTTTTTTACTTCTAGAGGTCATAATCGAGGTGGAATATTTTTCTCGCTTTTAGGGGTTGATATCATGGTCTATTTTTTTTTCTAGTTTTAGGGGTTGACATCATTGGTATTTTTTGTTCATTTTTAAGAGACGAAATCTAGTCGGAGAGAGAATTTTTCCTCTTTTAGAGGTCTCAATTGAGAGTTAATTTTCCCCACTTCTCTTTTCTTTTTTTTTTTCATCTAGGGATCAAAATAGAGGGGAAGATTTTTCACTTTTAGGAGTTCAAATTTACAGCTTTTCCAGAATTCTGAGGGAATTTTTTTGCACATTTTTAGGGGTCAAAATCGGAGGGGGGATATTTTTTTTTTCATTCCCAGAGGTCCCAAATGAGAGTTCATTTTTCCCATTTTAAGGGGTCAAAAGCATTAGAATTTTTGTCTTTTCGCTTTCAATATCGAGAAAAAATTCGTTGTTTGGTTTTTTTTTTTTACTTTTAGGGATCAAAATCGATGGATAGATTTTTCAATTTTTAGGGGGTGCAAATTTAGAGCTATTTCTTCAGCTTCTAAGCGTCAAAATGCGAGGGAATTTTTATTTTGAGGAGAACTTTTTTGGCTTTCTAGGTCTCAAACCAAATTTGAGAGGAGGGAAGTTTTCTCTACTTTTAGGAGTCGAAATCGAGGAGATGAATTTTTTCCATTTTTAGGGGAAAAATTCTAGAGGGATTTTTTTTTCAATTTTAGGGGTAAAATTGTGGGTGCAATTTTTTCCTCTTCAAGTGATCGAAATCCAAAGGTATTTTTTTTAAATTTTAAGGGTAGAATGGATTGGGGATTTCCTTTCACTCTCAGGGTAACAATCGAGGGGATGATTTTCTCACATTTTTGGGCTCGAAATCGGAGGGAATTTTGATTTGCTGGGGTATGTTTTTTCCACTTTGAAGGGTCCAGATTGGGAGCTATTTTTAACTTACTTTCAGGGGTCAAAACAAGGGGAAGTTCCTTTTTCATTTTCAGTGGTCAAAGTTGAGGGAGGAGATTTTTTCTTCGCTTTTACGGATCAAAATAGGGGGAAATCTTTTTTTCCATTTTTAGAGGTCGAAATCAAACAGAATTATTTTTGACTTCCAGAGATTAAAATGGCGGGAAGATTGAACATTCCCTCTCGATTGCGACAATCGAGAGGGAACGTTTATTATAATTTTTCACGGGAAAATCTTGTGGAAATCTTTAAAAATCACGGGGTGATTTTTTTTAGTTTTAGGAGTCAAAATCGAGAGAGGGGTTCAATTTCATTTTATGGGATCAAAATAAAGTGGATACTTCTCCCCCTTTTCAAAATGACGCCTTTTCCCTTCAATACCCGCCCCCAGATTCTGAAGATTAGCACCCTTTTTTGGGCATTACCTCCGTTTTGACAATAGTTCCTTTTTTTTCTTTGAATTACTACCCTTTTCCTCAACATTAAACGCCCATTATGAGCATAATACCTCTTTTTTTTAAACATTCTACCTTTTCTTTACATCAGCCACGCTTCTTTTAGGAGATCAGTCGTACTTGAATTAACCCCTGTTTTTTATTTTACCCTTGACCCCTTTTTAGATATTAACCTTTTTTTACATTAAACCAACCCTTTTTCTACACTAACCTAACATTTTTTTTACATAGCATCCCACTTTTTCAACATGATCCGCTTCCTTTTTTGACAATGAAAAATTAGTATTAAATCAATGTTGAAAACAAATTAAACTAAATGGTATCTGATTCCCATTTATCTATCTTTCTATTTCTTTTTGAGATTGCGATTCACATCGCGTGTTAGAGCTGTGAGTTTGTCTAGTACGTACAATTACGTGGCTTTGGCCATGAAAAACATATAAAAGGAGCCACCAGCAGAAAGCTAGCAAGTAGGAGAGAAGCAGTCAGATTTCATTTATTATTGATAACATCTAGCTATTTCTTTTTTCTTTTTTTTTTTTTACGTTATTACAGATGTTTTCTAGTTTGAAACACCAGTGATGTCATAAATACAATTTATTCTCACCACATTTATTCTTCGGTGGAATTTTTGACATGGCTTCAAATTTTGACGCTACGGTTGTTTAATTATTGACTGCAATGGCGAGTCATTACATTGATGCAGTTTGATTTTTTTCAATTGTATACGATGCCAATGATGTCAATACAATCATCTAATATAGAACTAAATAAATCAATATTATTGCTAAAACGATTAGACTGATGTCCTGAATGTGGTTGCTGTACTAACAATGTTTATGTGGTTGTACTCTCTGTCCTTTCTCAGGTGTCTGTCGTAATTGGCAACATTTAAAAATGAATCCTGTAATCTACGTATTAGTTGGATCATCGTTGCAATGAATATACCAAAGTATTTAACTTCTTTGCAGTACCTAGTTCGAACCTTGGACACCCAGGCCAGTTTCAAAATAAACCTAATCAACTCTTTTATCCACTTAGAAAAGAGTACAATAGGACAATCTGGTGGTAAATATTTGTGATCTTCAACGTGATGTTGCTTGTGTGTTCTTTCCACTGAACTAGAGTACATGACTTTTTGCACGCCCCGTGGTGTAATTAGACGGTGGAATCTCTAGATCCCTGGGCTTAACAATGGTTCATCCTTTATTAAAGTCTCTCATGTGGTTTTAAATCCTATGCTATGCATACTGAGGATATAATTAGAGCCCAGCATGATTATTTCAATCGTATTGTTTCCAGTGTTTTTCTAAATCTCTTATTCTAACTTTACTCCTCAGGAGTTGAACACTATTGAAACGAATACGAGAACACTACAATGGCTGCGGAATGAATCTATACATAAAAAACGCAAAATAGAATTTTAAAAAGCAGAAGTGTGTTTGGGTTCTCACTAACTAAAAGGGAGAAGAGAGACATCGTACATCTGGCAGACATTCATAATTCCAAGGTAAAGTTGGTTTCAGTGCAACATGAACAGTCCATTGAGAGAAAATGTCTCCATCACTTGATCAGCGCATTTTTGCCATTTTAGCTGCGTTTGGGGCGTTATAAATATCCTTCAGTACATTGCAAATTGAATGGTGTAAGCCTAAAACTAAAGACATTATCCCATAACTGGATGAAGGATTTTGAGATTCTCGTGATGCAAGATATTGGAGTTCGGGTAAGGCAGTTCATGAGCTTATGAAACCTTTTGTGAACTATACTGTATTATCCTCACGTTGACATTTTCCAGAAGTTCAATTAACTTTTTCTCTAAGGTAGTAGTTGATATGGTAAGATTCTTCATCACCTCACGTTTAAGAAGTTCGTTGGCAGTAAGAGATTTCTTCTTCCTCCCAGGACCGATTTCTCGCTTGAGAGTGCTACATTTCATCAGCTTCCACCTGGCCGTAAACAGCCTCATTTGCACTCAAATATCTTGCGCCACTAGAATCACTGAAATACTTCACCTCTAGCTGAGCCAAGACATTGAATTTCTCGTCAGTTGTTAGCTTACGCTAACCTGTGGCAGCACCCAGAAGCAGAGTTATAACCTTTCAAAAGTAGTTAAAAATGGGAAATTAAAACTTATAGACTGAGTAGTCAACATTATGTTTTTTTAGATGAACAGTTCTTTATGCACTGACACCAACTCAAACTTGGTGCAAAGCTCAGAGGTATGACCGTTGTCCAGATCTACGATGATCCCCCTCTGTCCTTTAGTTGGCGAGAAATCGAGTCCTACCACCAAACACTTGAGTTTGTTGAGGTTTATTTTTTGTTATGATGCATCGATTTCTTTTTCCGGTCACTGTAATCCAAGTAAATCATTTTGAAATAACGATAAATCTTCATCTCAGAAATTCAGACAAAAAACGATATAACATACACTGAGAAAAGTGTCACTAATTTATCACACGTCAATTTCCTTAGTTCATCTCAAAATGATATTTATCATATCTCATCATAAATTTTCTTCTAGATAAACGAATAAACTTCGGTTGAGAAATTAGAGAAATTCGTTCAATTGATAAAAAAACACTTTCTTTTTTCGTTGTAGTCTTGAAAGCACAAACCCTGTTAACACGTTCGAAGTACAATTGATTCAAGTGCTAATATATAGGGTGCCATATCATGCAATGAACTATGTGAGGCGACAGCTTTGTTTGAATCTTTTTATCGCTTTTAGCGTTAACACTCGGGAATCCATTATATCCTGATCAACACTAACTAGAGGTAGTTAGAGTTCAGGATAACATGTTTCTTTTTGGGAAACCGTCAATCAAAACTGTCAGCATCAGTATTTTCTAAAACAATATCGGTTACTCCAGTTTATAAGATGGTCTGACTGACTGGCCATCGAAGTATCGTGCGCACCGGCAGCATCAATAGATCTACAGGGTAGACGTAAATATTTACTGTTTATGTCTAGAAGAAAAGTTTATTGTTTTATTTTGTTTTAAATTTCCTCCAAAATAGATTTTCAAGGAGGCTCAATTTTCAATGTATGAAAGTTTGTGCTAAATCGGTCACTTAGTTTGCACCCGGTAGCATTGACGCTTGCTTTTTGTTAATCTAAATTTCTTTATTGATCACTGCCCTGAAAAAAACGAGTAAAATAATTTATTCATTAATCACTCGTTTTTTCAATTTTTTTAATTGATCATCCCGACGCAGCAAGCTGTGAAAAGAATTTGGTTTCTATCGAGTAAGTAACCAGACGCCTTTTTTATTTGTCTTTTTCAGAGAATCTCAACGATTCCCCGAAGTTAATTTGATAAAAGTGACATCGTAACTTAGCGCGAGTTTTATGAGTACAAAACAGCCCCCAACTTTTTTGTGGGTGTGCCCCCACCCCCGCCTTATAATCTGATAAGTACAAAAGACTCCAGTTGATAACACACGTTCCTCCTCAATGGGAAACATTTTACATGGCAGAATTACGACTCTGAGATCGAAAGAAGGGGGAAGCAGGGGGGAAGAAAGGGAAGGATCGAAGAAGAAAGGAAAAGGAGGGAAAGGGGAGGGATGGAGAAAGAAAGGGAGAAAAGAATAAAGAAGGAAGGAAAGAAATGATGAAAGGATGGAGGTAGAGGGAAAGGGAGGGAAAGAGGAATGAAGGGATAAAAAAGGGGAAGGAATTAGAAAGGAGTGAAGGGAGGAAGGGAAGAGGGGAAGGAATTAGAAACGAATAGAGGGAGGAAGGGAAGAAGAAAGGAAGGGAGAGGAAAAAGAAGGGAAAGAGGAATGAATGCATAAAAAAGGGGTAGAGGGGAAGGAATTAGAAAGGAATTGGGGGAGGAAGGTAAGAGGGGAAGGAATCAGAAACGAATGGAGGGAGGATGGGAAGAAGGAAGAGAGGGAGAAAATAACGGGAGTCGAGATTTTGTTTTGCTGGGCCATGATAAAAGCTGCGCTCAACCTTCTCCTCCTGTACCTCCCACCATCTCAGCCTCTTTATATACAATCAGCACCATTTTACAGTTCTGGTAACGCTCTATTCTTTCCCGCTCTGATTTAATGGTAATTGCTTTTTCATTTCAGGCCACTTTTTCTTTGAAGGGATTTTTATAGGAATGCCTCATTTTCGGAGAGCAAACACACACAGACATACACAATGTATATATATATATATATATATATATATATATATATATATAAATATATATATATATGTGTGTGTGTGTGTGTGTGTGTGTGTGTTTGCTAATGGGAAATGGATATATGATCCGACAGAATGATTATGAATTGTATTATATTATATCAAAACTCTTATTTGAATTAGTCTCCCGTTATTACGCGTTGAATGCATCATTAAGCTGACAAAGAAAATAGTATAAACAAATGGAGGAAATAGAACTGATGTATATATATATATATATATATATATACATATATATATATATATATATATATATATATATTTTGGATTTGCTCAATGGTAAGCACAACCTTTTATTGAAGCGGCTACTCTATCAGTGGCAGATTCGATCCGTGCAGGATATATATATATATATATATATATATATATATATATATATATATATATATATATATGCTACGTTAAAGCAGCTACCTAATGAGTTGCAGGTTCGATTTCTGCAGCACCACTCTACGGTAATTATTCATTCTATCTACGCTGTTTAGAGCCAACTGACAGATTATCCGTGCAGTAACGGGAGATCATCTCAAATACGATATATTATAATAATTGAATGCGTTCAATCACTTTGAAATTCATATGAATCGAACTTGCGACCAATAGGTAGCCGCTTTAGCGTAGTGTTGATCTTACCATTGAGCCAAACATTGCATCACGGTGGCTGTTTTGCTCAATGGTAAGAGTAACAAGCTATCAGTCACAGGTTCGACTCTCGCAATAGCCCCCTTTCTTTAATCATTTATTCTATTTACGCTGTCGAGTGATGATATATATATATATATATATATATATATATATATATATATATATATATATATATATATATATATATATATATATATATTGTGTGTGGTTGTGTGTGTGAAAGAGAGAGCTAGATATGTATAGATAGTGAGAGTTGGTGCGTATGTGTGCAGAAGCTGTAATCGGCACTGCATAGTGATGGTCAGTTTCGTGCTTTCTGCAATCTTCAGACCATGTTCCACTCCTTGAATGGTCCTTATTTATAATTTATTCGGAGTCACATGAGGGTCGATGGAGTTACCATAAAACTGACGAATTTGTTTTCTTGCGTGTAGATGTCTTATTGACTCTTAAATGGACGAACCTTAGGGTTCATTAAGGTTCCCGAATTTTGTTTACAACCTAATTTGTAAGTCTTTATTCCGAAATCATTTTATTCTATAAAAAATCATGTTGCGTTGAATAGATAGATAGATAGATAGATAGATAGATAGATACATACATACATACATACATACATACATACATACATAGATACATAGATAGATAGATAGGTGGGAAGATAGATAGATAGATAGATAGATAGATAGATAGATAGATAGATAGGCGGGAAGATAGATAGATAGATAGATAGGCGGGAAGATAGATAGATAGATAGATAGGTGGGAAGATAGATAGATAGGTGGGAAGATAGATAGAATGAGATAAAAGTTAAAGATACGGCACATTGCAAATAAAGAATTAATGGGGGCGTTGTGTCAGATAGATAGATTGATAGATAGATGGGGAGATAGATAGATATAGAAAGATGCCACACACTACCAAGGAAGAATCAATGGGGACAAAGCGAGTTGTAAATTTCACATGTGCAGCAGAGAAACAGAGAGAGAGAGAGAGAGAGAGAGAGAGAGCACATACGTACAAGGTAGAAAGAGGGGGTGTTTGTTTAATTGAAAAGAATGAGAGATACCAAAAATAATAGAATGATGAATGAAAGGGAGAATAAAACAAAAAAGAAAGATTTTTTTTTCAAAACTAAAAGTTTTGAATATCAGTTGAAAAAACCTGAGAACTTCTAAAGGGAGGTAACTCTAGAAGTCTAAATTGAAAAATGAGAACATGCGTGGCGAGAGGGGAAAAAAACAAAAAACGAAAGCCCCCTCTAGGTAAATCGCACACTGTCAACTGAAACCTCTACAAGATCTTATCTCTCAATTTAAGGACGAACAAAAATGGAGAACGCCTGTATTGCTGGAAGTAAGAACTTGGAGAAAAAAAATCGATTGAGACAAGATTTGTGAACAGGAAAAATAAGCCTTGCTGCTGCAAGGTCAGACTCCACCCCTCTTTCTAATCAAACTGAAGATGATTACTGCAACATCTGCATCGTTCTTGACACGTAGAATCAGTGAACTTGCCTAATTGGCGAAATTTAACCTTTTTCTTACAAGAAGTGAATATGTAAATTCGTAGCTTCGATTCGATGAAAAAAAAACACTCATCTAACCGAAACACAGATCTAAAACAAGCATTTTTTTACAATCAAAATATTTTGAAATCAAACTTTTTTAACAAAAAATAAGTCAACTCATAGTTTCAACTGTTAGTTGTGTTTCGTTTTTTTTATTGAATAAATCATTATCATCGTCAGTCTTTTAACGTCCGTCGTTGGACATAGACCTTCCCCAGGATTCACCACACTCCTCCATCATGGGCGAATCTGTCTAGTTCATCTCTCCATCTTATGTTCTGTCGGCCTCAGTTTCTCATGTGATCTCTGAGGATCCATGTTGTGAGTCGTGATGTCCATCGGTTGTCTTTCAATCTTGCAACATGCCCTGCCCATAGCCATTTGGGTGTTTTGATAGTTTGTATGATGTCAAAGACACCCGTTTTCATCCTTATATACTGTGCTGTCTTGTGATCTCTCCATGTAAGATTGAGCATATTTCTCTCATGTGCGCGTTGCATGCTTCTCAGTTTGTAGGTCTGGCTCTTTGTTAGGTTCCATGTTTCAGCTCCATAAGTTACTATCAGGAGAATGCATTGGTTATATACTCTTCTTTTTATGATTATTGGGAACATCTGATTTTTGAAAGTTGAGCTTACTCTGCCGAAGGCTTGCCATCCCAAAGTTATTTAGTTTTAAATTGATCAAAAGTTAATTCTATCAAAAGAAGGGTATGAAACAACTATTCACACGATCAACAGTTTATATAATCAAAGTGAAATCAAAGTAAATTAAGCAATTTTAATGATTTGGTAAACATATAATATAAATGTGTCTCTATATGATCCTTGTCAGTTTGGCTCAGTCAGTAAGAGAGTCACCACCCAATCGTAGGCTTTTTATTTCAAATTACGGTTGAGAAATATGAATTTCATCAATAGATTTTGTTTTAACGTGACGTGATTGGGTATCAGTGAAGGGTTTACCACCCCGATAAGAACGTTCGACTTCAACTTGAACTGGAGTTTCACAAAGTAAGAGGCGTTTATCTAATGGGGGAAATTGTTGCGTTTTCTACCAGTAGCAGTTCGTTTGGGTCCAAGACCAGCAAAAAAAAAAGTATAATAATAATAATAATATTTCCGATGCAGATATTCAAGTCGGGTTGACCTTTCTAAGATCCAGCGCAAAGTAATCTTTCAAATTCCTTTGAAATACTCCATTGATAATGAAATCATGTATTACAATAAGAGCCATGTCCGTCAAACTTATAGTACAAGTAGCAACCGTCAGCATCTCAACCTTCCTATCCTCTTATCAAACTACCTAAATTTCTTTTGTACCGTCTCCCGTCTAACCTTCTTATTACATTACCTAACTTTTTTTCGGCTATCTTTCACCCTCAAAACCAAGCCATACAAGCCAAATTTGTGATTTTTTAAAAAATACTTTTGAGCAGCACTAAAACGTAAACCTTCTCCAGGATTCATCTGACTTCACTATCATACGCATCAGAGCACAATCCTTGTTCGTCTCGCCGTCTAATGTTCTGTTTGCCACTGTTTTAGAATGTTATAGCTGGGGATATACATTGCAGTTGTTGGCTGACGTTCTTGCAACATGACCAGCCTATTGCGATTTGAGTTTGTTAATGGATTCTGTGATGTCTCGGACTCCTGGTTTTTTTCTTTTGGTTTTTTTTTCTTTCCATGATTCTTTCACGTGAACGTTGAAAGGTTCTTATTTTGAGGGTCTGTTTCTCAGTTAGTTTATTCCATGTTTAAGCTCCATAGGTGACTATTAGTAGCTATGGGGACATATAAGTGACATCGGTTGTATATACACATACATTCATACACATATATACACGCACACACACACACACACACACACACACATACACACATATATATGCATTCATACACACACAAACACACACACATGTAATTATTCATTTAATTATATATATACACACACACACACACACATATATTTATTCATTTAATTATATATATATACACACACACACTCATATATATATATATATATATATATATATATATATATATATATATATATATATATATATATATATATAATGATATTTTAGGTGATTTTTTCAGTGATACTTGCAGCATATCTGTCCCGGAAGTTAGATTTGATTTGGGGTCATTGTCGCAGATAATGACCATGTATTTTCATTTTGCATGAATCTCTCTACCTTTTCCTTTTGCCAAATACCTAATAAAATAGTTTGTCACTGACATGCCACAATGACTAAGGGACGAGATTGAGAGTGTAAATGAGTAAGCAAACGAGTGAGCACTCTAGCAAACGACTCTCTGCCGTAACCAAGTTAACTATCCGGGCAATAGACGTTCAAAAGCTGTTAATTCCATTGACAGCCTTGACGAGCCTGCGAATGTTCGGCCCTACACCCTTGAATACGCAACAGTGGCTAAATGGATAAGTTCTACGTAAATTCATTTAGACATCAACTCGTGCCAATAACGAAAGGTGGTTCCCGGAGTTTTAGAAATTACCATTCGTTTCGCTAAATCCGCTTTTCTGCGAAACCCTGCCATTTAGAGTTGGCACTAGAGTGCAAAGGACTCTTTGAGAGAACACGATCACCCCAAGCGTTAAGAATGTCTGAAACTTAATTCTTTACTAGTGCGCATTTCGCTCACTTACGACAAAAGTCAATTTGCAGCACAATTTGCGATCCTTTGTAAAGCTAAGAAAAAAAAATTGGACATTGCACAAAATCGGAACGATAAAGAAATAATGGTGACTGAAGCACTGACTGTCCTCTGTCATGGTTGACAATAGCCGTGAAAGCTTTTCACAGATACAGCTGTGACTACGATTATTCATAGTATGATAATCAGATATATACAGGTATACCTTAATTAGTGGAGTTTATTTGTCCCCCAATTTTTCTAACTGTCCAAAACTATACTCTTCGAATTCTTATCACAATTTTATGTAAGTGTCTTTTTATAGTTACATTAATTTGTAGAGCAATATCTCAATCGCAGTACAGCGAAATCGCACTAATCAAAGTTTATTATTATTATTATTATTATTATTATTATTATTATTATAATTATTATCATTATTATTATTATTATTATTATTATAGCTATCTCACACCAGTTGCCTGGTGGTTACTGCTGGAGTATAAGTGACAGCAAGTCTCCTCAAGTCTCCAGCCCTTCTCTCCTAGTTCTCATAGGCCACAGTAATACTGCAGTTTACAGTTTCACACCGGTTGCCTAGTGGTTATCGCTGGAGGCTGAGTGACAATAAGTCTCCTCAGGTCTTCAGCTAACGTCTCCTCTCTCTTTCACCTATTATGTCAGGGCTAAAATTCGTTGCAATATTTATATCTCTAGCACCTTCCTCAGTATCCGTGCAGTTCCCAGTAGTGCTGTGGTCTGTACGGTCTCTATCCTTCCCCTAATCCCGATATCCTCCAGTCTCTCCCTCAGCGTTTTGGGGACTGTTCCTAGTGCTCCCACTATGACCGGTACTACCCTGGTTTTCATGTTCCACATCTTTACCTCTCTTGCTAGGTCCTGGTATTTTTCCCGTTTTTCACTCTCCTTCTTTTTTACTCTATGGTCTGCAGGTACAGCAACGTCTACTATCTGGCGGGCCTTCCTTTTTTGTCTACTATTACTAAGTCCGGCCTTCTTGCCTGGATGAGGTGGTCAGTTTGGATGTCAAAGTCCCTGAGTAGTTTGTGGTTGTCATTCTCCAAAACTGCCTCTGGCTTGTGCTGATACCACTTTTCCCCGTGGTTGAATCCCATTTGTTTGCTTAGTTCCCAGTGTATCATCGTTGCTACTCTATCGTGCCTATGCTTATACTCCTTCTGGGCGAGTTGACTACATTCACTAGTTATGTGGTTTACTGTCTCATGCGGCATTTGCTGTTTGTCTGTGTTCTGTCGATTTTTGCTTTTATGTAGTTTGTCCTTATGCTTTTGTTTTGGGCTGCCATGATGAGCGATTCCGTTTCTCTCTTAAGGTATCCTTTTCGTAACCACATCCATGATTTCTCGTCTGCTACATCTTGTATCTGCCTTTTAAACTCGCCATGCAATTTTTCCCTTCCCATTTTTCTTTTCTTGTTTGCTGTACTGTTCCATTGTTTTCTACTTTGTTATTTGTTGCACTATCTCTCGCACTCTTTATGATTTCTTCACTATTCGTTTGCACATACCTTTCTAGGACTACTTTAGCTCTCTGGACACAGTCTTCTATGCTGATGAGCCCCCTGCCACCCTCTTTTCTCTTAACGTATAGTCTATCTGTATCATCTCTAGGGTGTAATGCTTTATGCATTGTCATAAGTTTCCTAGTCCGCCTATCCATTGATTGGAGTTCATTCTTTTGTCCATCCTAGGAATGGTCCTGTATACCTAACTACTGACACAGCCCAGGTGTTCATTCCTTTTATTAGATTTCTACTGTTTAATTTGGTCTCTTATATTTTCCTCATCCCTATTATTATTATTATTATTATTATTATTATTATTTGGAATCTCACACCAGTTGCCTGGTGGTAACCGCTGGAGTTTGAGTGACAGCAAGTCTCCTCAAGTCTCCAGCCCTCCTCTCCTAGTACTCATAGGTCGCAGTAATTTTGCGATTTACAGTTTCACACCGGTTGCCCAGTGGTTATCGCTGAAGGCTGAGTGACAATAAGTCTCCTCAGGTCTTCAGCTAACGTCTCCTCCCTCTTTCGCATATCATGACAGAGCTACTATTCGTTGCAGTCCTTATATCTCTAGCACCTTCCTCAGTATCCGTGCAGTTCCAAGTAGCGCTGTGGTCTGTACGGTCTCTATCCTTCCCCTAATCCCGATCTCCTCCAGTCTCTCCCTCAGCGTTTTGGGGACAGTTCCTAGTGCGCCCACTATGACCGGTACTACCCTGGTTTTCATGTTCCACATTTTCCTTAACTCCCTTGCTAGGTCCTGGTATTTTTCCCTTTTTTCACCCTCCTTCTTTTTTACTCTATGGTCTGCAGGTACAGCAACGTCTACAATTTGGCAGGCCTTCCTTTTTTTGTCTACTATTACTAAGTCCGGCCTTCTTGCCTGGATGAGGTGGTCAGTTTGGATGTCAAAGTCCCACAGTAGTTTGTGGTTGTCATTCTCCAAAACTGCCTCTGGCTTGTGCTGATACCACTTTTCCCCGTGGTTGAATCCCATTTGTTTACTTAGTTCCCAGTGTATCATCGTTGCTACTCTATCGTGTCTATGCTTATACTCCTTCTGGGCGAGCTGACTACATTCACTAGTTATGTGGTTTACTGTCTCATCTCTTTCACCGCACATGCGGCATTTGCTGTTTGTCTGTGTTCTGTCGATTTTTGCTTTTATGTAGTTTGTCCTTATGCTTTTGTTTTGGGCTGCCATGATGAGCGATTCTGTTTCTCTCTTAAGGTTTCCCTTTCGTAACCACGTCCATGATTTCTCGTCTACTATATCTTTTATCTGTCTTTTAAACTCGCCGTACAATTTTTTCCCTTCCCACTTTTCTTTTCTAGTTTGCTGTACTGTTCCATTGTTTTCTACTTTATTGTTTGTTGCACTATCCCTCGCGCTCTTTATGATTTCTTCACTATTTGTTTGCACATATCTATCTAGGACTACTTTAGCTCTCTGGACACAATCTTCTATGCTGATGAGCCCCCTACCACCTTCTTTTCTCTTAACGTATAGTCTATCTGTATCATCCCTAGGGTGCAATGCTTTATGCATCGTCATAAGTTTCCTTGTTCGCCTATCCATTGATTGGAGCTCTTCCTTTGTCCATCCTAGAAATGGTCCTGTATACCTAACTACTGACACAGCCCAGGTGTTCATTCCTTTTATTAGATTTCTGCTATTTAATTTGGTTTCTAATATTTTCCTTATCCTTCTGAGGTATTCTCTCTTAATTTTCTCCTTCATCTCTTCCCGTTTTATCGTGTCACATTCAAGGACACCTAGGTACTTGTATCGGTCTTGTGCAGTCAATGCCCTAATCTTGTTGTTGTCCGGAAGTTCAATTCCCTCAGTCATTGTAAGCCTTCCTTTGTGCATCACCATGATTGCACATTTTTCTATCCCAAACTCCATTCCTATGTCCTCACTATATTCCCTTACTTCGTTGAACAGAGTCTCAAGCTCTCCCCTGTTTTTTGCAAACAATTTAATATCGTCCATGTACATTAAGTGGTTGACCTTTCCTTTTGTTTTAGAGAAGTGGTATCCTTTGCTGTTTTTCAGGATTCTGTTAAGCGGTATCATTGTTAGAACAAATAATAGAGGGGACAATGAGTCTCCTTGGAAGATTCCCTTTTTTATCCCTACCTCGGCTAGTTTGTCCCCTCCGGCTGTCAGATCTACTTTCCAGTCTTCCATCGAATTACCAATGAATTTAACCACCGGTTCGCTAATTTTGAACATTCTAAGGCATTCGAGTATCCAGCTATGTGGAATCATATCGTATGCTTTTTTGTAATCTATCCATCCCATTGCGATATTCTTTCTCCTTTTCCTTACTTCTTTTAAGATCATCTGGTCTATGTAGAGTAAATCGTTTGCCCCTTTGGTTCCTATCCTACACCCTTTCTGTTCTTCTGGTAGTAGTCCCCTTCTATCCATTGACATGTATATTCTCTCCGCTATTTGCCCGGTCAGGATTTTCCACATAAGTGGTAGGCACGTGATTGGTCTATAGTTGCTTGCTATGTTCCCCTTTCCCGGGTCTTTTAGGATGAGGGTGGTTCTGCCTTTAGTCATCCATTCTGGTGCTTTGCCTTCATTTAGACAATTTTGGAGTAAGTGAGTGAGTCTGCCGTGTAACGTGGTGAATTTTTTGAACCAATACCCATGGATCCCGTCGGGCCCCGGTGCTTTCCAGTTGGCTACTTTCCTAAGAGTATGTTTCAATGTGTTTTCATTCAGTATTATTGGTTCCCCCTTGTCTATATCTTCTAGTTCTTTTCTCATGTTTCCTAACCATTGCGGTGTTACGTTGTGTCTTTTTGGGTGCCCCCATATGCTATTCCAATAGTTCTTGGCCTCTGTGGCATCAGGTTTCATGTCCTGCCTTCTTTCCCCATTTAAATCTTGGTAAAACTTTTTCTCATTGTTTTGGAATGTGCGGTTTTGTGTGTATTGGGCCGTTCTTAGTCTGTATCTTTTTAGTCTTGCCTCTTTGGCTAGTCTTTTCTGGTGTAACTCTTCGACTACAGTTGCGATGCCCTTTTGCGTTACTTTGTATTTGTTATAAAGTCTTACTCGTGGTCTGTCTGTGTGTGGTGTATTTCTAAGTAGTACTTCATCTCTCTGTAGTTGGGAGATCTGCCTTTGTAACCTTCTCTCCCAGTTGGGTTTCCCTTCCCTATTATTGCTCAGGTTCCTATCTTGTGTTGTGAAGCTTTGTGCTACCATTTTTGCCCCAGCGTAAATTAGGTTGTTGAGTTCTAGGAGGGTGTTCATTTCTATGTGCTGTAAGAGGCAGTTGACCTGTTCGGTCACTTCTCCAACTTTCTTTCTGTCTTTGTCTCTTAGGGAGGGGAGTGTTGTTTTCTCTCCCCGCATGATCTCTTTCAAAGCTTGTATTTTGGTTTTCTCTTCTGCTGTTGGTGCCTCGTCGTCACCCTCTGGTGCATAGTTTACTGTGGGGGTCTTATGGGGAATTCTTATAGTTTTGTTATTGGTACTAGTTGTGCTGGGGGGGGGGGGATTCTACAGATGTGTCACCTGAGTCTCTCTCTACATTAATGCGAATCTCTAGTAGTTCTGTCTCAGACAGCCATTTCCTCTTTTGGATTTGTTTTACTTGGTCAGCAAGGCGTTGGTTCGATACTTCCACATCAGATTTTTCCCTCCAAATCTGGAGCATACGCTCCCTATAAGATCGCACTGAAGGCTTGCTTTTAAAGTAACAATACATAACTAATCTATTCTCCTCCCTTGTCCATCTCTTTCTCTTTATAGCAGTCACTCCGTGAGGACCGCGCCTACCCTGGGTGTCATTAGTGGTATATGAGTCTTGGCCAACAGTAGCTATGTGACGACTGTGTCCCTCCTGAAGGCCATTAAGGGTACACGAGCCGGAGTTTTGGCCAGCAGTCACAGGATGACGACCGGGTCCCTCCTGGTGGCTAACAAGGGAACACCTGCCGGTTACGACACACAAATCTCGGATTTGTGCCCCGTTTTTTGCGGTAAAATGGTTAGGTTGTACTGTCATGATAGGGGTTTTTGGTTCTTTGAGGTAGCGCCAGACCTTGGTGGGTTGGTTAAGACCGATGTGGTTCAGAAATAACCGAAGAGCCCCACCAGCCCTTTTTGGTTCTTTTAAGGTAGCACCAGACCTTGGTGGGTTCATTGTGGGCAATTAGCTCAGTGACACTCTCGGAGTCCCACCAGCTGTTACAATTGCAATCTCACACAAGTTACCTGGAGGCAACCGCTGGAGTTTGAGTGACAGCAAGTCTCCTCGAGTCTCCAGCCCTCCTCTCCTAGTACTCATAGGTCACAGTAATACTGCGATTCACAATCTCACACCGGTTGCCAAGTGGTTATCGCTGGAGACAGAGTGACAATAAGTCTCCCCAGGTCTTCAGCTAACGTCTCCTCTCTCTTTCGCCTATCATGTCAGTGCTACAATTTGAGTTTCCGCTTTCATTTCCCTTCCTCTGTTGGGTCACTAGAGACAGAACAGAGGTCATTCTTCAGTTTCCGTTCAGTATAAGTTGTAGATATACACGCTAGCTGGGAATCGAGCAATGGGGCTGGTTTCAGCTTGAAATATAAATTCTTAAATAATATACGAATTATAAATAATGAAATACTAATTGTTAATTTCTTATCTTTTTTTTTCTTTTTGTGTTCATTTTTTTTTTGTTTTCTCAATTCTGATGAGATCAATACCAAGTGCAACCACATTTTTGTTCAATTTTGAAAGAAATGAAAAAAAATTACTTCTCGATTTTTTTGGTTTTTTGTATGGCGAGACATTTTTTTTTTCTTTTTCTCTTAAGCGAATAAATGTTCTAAGTTTGATTTTCTACGCGTAAAAAAACTATATTTACTATGCTTCGGTGAGTCTGGCACTGGGTCATAATTATAGACTTGTCCGGAAAATATCGAGTGATTTTTGATATCTCAAGAACCGGTTGCGCAGCCTTCATATAACATGGCAACAAATCAAAAGAGGCCTTGATATGCATGCATGAACAGAGACACCCCCGTAGCGTTATTCAGCTGGAGTGAGCTCGTGTATGGCATGACTGTTACATTCGCAATGATCAAGCGGTTAAATCAGCCTTATTGCTCTTCATTTCTCGTGCTTGGGTTGTATTGCATAATTCAGGTCTGTCAGGGCTCCCCTGACACACACACACGCACACACCTCCGACCTACGCTCTAGATTCGGATGCCTGTAACTTGAGGGGTTTTATGAAGAGATTCCAGACTGCGGTCAATATTAAATATTACTCGATGAGGCAGTTGATCACGATTCTGGAAGAGGACTTTTGCTGTGTGAGGGGATCCAAGGCGAGTACTTTGCAGGGGACTCAGGCACCGTTACCCTATGTACGTGATTTTTGCGTTAATATCAACTCGCTGCAAATGCAGGGGAAAATAGACAAAATTGCAAAAATATCTTCTTTCCCATAGTTTTCCTCAATTTCGAATTATTTGGTTTGAATATTTCTCCTTGAAATATTTGGCTTGAAGATTTGCCGATTTTTTAGCCACATTTACACAAAAAAAATTCGGAGAATAATAACAAAAAGTATCGTTATCTGCATGCCACAATAGTTGAAAATGAGTTGTGCTCCCATAACTACTTTACAGATCAGACGGTATCGATGGTGAAAAAGCTGATACACCTATTATCAACCTTGAAAGAATATATCTTTGAATCTTTCAAGCCCTTTTCATTCTGCTTTTTCTCCCTTTTCCTTCTTCTCCCTGTTATTTTCACTTTTCATTCTTTCTCATTCCTTTCTTTCATTCACTATTTCCTTCTTTCTTCCGTTCTTTCATTCTCTCCCCCTGCCTCTATTCTATTTATTGCTGTCTATATCCCTTGTCATTCAACCTTTATTTTTTAATAACTCCGAATCCCGTACGTTTCTTGGGTAATTAATTCAGTTGGTCTGGGTTATCATTTAATCAAACAACCCATCCTTTAATCCGATGCATCAGTAGCAAACTCGTAATCCGATTCGTTCTAATTACTGTTCGCTACCAGCGCGTGCGCATGCGTTTGTGTCTCTTCCGCCTTCGCACCCGTTCATCCACCCGGTGGGGAGGAATCGGGTGTTGTTTCCATGGAAAGTCACAAAACAGGAAAGCAAAACGCGACAGAGCAAAAACAAAAGGGGATTATTGGCAGAGCAAGAGACTGGAGGAGACAAACAGAAGGACAGGAAAATATTGGTTTATGAGAACCTCTGACGGAATCTTCCTCAAACATGTTTTTTCTGTCTTGCAATTCTCTTAAAAAAAAGATGATTTTTTATTCAAATTTCAATATTAAAAAGAACTATGAGAAAGGAGGATTGTTTTGCATTTTTGTCAATTTTGTGCAGTGTAAGATTCAGCAAATTTCGAAAAAAATCAATTTTGAATCCAAATATCTCTAGATTAAGGAGAATTGCCTACAACCAATGCTTCCCCTCGGATGATCACCTCCAGAGTTGAAACATGAGACCGAACCAAAAGATTTACTCTCAAGCTAAGAACCATGCAACGAGCACTTGAAGGCTTAACATAGCATAGTGGGGTCAACAGACAGCGTATTATATTAGGAAAAAAACAGCAGTTTGAGATAGAATTCACCAGAAAACTCAAATGGCAATGGGGAGGTCACGTTGCAAGAATATCCAACAAGTCCTGGATACCACGACTCAAAATACAGATTTCGTCCATATTCTGTAATATCGAGACAGAGGAATTAGAAAAATCCTCACCAATTTTGGGTATTGAACCCTCCACTGTTTGATTACCCGTCACGTTAAACCAGGCATATATATATATATATATATATATATATATATATACATATAATTAATATTCCCCAATCACAATTTGAAATCACGACCCAGTGATTGGTAGGCGACTGTCTTATCAACTAAGCTAAACTGGTAAGTCATATATACCTACCATTTTGATAATTATACACTCAATACATAAGTTCTAATAATCATCTTCAGTTGAAACAGAATAGTTTGTCTTTTCAGAAGCCAGGCTTGTTGGCTATAATTTTTCATTATTCCAAAATTGTTTAGTTGCTCATCATCACATCTTTAATCAGATCGTCAGTCTACGATAATGAGAAAACATTGTTGATTGGAAATGAATAATGAGCTCTTGGTGAGACACGTCATTCTTTCATTGCGCTGCTGCCAATGAACGGCACTGCTCCATCAACCGAGCTTTTGGAGAAGTGCTTCTCAACCAAGGGGGCGGAGAATATCTCGGTGGGGATCAAAATCTGGGGTGGGGATGTTCCATTTCAAACTGTATTTAATTGCACCTTCGGTGTTTGTGTAGATTGTCAAATTCCTAACTGACCAATTTTTCATAATGGAAACGACTGAGTTGATTATATTGATAACAGTTAAGAAGAAAATTTTGAGGGGAGCAATTAAAAAAATGGGATTATTATGTATATTCGCTATCATGGATCTTCGATACGGGGGTGAAATGATGCTTGGGGGGGGTTGAGGGGGGTATTGGTTTAGAAAGGTTGAGAACTACAGTTGCTAGAGCTCTTTCAGCTGATAGAAGATAAAATCTAACCCTTGAACTCAATCTTCATCAAGCCCCGATCTTTCAGTACCATATTTTTATATTTCATTGACGCACACTAGTTGTAGTAAGAGTCATATTATCCTGATTTTTTCATACGAAGCCTTTTCAGCCATTATCATATTTTTACTAGTATTTTCTTTCAATTTGAAGATTTTTGCTACTTTTGATCGGAGGAAAAATACTAGTCGAAATTAATGCTTGACAATTTTTCTTCTAGTCTATCTATATTATGAACAGTGTGATTTTATGTCCATAACAATGGGCTATTCCACCTGGAAGTAACAGTTTTGCTTATGAAAATATCAATGAAATCTTTAAAACAACGAGCTTTTCCACTTTAAACACCTCTTTGTTTTTCTATTGTTGTTTTGTTTTGTTTTTTTGGTGGGGGTTGTCTTGTTTCATTAACAATTTTTCTTGTGAAAATATCTCCTATCCAGCATTTGAAACAATGGGCTCTTTCGCTTAAACCACTGCAGTGTTTTTGTGTTTTATGTTTTTGTATTCTAAAATATCATTTCATAGAATTTAGGGGACAGGGAATGAAGGTTATGACGTTTTGGATGGTTTCACAAGATGAACTTCTATCTCTGGATATTTTTTATAAAAAATATCTATATATAAAATAAGTATCTCTATAAGATACTTTTTGGTGAGTCGGTCAGTTCATAATTGTCTCACCAGTATCATGTTTGATTGTTATAAAACTTGTTACCGCTAGATGGAAACCAACCACGGGAACAGGCTGGCTTCAGAGAAAGCTAATCAACCATTGACCGTCTCTATTCAGTTGACTAACTAAAACAGAAATTAACAGAATATAGAATGCAACTAGCTGTAACATTTGTTGACTTTTAAAAAGCTTTCGATTCAATGGAAATCCCCAGTCATAGACGCAATGATACAGCAAGGTGTAGACCCTATATATGTCAGAGTACTGCAACATACCTTCTGACACAGCAGTTCAGTCATTAGGCTACATAAAGACTCTAAGCACTTTCAACTAAAAAAAAAAAGAGTGAGACAAGGTGATGCCAACTCACCCAAACTCTTCACCGTCTGCCTTGAGATGATCTCCCGAAACTGTGAACAAAAAGGAATCAGGATAGACGGTGAATACCTAAGTAACTTCAGATTTGCCCACGGCATCGTCCTCTTTGCTAAGAACCTTCACGATCTCCAAATGATGTTAGGCGAACTAAATGAATCAAGCAAAAAGTTGGCCTCCACCTGAACTTCAGCAAAACGAATGTCTTGTACAACAAACATGGGTCTGACATTGGGGTCAAAGACACGACGATCGAAATCGAAAATGCAGAGGTTGATAAAGTTCACCCCTACATCTACCTAGGGCAGCGAATCTCAATGAAGTCATCAAAAGGAGAAGAAATAGAATGAGAAATCATATGAGGTTGGCAAAGTTTTGGTGGAGAAAGCTCGACTTTCAAGAACAAGAAAATCCCATTAGTTCTAAAAAAAAAAAAGGTATACAGCCAATGTATCCTACCGATAGTCGCCTATGGAGCTGAAACATGAAACCTAACCAAAAGATTGACCCCAAAGTTGAGAAGCATGCAGCGTGCACATGAGAAAATCATGCTTAACCTCATATTGAGAGATCATTAGGTAGCACAGTATATCGGAGAAAAGACAGGCATTCGAGATGTTAAAGAATCCATTTAAAAAACTCAAATGGCAATAGGCTGGATAAATTGCAAGGATGTCAGTCAACTGCTGGACATCACATCTCACACCGTGGATCCCCAGGGATCAGGTTCAAAGCTGTGGAAGATAGAAAGGTGGAATGACGAGCTAAATAAATTCAGAAAGTACTGGCTTCACGATGCTCATGATAGAGAAGTCTTGCGAGTCTTGGGGAAGGTCTGTGTCCAACGACGGACGTTAAAATGATGTTGATGATGATGATGATGATGATGATGATGATGATGATGATGATGATGATGATGATGATCGTGGTGATGATGATGATGGTGATGATGATGATGATGATGATGATCGTGGTGATGATGATGGTGGTGATGATGATGATCGTGGTGATGGTGATGATGGTGATGATGATGATGGTGTGGACCTTCGTATGAATCATCCTCATCTTTCTCATCCTCTCCTTGCTATCACTGATGTTGGATGCATCGTTGGACGTATGCTTCTTCTTCATTGCATTATTCAAATCGACGTGGTTTTTGTTGGAAATTGTAAGCAGGCCAAAACATTTCTGTTGCCCAGATTAAGTGACAAAATAATCCAACAACTGGCTTCTTTACTGAATCGCTTCCGGAATTTCGTTCAGCACTCTTGGGTAAAACTTGTTAACATAATAAGAGAATAATTGTAATTGTTCATAAAAGAGGACACAGACTTCATGAAAGAGGACACAGACTGCAATTAGTGGCTTCAGAATACAATGGACTTCGGATAATTCTTTATAGCCAACGGTAATTTATTCTAATTACTCGAAATGTAATGTGGAATAAAATTGATTAATTATCTGAGAAACTGAACAAGTTTTTTTTTTTAATTATCGTAAATACTCGCATAAAAAGTTTCATGTCATTATGGAAAGAACAAGCACGGTATTACTAGTTGTATTATACAGACTGAATAAAGTATGGGGAGCGTTTATCAGTCACCTTCATCTAAGCACAATTTGTGGGAATGAATGGATTTTAAAATCCTTTTAATCCATAGTTTTATAGATTATGATACGAAGTATAAACCAATCGTGTGCGGTAGTATTGATTTTAGATCTGTAGTTCCCTCATAAAATAAATTGCTGATATTACAACTCTTTTGATGGGGTTGGGTTGTATATCCTGCGTGTCAGTTTCATATTATCGGCATAAGCAGTAATAGGGAATGAGATAGACTCAGGAGTAAAAGTATATGGAGACTTTACTTTTCAATTAATTAATTTATAAACGAATTAATTAGTTTACAATTTCTGGGAGAAGAGGTCCCATCTTCAGTTGCCAATTTTTACCTTTGAGTGGTTAAAAGGATCCCATAAAAACAACATATTTAGCATCAGATGTTTTGCTTTGAAAACAAAAATGGAAATGAAGAATGAGGATTAACCTCAGAGGTCATAATGGTGAGTTTGGACTGCATTATTCTTTTGAATATATATATATATATATATATATATATATATATATATATATATATATATATATATATATATATATACACATACATACATACATATATATATATATATATATATATATATACTGGGTGCCGATATTAACTCGACTGAATTAAATGGATATAAAGATCACTTTTGTTTATATGGTTTAATGGAATCGGATAAAAGTCCCCAAGAAATCTGGTGACATAATTGCAATATACGATGACTAGTTTAAGTAGCTAAATTCTGAAGTTAGGCTTTGCACTGCTGCAACACTTAACTTTAAAGAGGGGAAATATTACTGTGTAACAACTAAAGATCAATGATACTAAACAAGCAATCCCTGTAAATCATTGTGAACATGAAACCAAAATAATCTTGTTAAATAACTTCCCCCGACTGGCATTTTGAATAAATCAATCCTAATTTAAATATTACAAGTCCTCAAACTTCCAAAAACTTCTAATGGCCGGATGTAGCTCCCGGGACAGTGTATTCTGATCCGTGGGAATTCGTCGACTGAATTTGATTCAGCACAATTTGTTTTTAACATGCCGAGCAGATAACTGTTCGGAGAATATACCTAGACTTGGAAAAGGCATGAATCTATTTCTCCTACTTATTACAGGTAAAATAACGCAGGCAAGTGAGTAAGGCCACTTCGGGTGTTTATCGTCTCTAGAGTGTATTTCACAGACAGGCTGAGTAAGTAGTCGTGGTGTGTGAGGAGCCCGAACAGGGACGGTTGAAGCTGTGGCCAGCTTAAAGGCATTACTTCACTTGAACTGGGCAATCAATAAAATTCACATTTCTAATTCGAGTAGTAATGAGCCAGCTTAGCCGAAAATTTCTAGCCAATTGCTCATTTTGTGATAAAAGCTTAAAATTTGGTACATTTATAGACTAAGTCATCAAAAAGAATTTCGATATTGTGTGACCATGGCAGCCATTTTTTGTCTTTTTAAAGCCAGTTCATGGTTGAATATATTTACTGCAATTATTTACATCGAATTTATTCTTGGTTTTACTTCTTGTCATATGAAATTTAAGACCTCAAATGTAAGTGTAATGTCCTGCGAGATGAGCTTGAAATACCACTCGTGGATCAATAGATGAATCCTAACATTATTTTGACTATCATATTCTGATAATAAAGAACCATTAATTATATTGATGATGACGGTGGAAATCTATTTACTTGTCTAAGGTGAGTGATATATTAACCGTGTAACGATGAGAGATCATCTAAAATAAGTTTCTATATAATATAACGCAATTTATGATTTATATATTATAATTAACGCTCCCTTCTTAAGGGTTGAGTACTCTTTAAGAGAACTCGTTCATTATGAGCTACATAGCAATACTTTTCCAAATCTGGAATACAGCACTCTGGTGAATGGGGAATCGTGCGTAAAGTAAATATATCGCTTATATTCAGTCTTACTGAACGACCAGTTCTACGTGAGGCAGGGGTAAAATGCCAGCCTCTGGTCTGAAGCGGGGGTTTCGATCCTATTTCGTGGTACTGGATGGGATAATGGATAGTCTATAGCTACACTGAAGAGTTGTAATACAACGAAACAGCTGTCTGTAGATGACTCAATTATTATTATTATTATTATTATTATTATTATTATTATTATTATTATTATTATTATTTGGAATCTCACACCAGTTGCCTGGTGGTAACCGATGGAGTTTGAGTGACAGCAAGTCTCCTCAAGTCTCCAGCCCTCCTCTCCTAGTACTCGTAGGTCGTAGTAATTCTACGATTTACAGTTTCACACCGGTTGCCCAGTGGTTATCGCTGAAGGCTGAGTGACAATAAGTCTCCTCAGGTCTTCAGCTAACGTCTCCTCTCTCTTTCGCATATCATGACAGAGCTAAAATTCGTTGCAGTACTTATATCCTCTAGCACCTTCCTCAGTATCCGTGCAGTTCCCAGTAGTGCTGTGGTCTGTACGGTCTCTATCCTCCCCCTAATCCCGATCTCCTCCAGTCTCTCCCTCAGTGTTTTGGGGACAGTTCCTAGTGCGCCCACTATGACCGGTACTACCCTGGTTTTCATGTTCCACATTTTCCTTAACTCCCTTGCTAGGTCCTGGTATTTTTCCCTTTTTTCACCCTCCTTCTTTTTTACTCTATGGTCTGCTGGTACAACAACGTCTACTATTTGGCAGGCCTTCCTTCTTTTGTCTACTATTACTAAGTCCGGTCTTCTTGCCTGGATGAGGTGGTCAGTTTGGATGTCAAAGTCCCACAGTAGTTTGTGGTTGTCATTCTTCAAAACTGCCTCTGGCTTGTGCTGATACCACTTTTCCTATATATAACTTGTCCCACTATAAGAAGGAGCTATTACCATCACTTGAAGAGATCCTTCAGCATTCCTAAAGATAATGATGATGTTTTTTAGGCTGAGCATTGAGTGGTTTACTTTTCGACGAGGCACTTTACTAAATTGTTAATATTTGCTCAATTTTGACACATGGTCACTGGTATAATCAGCCAACGAGTGAGGATCGAATTCACTTCTCAGTATTGATGATTTATGGAACCAAACTGCAAACCATAATCCCTCCAGTGTTTCTAATTCAGATATTCTTCCAATGTCTCGAATGGGGAAATCTCTCTCAAATTAAAGGATTTTCCTATGAGGATCGACATCACTTGACTCCCTATTCCGAGAAATCAAATAAAAACATTGAAAAAGGCAATATTGGACACGCAAATTCGGAAGATGATAATTTTTTTCAAATATCTAAATTAGCAACCCCTACATCATTATTGTGAGACGAATCATTGTGCGGGGGTAAAGAAAAATTACAGCCAAAACAATGATAATTAATTGATGTAATTGTATTGTTGTTACTAATGAGATGTTAGAAGGACGAAAAAGTGAGAAGACAGAACAGGAAAGAGTGGAACTGAAATTCAATTTCCAGGAACAAATCAATTGATTCAGAATCGATCGTTGATTTTTTCCCTTCTTTCTTATTCACTATCAAATCCACATGATCAATGAATGGATTGATCACTCACCTTTTGTTGGGTGGTGATCACGATAAAAGTTTGAATTTGAAACAAAAAATGTGAGTGCCCCCATCAAAAACTCATTTAGGAGGAGAATTTTCTCAAACTGAGAGTGTCATATTGTTCATCAAATAGATAGATATTAGGTTGGAGCTAAATTCCCAGCGGTTTTCAACCAACTTTTTCTATTCATTTTCATTCATAGCGACATTATTTAGTCATCAAATAATCTCGGCTTGATTTCCATGGCTTTACTCCACCTTTCAGCTATGGTGTATTCAATCATAAAAGAACGATTCCGGTTTTGATTCGATGAATCATTCTTCAAAATTTTAGATGTCTTTACCTCGTTTGAACAGCTCAGCAGAGAAAGAATATTGCAGATAAATGTAATATGCAGACAAGAGCATTTTCCACCGAAACTAAGGGTACCATAAAAAAACCCATGTCCCAGGTACAAGGACTGTCCGGAAAGTATCTAGCCATGTAATATAAACGAACGAAAATAGCCTAGCTAGAACAATGGCGCCTTAGTTCACTCCAGAGTACATCCCACGGGACCTCCCACTCATCTTAACATGCCATCTACTTCCCGAAAACAGCCGGCAAAGTCCTCTTTCGGGATTGCCATCAGCTGCCTCTTTGCATTCTCCTTAATCTTGTCCATGATCTTTTGGAAAGCGGGGAGTCGCAGAGAGCCAGATTTTGACTGGAACGGTCATTGTGAATGTAACGGTCTCGCAGTATACAAGTTCACTCGATGGTATCCTGACATATTGGAAGCCGTCATTATAAAACTGTCAAGAAGTTTGTACAGTTTTCAAGTGAGCCTGACTGATTGGCTGACTGACTATATGTGTATCCTGCGTACAGGCTCCACCAATGGAGTCAAAGGGCTGAAAATTTAATAATTTACTCCTTATCATGCCTAGAAAAAGCATCTTTTGTTTGTTTTTAAATTTCCATCATAAATAGGTTTTCAGTTGAGATTATTGTTGCAATGTAAGTTTATGCTAAATTGATCCGTTAGTTTGTAAGCAGTAGCATTCATGCTTGTTTTTGAAAAGGTAGACTTCTTTAGCGATCATTGCCTAACAAAGGCGAGAGAAGAAACTTATTTATTGCTCACCCCTTCTGCCAATTTCTCAAATGATCACTCTCAATACAGCATGCTGTCAAACAACAATGGTCAAGTGAAGGTTTCTATTGGTCCTGTTTTGGGGTTTTTTTTATCAAGTCTTTTCTGACATATCTCGTCTATATAAGCAATGAAATCACCCAACATCAAAATGTTATTCCTCTACACTAAAGCGGTGCCTGTTCAAAACGTGCATGCTTGGACGTAGCTGGACTTTTGGGTGCGTGGAGCATCTTGTCATAATAGTGTTGTAAAATGATTTCCTGTCTGATAACGAAACTACAGCTTCGAAGTATTTTGGTTACTTTTCTACATTGTTGTAAATTTAGATAGTTTATATCTAAATTTAGCAGGATGGTCTGCCCCACTTATACTCCCCTTATATATTGTCGGATTGAGCTAAAATTTGGTACTAGAGATTTTTGGACCAAGGTGCAACTTTATATATATCGAACAATGAAAAGTGCCTTCACGCTAGGTACTGTTTCAGGAGTCCCTACTTGATTTATAGATATAATTAGAAAGATATTCATTGTAAAATGTATTATAGATGCTAGAAATCAAATTCATATAAATCAGTTGAATCCGCCTCTTTGATATAAATTGGACTGTTACTATTCAATGAAGTGTTCGGTCGATTTAGTCAATTGTGTTATGAACAAAACCTGATTTTCATTGAAGGTTATGGCTCGTTTGCTGATTACACGAGCTTCGATACTACCACAATAAGGTGGGACTGAAGTTATGGGTGGCTACTGTCTAAATTAAGATCTATAAAATCTTATATAAAAGACATTTAATTTGTATTTTTTTTAATTTATTATCATTACATTTCTCGTGAACTGCTGATAGAAAAAACTTCAAACAATGCATTGTATGTTGAACTATAAATCTGGCGAATGTCAACTTCACACAATGGCCAGTTGACGAGTAATGAGAACGCATACACAAACACAAGTCGATAGACAGAGATTGTTGATAGATTGCAGACTAAAATAACAATTGTTACTATGGGTAAATTCTGCTGAAGAGGCTTTATATTATTCCCTACTTCGTGAAGACGAAGAAGAAATGGAAGTAGTGTTTTTATTTTTAAGCTTTATTTTTAAGCTTGAAAATAAGTTTGTTATCAAGGCGATTATTCAAGCAAAATAAAAAAGAATCCAACAGAAATTTATTGTATTTTTCTTGTTTTCTTCTTTCTTTATTTTTTTCGTTGAAATGTCTAAAAGTGATGTTTGAGAATTTTGTCCCAGAACGAGTAATAGAATGATAAAAACCCTGAGTTGCGTGATGCGAAGACTTACGTGATAATCCTCTGAAGACATTTCCAAATTCTTCCGGCTCTCAAAATAGTATATTGTTTTGGTCCTAATCTTCGATCTTCCATTTTTGATTGCTCTTTTTCTTCTTTCTCTTCTTTCTTTTTTGCGTGTTCTCTTTCTATTTTTCTCTTTTTTTTTTTTTGTAACCTTGCTGAATCTCGGCTTAGAATTTGTTAATAACTTACGGTATTGTGCTTGTTTCCTCTCTTCTGCTGGTTTCCTTTTTTTTATTTTCACTGAATTCTCTACTTTTCCTCGTCATTTCTTGCTTTTCATACTGAATCTAGAATTGATCTCTCCTGGTCCACCTTATCCTTCTACTAATCATGTTCATTTTTAGTATTATTAACATTATTAACAATATTTGTACTTCGTGGGGTTTTCACACCAGTGGTGACTGGTTGCTTTTACTGGTAATCAAGTGAAAGTAAAAGTCTTCTCAGTACTCCAGCACTATTCTCAGAAATCTATGATTCAGATTCATTGAGTTTTCAAACCACTTGTAACTGGTGGCTTTTACAGGAGATTGGGTGGCCACAGATCTTCTCAATACAGGTTGAACATCTTTGATTTAGTGAGCATGGTGTCTAGCCATCCCCGAACTGCAGAAATTGACTTTTAAGACCCTTTTCTTCTGAAATAAAAAGTGAAAATTTGCCCCTTTTGTTTCTTTAAATGATACTGTGGAGACGATCCAACCCTATACTATTCACACATTCTTTTACAGAAGTGTCTTTGTCTTATCCTTTTGGTAGCTCCATCTTTTCAAGAACAGATAATGTTTTATGCTTACGTTTTTCAGTTCTAGCACAATCTTGTGTACTTATTGGTTTCTTGGATAATATCCTGAAGGGCTAGAAATACAGCTTAATATAACTAATCAACAGGACTGTGTCGTCAAAACATTCTGGTGCTGTGTAAACTAAATTTGATGCCTTAGTGCTATTAATAGCACCGCCCTGGTGGCAGATTCATAAACTAATGGCGACAATTCCAAAACATGCCGGACTATTGAAGTTGCTGGACTGCAGTATGCCATATTTAAGAAGTTCAAGCGGTACAAACACTCTGCTGGGTATTCTAACTCATTTAGGTAATGATGGTGTCTGGATGTTTTTCTATTTTTTGTCAGACTACCAATCCTCTCGACTTCTTTGCAGGGTTTTATGAGACTGTTCCAATAAAGATTGTACCCATCATCCATCCATTCCATAATGTTTTCTGTTATCTCACAAGATATTCGTCTAAATTTTCATTTCATTTCAGTTTCATTTGCTCGTCTTCTGTGACAGCAAAATCCACAATCCGACAGATTAGAAACCGTCCACCGAAACTGTCAACATTCGTTTCTGCAGTTTTTGAGTTGGTCAAGCTAGCTGGATAC
>OY735223.1:20973198-20993198 GCA_963457665.1 Thysanoteuthis rhombus
AGCAGTTCTTGTAGTTCTTCATCTAGTTTTTCTTGCAGTTCTTATAGTTGTTCTTCTATTTCTTTTCGCATTCCTTGTAGTTTTTCTTTTAGTTTTTCTAACAGTTTTTGCTGTTTTTCTTTTAATTCTTCTTGCAGTTCTTGAAGTTGTACTTCTAGTTCCTCCAGCAGTTTTTGTTGTTCTTCTACTTCTCCTTGTAGTACTTGTAGTTCTTATATTTCTTATAGCATTTCTTGTTCTTCTATTTCTTCTAGCAGCTCTTGTAGTTCTTATTTTAGTTCTTCTAGCAGTTTTTGTTGTTCTTCTTCTACTTCTCCTAGCAGTTCTTGTAGTTTTTCTTGTATTTTTTCTAGAAGTTCTAGTAGTTCCTATCCTAGTTTTTCTAGCAGTTCTTGTAGTTCAACTTCTTCGAGCAGTTTTCGTAGTACATCTTCTAGTTTTCCTAGCAGTTCTTGTAGTTTTTCTTTTAGTTCTTTTAACAGTTTTTGTAGTTCTTTTTTAGTGCTTCTAGCAGTTCTTGTAATTCTTTTTCTTGTTTTTAAGGTTTGTGTTCTAATCCTTTTTCTCCCTTTTCGTCTCTTCTTTGTGCTTCTCTAATTTGTTTTTGTTTTTCTTCATGTTTCTTCTTCCTGTTCTTCTTTTCATTTCCTTCCCTGGCAATCATCATCTCTTTCACGCAGAGTTGCTGTCATTGCTCTTTTTATAATACCACCATACGAAGCGATTTTGGTTCCTGGGTAGTAAGTGTTATTTTCTGATTGCTCATGTAAAAAAGATATAGAAAATGTCTGTTATTCCCTTGAAGCTTTGCTTTTGTGACCAGGACACTGATATTGAAATGTAATTGTTTTTCTCACTTTATGCGATTAAAAAAGTGCATATTTACCCGTAGTCCAAATGAAAATAAGAAGATTTCAAACTTTCACTGTCCTGATCGCAAAGGCAAAGTTTGAAGGGAATGGTCAACACTTTTTTACTTTTTTTTTTTTTTTGACATAATCAATCAGAAAATAACACTTATTATCCTGGAACAAGAAAGTTTTCGAAAAGTTGCACAACGTTATCATTGTTTTCGTCTTTTCTCTTCTAATTCAATTTCCTTTGTTTGTCTGGGTTTTTTTTTTCCTTTTACGAAGAACAAAAACAAATTTGTATTCATTAGTCTCTTTTCGAATCTTCCATTGTTCTGAATGACAACAATGCTACCAAAAACAGCGTGCTATTGAAAAATATCAACTCAAATCCTAAGATCCTACAATACCATACTTCTTCCGAGGCAAAGGTAATAGCGTGTTCCCCAAGATTCTGTTCCTTTGATCTCAAGCCGTCATAAAATTATGCAATTTGAAAACAACCACATGTTACTATAATGCCGTTTCTTTTAATTAGAAACGCTAGTATTGTTGTTATTTGAATTAAATCAAAGCAAAAACTATTGAAAAGAAGACATATCACGAAATAGAGAATGTAAACAATAATGATTATGATAATAATAATGACTGCTGTACTCGTGAAAATTCCACGGATTTTTAACACTATGATAACATCATTACTCTTGCATATATATTTCTGCAGCTAAAGTATACTACAGCAGAGCCTGTTCAAAAGGTGCATGTTTTGAAGCGGCCTGACTTTATGGTGTATGGAGTAGCCTGCCACAATTGTCATGTAAAATAAGTTTCCGTCCGCCACACAAAATAATAACTTCGATGCAAATCGTTTACTTCTCTTCAATGTTGCCAATTTCGATATTTCATATCTAAATTTAGATAATTCTGAAGAGCAGAAGTCAAGGAAGATGATTTGAAGAAACTATGAAGGAAGATCTATAACGATATTTTTTTATCTTTTATTTTTTGCGTTACTGGACGACTGTTGATCAAATAAAAATTAAGATTCAATACTGAACTGCCTTGTGCACCGACTAATATATCTGGCGATTGATAATGGCGATTTGTCGAGTAATCACAGTTCATGCACACAGAGAAACATACTGATTTCTTCAATTGTTGTTGGATAATTTTGGTAAAGCAATTTATTGTAGATGGGATGTATTCATATTAACGCTAATGAAACTAATATGTCTATGATTATTATCATCAATTCTTAGGAACGGTCTAGCTCCAACAATGGACGCTCGAAGGATGTTGACGATGACATTTTATAAATGATTATATCATAGTGGTCTAGAATTGACTTAATTCTGGATTTATGAGTTAAGATTAATGGATAAAGGACAAATAGAGTGAAAGTTGTGTCCTTTTTGTTCTCACGCAAGCATAAGCACCATCTTCCATTCTTACTTTTGTTCATAACATTGAACGGTGGGTTAGAAAAAAGAAAAGAGAAAGTTTGGAAGATATGAGGAGGATGAAAACAAAGCATAATAATATAAATAATAAATATCATTGTCACTCTTTGTGCTGATGTCTGTTCGTTTGTCATGCTATTTCAAACCGACATATAAAATTAGGAAAAACGCTACAACGATTCGATCACCTGACGCAAACCTCATTAAACAAATGATATACACGTGAGCTACCATTACAGAGATGTTTATTAATTCAATATCTTATCTAATTAGTTTGATGTTTATTATTATATTTAATCGAGTACAATGTGATCACGAATATAATTCGACTCAAATGTTTTACGGCTAAAATTCGTAGTATATTGTATTCTCTTATCGCTAAAAAATTTAAAAGCAAATGATATACAAGAATTAAGAAATTAAACAAAAACATTAAAACTGACTTTGCTAAGTAACTTTTGGTTTGAATTTGTCAAAAGATCAAAAGTCTGTATAGTTTGTTTTTTGTTTTTTTTTGTAAGCATAATGTAGCAAAAATTTCACCTGTCACCTTTTACGGGTTCTGTGCTAGTAGCTCGATGACTAAGAATTATTCATGAACAAAAAAGAACTAAAGCTGTTTTTTATAAAACAGTTAGGCACAATAATGATGACATAGGATTGAATTTAGGCAGTAATAAATGGAGGATTACGGTCCTGAGGATAAGGTCCGGTTCCTAAGCCTTAGCATCTCTCAATGCTCAACCTCATATGGAGAGATCACAAGACAGCATAGAATACCAGGATGAAAAAAGGGGTCTGAGACATCATAGAATCTATCAGAAAACTTAAATGGCAATGGGCAGGTCATGTTGCAAGAACGGCATACATCACGAATGGACATTGCGACTCACAACATGGATCCTTAGAGATCACATGCCGAACCAAGGCCGACAAAATTCAAGATGGAGAGATGGACGAGACAAATTCTGATAATTCTGGCTCTGTGACGCCCATCATAGAGAAATGTGGCGGATCATGGGGAAGGTCGATTCCCAACGATGGACGATAAAAGACTGATGATGAATAGAAAAGGACAGAACTATAATATAACATAGCAATCCATGTATTAACCTCAAATGATCGGTAAAAATAACATGAAATCGAATCTCCCATTCGTAACAAAGATTTTAGATGTGGCAGGGCCTGCAGACCACAAGGTGAAGATAAAAGAGAGCTGACAATACAAAAAATACTAGGGCTTTGCCATGAAACTGAGACAATGTCAATGATTTGCCCGCGTAAAACTGCACCATGAACACTGTCGGGACAGAATCCAAGCCTCGGTAGCTTGCCACTTAGCTACCTGCCTAGCGTTATAAAAGAAAAAAGAATTAAAAGCATGGGGTAATAAGTGAGCGAGGTATTTGTCCATAGAAAATTGCATAAATAGTTATCTCAAAAACATTGTTGATATCCTACATCAGCAGAAAAATGTTCATCTTTGCATTGAAAGAAATTTTTCGAAAATATTTTTTTCTCTCATCTTTAACTAACAAAAGAATAGACGTTCATATTTTAGATCAAAAACTACGAACGAGCAACTCATTAAAAAAAGCGATTGGCTTTTCATCACCAAACAGATCACTACTTCTGGGGGGGGGTGATTTTCCTTGCATGTATGTGTATATGTATATGTATATATACATATATGTGTTTGTGTGTGTGTGTAAGTTTGCAACGTATAAATACAATATATATATATATATATATATATATATATATATTTATAAATTCAATGTACATATATACAATATGTACTTACAATATGTACATACAATATATACATACAATATATATATTAGAAAATTTAAATGGCAATGGGCAGGCCGTGTTGCAAGAATGACAAACAACCGATGAACAACATGGGTCACAACGTAGATCCACAGATATTATATGCGAAACTGAGGCCGACAGATCGAGAGATGAACTAGATGCCCATGATAGAGAATTGAGGCAAATCCTGGGGAAGGTCTATGTCCAAAGACGGACTGATATATATATATATATATATATATATATATATATATATATATATATATATAGTATAGAAAGCTTTACAGCTTCAGACACTAAACATTAAAAAACTTTTTCAAACAGTTTTTGTGTCACTCAAGTCTCCACTTTCCTAATATTTGTCAATGCGATTTATGTAATTCTCTTCAGCGTTTTCTTTGTTGTTTTTTTTCCCTTTTCACATATACTTTGTATAATGTATAAATTGTCTTTTGTTGGAATCATCAGTTGTTTACCATGTAACCGTTTCGAGGATTTTAAAAACTTATCAACATGGCACCCCAGCAGTGTTGATCAAATATCACCTTCCTTTCTCACTATATAATTTATGTCATGCGTAAAGTTTGTCATTTTATATAAGGCGTTATATGTATTGTATATTGATATTAGTTCATTCTACATATCAATTATTTTTTTTGAATCAGGGCTTACTTACGTAGGTTACCCGAAGAACGTATTCACCAATGAAGGGTCAGTGAGTGTCGCAACAGGCGGGACTCGTGTTTTTTCTGTTAAGTGTCCACCTATGTGAATATTATGTTTTTTAATACTTATAATTATCAAATGAAGTATCCTTATACACATGGTTGAAACGGAATGAAACCACTTTCTAGTGTGTGGTAACACCTCAATGGGAGATTCCATCAAGATACTTAGACAATTTGTTACATGGCGTTTCATGTTCGATTTCTCACCCTACCCAACAACCCATCAGTCAGGCAAATTGGTTAGAGCCAAATATTTCCCCTTTGCCCTGGTTCCAGTCGATACAATGATCTTTCACATCGACAAAGACTGGATCCATCTCTTTTGGTTACCTAATTCTTTTAACATTGATGCAAATTGATTTATCTTAATATACACTATTCATTTATTCTATTTCCATACTCTAGCTAACATATTATCTAATTTTCGTGAGGCTGATGAGTTTTAATGGAATCAGGATATTTAATCATGGTTGTATTAAATTGTCCAAAAATCTTACTAATTCCACTGCCTTCATTGACCATTCTTACACCTAAAGAAACAATTTTCAGTATCAAATCAATAAATCTTAGAGTTGCTCTAGAGATTCTCAAATATTCTGATAATATTGTTCTGTAAGATATACAAGCAGATATATTACTTGTTCTAAAATGTATTCTCTCTTTGTCGAACAGGGAAATATCTTGTTTATCAAACGATTTCTATCCTCTATTTCAATAGCCAAATCTTGGAACGTTGTTTGCATTCCTAATAGCTCAAATTTTAATTCAAGATCCTTAGGGTATATATTACTATATAATTTTCTGAATTCTCCATCATTGAGAGAACATAAGTCATGAGTAAATGGGTACAACCAAAAAATAAACGTGCTTGTTTTTCATTAGTTTTAATTAGAGATGACGTATATATACAATATACTTAAACACTATATATATATATATATATATATATATATATATATATATATGGAGAGAGAGAGGAGGGAGAGAGAGAGAGGAGAGAGAGAGAGAGAGGTCGAGCGTATGTATGTTTGTTGTCTTTCAAACGTCTGGGTCATGTCGAAATTTTTTTTGTCTTAATGTTAATACGTTCACAAAGAATAACAAAACAGTACTTTTAAGACAATCGAGTTAAAATCATAGGACTTTTTTCCCCCTCTTTTTTCATTAAGACGAAATTTTTCTCGGCTAGCATTTCTAAAAATAGGAGATGAGAATTTATTTACTTTGACGCAAGCTTTCACTCAAGGGTTGTTGACTTAAGACAAACTATAAACGATGTCATTTAAGATTTTTATTCTTGAAGTTACTTTATAATGGATGCAAATTGAATACCGTCTGCAGTGACTGCGACATAAATTTTATTTGATTATTTAGGCTTTAGTACATCTGCCAGAATATATGTCATTAGTAAGACCAATACAGTGCGGCGTGAAAAAAAGTTGGAATGCCACGGGAAAAAAACGTGAGAAGAGTCTATGCATGCCAACAAGAAGGGGCTGGTCGTTGGATATTTCCAAGAATAAAGCTTCCATTCAACTTGTAAAGAGTTCATCTATTGTATTTCGTTCTAGAGTCACTGGGAAAACAAACTGATCAGCTTATTTTGTACAAATCTGTACGATGTAGGTCCGAAAAGTATCCGGCCATCTGGTGGAAGCCCATCTTGATTCCCCTTCAAAATACCCACTTTGAGACTTCGCACACTTACGTAGCACCGTTTCTACTTTCCTAAACAGTCTGGAAAATTTTCATTCGGGATCCCTCTCAGCAACCCCTTTAGGTTCTCTTCAATCTCGACCACGATTTGAAATCCTTTCGTGAAAAGCCAGGAATAGAAGGGATCCTAATTTATATCGCCTAGAGACTGTCAGACCTAATTGTTTTGCCCCCAAAACCCTACATGTGACACGAAGAATGGGCAAGAGTGATAATTGTGAATTTGACGATTACACAGTATTCAATATCATTCGACGGTGTTTCACTGCCGACTGGGTAAGGCCACGGAAGAGTATATGTTCATGCATGCACTAAAATTACAAGCTACATCAAGGTCGTGCATTGAAAATGGCTGGATGCTTTCCAGACAGGCATCGTACTCGCTAAGCAATCTCTTCTTTGCATTTCTGACATGAAAATTTGTTTTTAAAAACACATGAAGTATAAAATCGTCAGAATATTGTTAATTAAAGAACAATGAAGCAATTAATATTCTTCGAAAAAAACACAAGAGAAGTTTGACTTCGATTTTCTTCGTTATTCTATCGATGTCCACCTTCAATCAGAATTTTCATCTTTTATTTATTTTTATATTTTTATATATCTTCTTTTTTTTTGGCGGTTGGGTGGTGCTGTAGGATTGTGATAAATGTTAGAAACAAATTTGCCCATTTGCACCACGAAAGTTCAATTATATAATTGTTGTACACAAAAAAAAATTATAAAAAGATTCCGGGAAAATCTGTTGTCATGTTAATATTTCCGACTTCGTTGCCATCAAATTAGATGTAGAATTTGTAAATATTGTCTATAGTGGAGAAACGATTTTGAATATAACTTTTTTTGAAAAATTATTGTTTAGTTGTCTTTTAAGAAAAAAAAAACTAGGGATGTTCGAATGATATATGTTTGAAAGGGGTCAGACTTTATGGTATGTGGAGCAGTCTTCTAAAATTCTCCTGTGAAATAATTTCCCATATATCGTGCGTAACTACGGTTCCGAAATATTTCAGTTACTCTTCTTCAGTGTTGCCAATTTACATATCGTATATCTTATTTAGATATTTCTAAAGAGTGGAGTCAACGGAGATGATTAATAGAAACTCAGAAAAAAAAGTTCTACAACCTATATATTTTTTAAAATCTTTTTTATTAGATCAATCAAAGTAACTTCACCCTCGACTCTGTACTGCCTAGTATATATCTGGTGACTGAAAACTATCAACGTACAATCGCCAGCTGTCAGGTAATTGCGGTGCGTGCACACACACACACACACACACACACACACACACACACACACGGAGTAATTCCTCCAATTGCATTTGGATCATAAGTCCAAAAGAATTTTACTTCATTGATTTTCTTATAAGAGACCTAATTAGATATTCTGTCTCTTTATTATTGCAGGCATCCCCACTCCCCTAACTTTACAATATGTTTTCGTTTTTACGATAAAGGGCAAAACAGGAAAATAGCACATCCCCTTCCCACCTTCAGCACCCCAGTCTCCTGAACGTCCCACAAAACCAACCTCCAACGACTCAGCCTAACATATCACCACCATTTGAGGGCTTGGAAAAGCTCAAAATGTTTCCCATATAAATCGATTGTAATTGCTTCTTTTCGTCGAATAGTGTTTATAGTACTACTTTAATTCCAGATAGCAGGCGGGGGCGTAATATCATAATTCATACATTTACATATTCATATCACATGTCTGTTGTTTGTCAGTGGGTGTTGAGCGAGATCAAGTCTCTTCAAATCTCCTGCACCTTTTTCAGTATACATTATTATTATCATTATCATTGTGATTTTTTTTTTAATATCTGCATTTTGACACCAGTTCTATGATGATCATTGCTAGAGATTGGGTGACAGCAAGTCTCCTCAAGTCTCGAGTCTTCCTCTTCACACTCTCACAGTCCACAGCACTGCTGTAGATTACAGTTTCACACCAGTTGCCGGGTGGTTATCAATGAAAGCTGAGTGACAGTAAGTCTCCTTAGGTGCCCAAACCTCCTCTCATATCGTCTTCACATATCACAACAGTGCTGTGGTTTGTACCGTCTTCATTGTGCCTTTTCCCTGGCTGCTTGGCCATTGCAAACTACTGGGGGTTGTAGATCATATATTTTCCAGTACTCTCCTCAGTATTCCTACAGACCCTTGCAGTGCTGTTGTTTGCATAGTCTCAATCCTCATTTTCATTTCCTCCAATCTCGTTTTCAGTGTCTTTGTCACGGTTCCGAGTGCCCCTACTACTATTGGTACAACTCTGAATTTCAAAAACAAAATGATTAGATAATGATTTGATACGCAATTGAACTACTGTAGCCACCGAATCCGCGTGTTAGTGTGTTCCAGCTTTCCTTGACATACAGTTTTGTCTGAAGTCTTGAAAATTGACATCAGTATCCCACTAAACCCCTTCTGACATTTTTATTTTTGCCTTTTTTTTTGGAGGGGGTTTATTTTGATGGGTATATTTTATTAATGAGATCTAGATTCTCAAGAATCTAGCTGTTTCTAGATGTTCTTTTAATCTTATTTTAGATGTTTCCAGAGAAAAGCATAAGCAATGTCATGAATAGAATGTATTCAGACTATATTTATTTTTCGATGGAATCTTTTTACATGACTTCAAATTTTGACGCTACGGTTGTTCAATTATTGACTGTGATGGCAAAGTTATCTAATAATCTATTTTGATTGATTATTTTTGTACAATATTGCTAGAGGAATGACTTTCACTCTCTTACGCATATTACGCCCTGGACCCTACAATTAAAAGCGATTTTGGTTCTGTTCATCGTTAACCCATTTTTTCTAACGGGCAACAATCGCTTCACCTTTTGCCCCATCTTTTTTTGGGTCATCTTGATAAGTGTCCAGCTCATATCTATTTTTGATGCACGATTATTTGTATAATATCCTTCATCCTGGTCTACCGTCGGATCCAAGTTGATTTTCCCTATTTCTTAGATTACTCCCGAGCATTGCTCTTTCCATGGTTTTCTGAACTATTCTGTGTTGTTTTCAGTTCGTTTCTTGTGTTTATGTTTTCGAATCCGTAATCATAGCTGGTATTATGTATTCATTGTATACTTTACATTTTGAGTTCGCAGACAATGTGCTTTTCATATGTTTTTATTCATACCAGATGTTTTCGAGTCAATCATTATTCGTAATCTTATTTCCCTTCCATGATCTTTGTCTAATGCTTTAAATAATGTAGGTAAAAGTAATCCTCAACCTCTTCTAAAGCCTCAACTCCATTCTCATGGTCTTTTTGGGTACTTTACTATTGAAAATTACTTTTGTCTTTGTACTGTTCATCTTCAACCTTACTTTTCACTTTCCCTGTTTAGATCATCCAACATGTTTTTTAACTCATCCAATGCTTCTGAGGTCATTGAAACGTCATCAGCGAACCTTAAATGATTCAAATATTCTTAGTCTATGCTTACTTCCATCCCCACCCAGTCAGTTTTTAGAAAGACATTTCCATTGCTCGCTGTACGCAGTTTTGATGATATTGTATCCACTTGCCTGATTCTGATTCTGATCTTGCTTGTGTCGCTGTGTAGTTAAACTATTGCAGTGCCATTTTCCTATATTTGTTGAATAACTAGTATATAATTTTCGTTGACAACGTGTTCTCGCATTGAGTTGAAGACTGCTGTGTATTCTACCGAATCAAATGCCTCTTCATAATCTACAAAAGCCAGACAAAGTGGTTTGTTGAATTCTAATGCCTTTTCGATTAACACAAACTTGGGAAAACGTGTTGTCTAATAAATTTGCTTTTCTCTCTCGCTTTAGTAGACATGAGACTACCACCAGGCAAACAGAGAAAGTCTATCTTTTGTGAAATCGTGCAAACAACACAAGGAATGGTTATTCAAGGAAGAAAAAAAAGAAACCATAGAATTTAGGTAAATTCTCCATTTATCAATGTTACGATCATTCTGGTCAATGAATTTGCTAAGCAAAATGAATTTATCAATAGCTTCGATTCCAACTTCTACAATTTGAAACGATGAGGTCGAAGGAAACAAAATTGAAATACATGGTCTTTCGGGAAGTATCTATCCATTTGGTATTAGCAAAATTTCAACCTACCTAGGGCATTAGCGCCTGGCTTTGTTTCCCTTCAAAGTAATTTTTAGGGAAATCTGGAAGTCACAGGGAGCGAAACCTGGACAGTAGAGGTGCAGACACAGCTAGGTAATACAATGTTTTTGAAAAAAAAATCCAGCACGACACCGGATGAATTACCTGCTCGTCTATGCACGAGCTCGTTTTATGGTGTCTCTCTGTCGAATGCGTTACCCCACGGGAGAGTTCTTCATCTCACATATGCAGTAAAATCCGTTCTAATTATGTACCAAGTTACATCCAGGAAATGCAGTCGATTTACGGGATATTCAGAATGGCTGGATACTTTTTCGGACAAATCTTGTTTATCTGATTACAGAAGCTTCTCTCCGTAGCAAAAAAGTGAGAAAATTAAACTAATTTGCTTTTCTAATTAAAAAAAAAAACAGTGATATAATCAAATTTAGAATGATACTGCTTATCCCTTGAATAGATTTAAATTGGAATTTGAACAAAAGTAATTTGTTTGAATAAACCTGTAAAGTGTTGAAATTGGTATTTACAGGGAAAAATTAACAAGCCTGGCTGCTGCAGTGTCAAACCTCTCTCCTATTTCTACTATGACTGAAGATAATTACTGGAGACCCGTGGAAAGATTGAGACTGACCAGTCCATAGAAGTGTTAGGATCTGCAAGGGTGCGTGTTGGGTCCTGGGATACAAGCACCGGCCATTGTTAAGCTCATGTTAATGAAGAAGTGTGGTAATGTCAAACCAATGACTGGATTCAAACTGTGAGATCATATTTCGCTATCGTAAGCAACAAAAAAACAAAAAACAACAACCCTGGTTGCTGCAACGTCAAACTTCTCTCGTATTACTGTTCCGATTGTAGATGATTACTGGGGATCTGAAGACAGATTAAGACTGACCTGATCTTTGTAATGTTAAGATCTGCAAGGATGTGTGGGGATGGTGTTGGGCGACAAGCATCGGACACCTGGTAAGATCACGTAAATGGAGAAACATAATAGTTCTCATCCATCCAGTATAAATATGTGTGTATATTTGTACGTGACATTTCTCGATATTTATGCATATAAAAGGTCATATCATTTGTACTGTTCAATTGTAAAATTACTAGAACAATGAAAACACATCATTTTTGACAGCCTGAGTAAACTACTGAAGGAAAATATTTTTAGTTTTTATACAAGACGAAAACGAGCGAGAAAAAAAAATCTAGAGAATATCCGAGAATTCGCGTGGGTTGGAAACAAAACGAAAATTCGTGTAAAGCAGAACTTAATTATTCATAAAAAGTTTTTAAAATAGTTACCTAGATCAATTATTTTCTCAAACGTGTAGGCGTAATGAAATAGATCCAGAGAACGGAAATGACTTCTGACATTTTCAAACTGAGAGCCATATAACGTTCGCAAGAGAAAATAATGGTTAATATCACTAACAGAGATCAAAAGACAGCTCATATTAACAAAGAAACAAGAGCCTGGGATATGATAGAAACTATCAGAAAACCAAGATGGCGATAAGCCAGTTACGTTGGTAGAATGTCAGACAATTGCTCTACATCACGGCTCACAACCTGGATGTCAAGAAATCACATGCGAATCAGTGGTCGGTAAAAAAAAAGATGGCGTGGCGAACTACACATGTTCACAACTTCATATTGGCTCCACAATGCCCATGATAGAGAGGAATTTTTATGGCCCCTATTTTGCATTGCTTCTCTTTATGACGATACGATAAGCTCCCATACTTTTAGATATGATTTGAAGATCTGGCTTAATTGCACAGAATCAACAGACACCCATAATATTTAGTCAGGGATTGGATTTTCCACGAAAGCATTTTAAAGATCAACCGTACGAATGAAACGTTTGCAGTGTGATTTTAAAAGTGGTAGATACGCTGAAGTAAGTGTGTGAGGTCACTAAAAGGGTACATGGAAGAGGTCCCAGGAACCTAGGTAGGCTATTTTTTCGTTAATATCATATGACTGGAATACTTTCTGTAAAGACTTCGTACTGTATTGAGTCAGTATAATTTTTTTTTCTTTTTTTTTTTTTTTTGAAAATTGTTCGGGCTTATATATATATATATATATATATATATATATATATATATATATATATATTCATATTGTTATCATTGCGTTCTGCCTTTCCTTTTTGGAGATTAATCATTACCACTATTCGACGCATGCGCGAGATGGCATAATGTTTATCAGCTCGGAAAACGTTGAACCGAGTGAGAATTTTTCGCGGAAACAGCTTCTTTTTTTTTTTTTTCCTTCGGGCCTTGGATAAAGTCATGGATCTGCTTCTTCCTGCTCTCTGTTACTTCGAGAGATAGCATGACAAAATCTCATCGTGTCATTCCACGATGGTTAATGGAGGAGAAAATGGGCGAATGAGCATCGGGACCGACCACGTTGTTATGATACCTCATTCGTCCGGGCAGAAGCAACAGAAGCTTTTCCTCCGAAGTCAACATAAATTAAGTGAATACGACTGACCTGTCCGTTCACCACTTTTCCCCTATAAAGATGACTGTATAGTCGAAACTAGAATGTGCATAAAGAATGAAATTATATAAATGAAATAAAACCATCATTTTCCACTCAATCCTGTTTACATGTCTTCTATGTGTTCACCAAAATATATATATATATATATATATATATATATATATATATATATATAGAGAGAGAGAGAGAGAGAGAGAGAGAGAGAGATAAATAGATGTATATATATATATATATATATGTGTGTGTGTGTGCGTGTGCATATTATATATATATATATATATATATATATATATATATATATATATATATGCATGTATGATTATAAATTGCATTATACTATGTAGAAACATTTATTTGAAATGATCTCCCGTCGTCAGACGATTAATGTATCACTTAGCCTAGACAACGTAAATAGAATGAACAATTAATGCGTATAATATTACCCAATCTATTATCATTCTGTCGTATCATATAAATCTATTTCCTAATGCAAAATCTTGTGTTGATAGAAACGAATACACTGAGAATAAACGAGATGAGAATTTGGAGTGAAAGCAGTTACATGGGCCTTTGTATTACTGGCGGTTGTTTAGCTTACTGGTAAGAGCATTGGCTGCCCTTTTGATCGCAGGTTCGATTCCTATTGCAGTGCAATTTTATCTAATTGTTTATTCTTTCTATGCTATCCAGGATAAGTGATACATTAACCGTCAAACGATAGGAGATCATTTCAAATAAATGCTTCTATATGATACAACGCAATTTATAATCATTCAGTCGGATCGAATATACATCCATTTCTTATATATATACGTATATGTTTCCATATTTTCAAGAAAAAAAATAAACGATTAAAGAAATTGGGGCTGCTGCGGGAATCGAACCTACGACTAATAGGGCAGCCACTTCAACATAGCAATGACGGATAGGGTAACACAGCGTTGCTCTTACCGTTGAGCTGAACCTTGGGCATTTGCATTACCGTTGTCTGTTTAGCTCAATGGTTAGAGCAACATGGGGGGATCGTTTTGAGGGAGTACTTGAAAAGAAGCACTCTCTCTCTATTTAGAGCCCATCAACAACTGTCTTGTAAACTGAGAACCATGCAACGTGCACATGAAAGAAATATGCTGGGCTTCACATGGAGAGACCACAAAACAGCACAGTACATCCGGGAAAAGACAAGAGTCAGGGACATCATAGAATCCATTAAAGATCTCAAATGGCAGTGGGCTGGCCGTGTTGCAAGAATAGCAGACAACCGATGGATATCACGACTAACCACATGGATCCCCAGAGACCACATGCGGAACCGAGGCTGGCAGAATATTAGATGGAGAGACAAGCTAGACAAATCCAGAATGTACTGGCTCCGCGACGTCCATAACAGAGAAGTGTGGCGGATCCTGGGGAAGGTCTATGTCCACCGACGGACGTTAAAAGGCTTATGATGATGAACAATTGTCAGCAGACTGAATAGAGTGTCAGGTGTCTCCCGGTTGATATTGAGTTCGGGGGATTTGCGGCTTTTCTCTAGTCAGAGCCTTCAACATGGCTAAGAATTGAAGGACAAAGGAGCAGGAGGGTCATTTGCAGTATCAGCAAATTAGCAAAGATATCCCCATAGTGGTTGTGACCGAAAAGAGTACAGCCATGGCGTTCAGGTAGCTAGCCGTCTGGACACACATTGAGGTCTGTTTAACCCCAGCGTGGTCAACTGGAGGAGGGTATATTGAGTTTGAAGACCGAGGACCCAAGGAACATTGATGAAAATGTGTCTAAACTGAGGCATCAGCAAATGTCTACTATTTCACAATATTTCCGTTGCCTAGGCCGAATGATACATTTGCCATGTAACAATAGATCATTTAAAATAGATTTTCAATATAGTACATTCATAAGTATATATATATATATATATATATATATATATATATATATGTGTGTGTGTGTGTGTGTGTGTGTGTGTGTGTGTGCATGTATGTATGTATGTATATGTGTGTGTGTGATTATAGATTCCATTGTATTATATAAAAACTTTATTTGAAATGATCTCACGGTGAATGTATCATTTGACCTAAACAATGTAAATAGAATAAGCAAGTAAAGAGAATTGTGCCGCTGCAAACTGTGATTGAATAAAATGGGAATCTGGAGTTGGAACAGTTTTTTTAGGTCTTCACATTACCGGCGGCTGTTTAGCTCTATGGTATGAGCAACGCTACTTTGGGGCAGCAATCCTATTTGTGACAGGCCAGATTCCTACAGCAGTCCCATTTTCTTTAATTGTATATTCTATTTACATTGTCTAGGCCAAATGATACATTCGCCCTGTCTCAACTTCCAAATGAGAATTTCAATATAATATAACGCAATTTATAATTATTGTGTCGGATCATATATCCATTTCTTAATAACATACATATATGTACATATATATGTATTTGTCCATATATACATATGTATATATATATATGTATGTATGTATGTATATATATATATATATATATATATATATATATATATATATATATATATATATATATGAGTGTGTTTGCGTGTATGTGCACATGTATGAATGTATGTATATATATATATATGTGTGTGTGTGTGTGTGTGTATATGCATATGTTTATATATATGTATATGTATACGATTGCATATGTATATGAATATATATGTGCGTGTGTGTATATATATATATGTATACGTGTACACGCACACATACGCGCGTACATATATATGTATATGCATATGTTTATATACATGTATATGTACATGATTGCATATGTATATGAATATATATGTGCGTGTGTGTGTATATATATGTGTATACGTGTACACACACACACACACACACACACACATATGTATATATATATATATGTATATATATATATATATATATATATATATATATATATATATATATGTATGAAGTTAGGGAAGGTTTGTTGTCTCTAATATATAGTGCTCAGTATTGATACAAATAGAGCCATATAATTAAATATATGAAAAATGTCTTATGTTTTCCCAAACTGAATTTTTACTTTTATTGTTCTTTGGATTCCTAGATTTTCACCCAATTGAAAAGTACATTAAAAGCACGAAACAAATTTGTTTTGGGTAAACATCACAAATTTGTTTAATTCAATTTGTTTAATATAATTGTGAATATTTTTAAAATACAGAACAAGAATATTTAACGTGAAATATATTTTTTTTAAAATATTAATGCATTGGCACAAAGAAGCTATTTATAGTTGCATATATATCTGCATCTATCTAAACTTGTAAAATGACTCGTAAACGTCCAATTTTGCCAGAAGAATTCATTCCCTTATTTTTTTTTTTTTTTTTGTCTATTTTATGTTGGAATATTCTTGTTCAGTATTTTACAAGTTTTTCCCGATTATATCAATGCTTTGTGCAAGTAAGCATTTTTCTCACTGGTCCTTTTTCTTATGTTGATATGTACATACGGTGTCCTCATCTATTGCTATCATTTTTTTAAAGCAGTTCCCAGGTGGATTCGAACCACGAACCTCTCGATTACAAAACTAACCGACTATCCATCTGCATCGATATGTGCTACGAATGATTTATATTTAAATATAAATCATCTGTGCCTGACTTTTGAAAACTTCATCATTCCCAACACTAAAACTCCTGTTATATATTTATAAATTGAAAAACCCTTGTTCTTTTAGGAAAAGAAAAAACATTCATAGAGTCTAATTAGTTGTACATGGAAAGTTTAGTATCAATTACTGATTTCGTGTGGACGAATATTGAGTTATATCAAATTAGGAGTAAAAATTCGCTAAAAAATTCCATATGTTTTTGGAGAAATTTTTGAGTGTCTTTGTTAATAATAAGGTTACTTACAATCAAGATCTCTGCCAGATGACTTTATTTCTCATTTAAACTGGTTGAGTTTTACAGAATTAATTACAAAATTAGATTCATCGATTTTTGTAAAAACTCAACTTGGTCATATGCTTAACTGAATGTATAAGCTGGTTGGGTGGCTGCTTCACGTCTGACATAAGAACAGGTTTTTGAACGATCCAAATTCACCAGGGAAAGGGCATTTCATAATTTGGTAATTTGAACTCTGATTTTGCTTTTTTGTTTGTTTGTTTTTTTTGTTTTTTTGTTTTGTTTCTGTTTTCTATTCTAACCACTGGATACTTTGTGTGCGACGTGCCATCGGAAGTACGCCTGGTTTTGGTAAGTATACTTTTAATCTTCCCTTTCGGTTTTTGTTTTTCGTTTGTTTTTGTTTTTTTTTTCTTTTTGCTGTTTGTTTTATTTTTTCTTTGTCGCAGGAGGGCACAGCGTATCAAAGTTCTGAATACGTATCTTATTCGATCATGAAGCCATCCAACATTTTTTTTTCTTTTCCTAAGCACGACCTGTCTCATGACGCACAAGGGCCGGACACGTTTCTTTCTGACCACGTTCGTGTTCGACGATTTATTTTCTTTCTGTAATCTTCTTCTTCTTCTTCTTCTTCTTCTTCTTCTTCTTCTTCTTCTTCTTCTTCTTCTTCTTCTTCTTCTTCTTTTTTTTTTCTTTTTTTTCCTACGTTGCATTTTTGGTCCTTTTGTCAAACACGAAGAATCAGTCACAATATCGAACGGTTTCCATAACACCGCTACGTGGTCTTCGTGGATTATTTCGGGAAAAGTCAGGAGAAATTCGTGAACCGACTGATTAGTTTGGACGTTTCGCTCTGCTGAAGTTTGGCCATCAAACGTACGTCAAGTTTTGGTGTGATGGATATCGGTAGATACAGTATCGCCCAAAGGTGGGCCTACCCCTCACCGTTTCTTCTATAGAAAGTTAATTTTTTTTCTCCTAGATCAGATATAGCAGGATTTCATTATTTCTTGTGGAACATTATACTATCAGATCAGGTAATATTTATGATCAAACTCCATAACATTTAAACTCTGTGGTAGAAAAATATGAGTATGTTGCCGTCCAAAAATGAGTACATCCCACGGAAAATATTTTGGGCAACAGAGTTTCCTTGTTGTGGAGTTTGGTTATAGATAATACCTGATTATATCCTTTCTATTTAAAAAAAATGTGGTAGGTAGTGAGCATTCATGGGCGATGCTGTATATCCATATGCAAGAACAGAGATAGAAACAGGTGAGCCAGTTGGTATGGGCCACGATTTTGAGAGGGCCAACTCTTTCTGCTAGAATTAAAAGGGGGGCTTTGGTAAATGATATTTACATTATAAGGAGAGTCAGCTGGTTTTTAGTACAATGATATTAATATCCTAAAGAAGATTCTTAAAATATCAATACATATTTTGATTCAGAGTAGATATGAATTTACAATTGCATATACTGCCTCTTATTGCAGTCCTGTTAGTTGAATCGAATTGCTTGTCACACTTTTTTCTGTAAATTGTTCTTGATCCTTAGCACTGCTCTAACACTTGTGAGTGTATCATGCAAAATATATGTATACGTAATCGTCCACTTACAAATCATAGGTATTCAAAACTGTTTACAAAAGTATCTAACGAGCAGATTGGAAAAAGGGCCCTCGTTTCTCATCTGGTCTGAGTCTCCTAACAGCTTTGCACGATACATAGATAATATCGCAGTCATCGGGGTGGAAGGAGATTCATTTTCCTGACCACGAAGGCAAAGACGACGCAATGTCAGTGGTATAGTGGGTCCCAACGCGGGTACATGTAAGTGGGTATGAAAATTGTCCAGTCCCTGCGACCAGTGTCACAAAGCCGTCAGGACTATTCTTGACCCCACTTCTTTATAGTGAAATTGGGAAAGTGCTGCACCGAAGTTGGAATCCCTGGGACCTGTGCTGAGGCTGATGATGATCGTATTTGCTCTCACCCCAACAAGGGAATAATGTGACGAGATTGTTTTTAAACTGGGATCCCAGGACCGGGAGCTCTGTGAAAAAATTGTTCCAGTCCCCACGACTTGCGTTTCGAAGGCACAACGGTAAGCCCGACCGATCCCTTTTAGTGCAATGATACGGTACTGCCCCCTGGGCGTACTGCTCCCCCCTGACCGGGCCGAGTCATTTGATTCATTAATTTTCATTTCATTTTTTTTTTGAGGCCACAGGACAAGTCCTTGGCCTCTTGCGCTTGGCAATACCGAGCTTCAACAACCCCTCATCGGCCATGTTATTGCAAACTAGATCCTCCACTCTGATCTCATTTCTTAGTTAGAGATGCTAGAAAGAAACGACACAAGAAAGAGCCTGTAGTCAGGAAACAGCTGAACAAAATCCTTTCGCCAAATATAAAATTCTAAACGTCATTGACATAAACACAATAAAGCACATAATACGGAACCATTTAGCCATTGAAAATAAATATGATATCCGTACTATGCATAAATGGATTTCCGTTGCCTGATCATGTACTCGGAACTAATTACCAAGAAAAATATCGAAAATAATGTAGAAAAAATTGTCCTAAAAAATATATTTTGTTTAAAATTATCTAAAAAAAAAAAAAACGCAAAAGATTCCAGTATTGTTGATTCAAAATCACCATAGAGAGTCAAATAAACACTTTTCGATTGAGCCCAGTGGTGTGCTTAATCAAATTTTCAAGATTGTAGCCAAAGAAAAAAAAAGATTTTGTAGCGCACTGGCCTGGTCGGTCGGACTATTTGTTGGGCAACGGTGTTTCGATTTACCCTTCATGAGATCGATAACTAATAATGCATTTACACCTGTGACAGACAAAGCTAAGACTAGTATGTACATTTGCAGCA
>OY735223.1:20998198-21045698 GCA_963457665.1 Thysanoteuthis rhombus
ACTTCTCATCCTAATATCGGTGAAGAGTGAGGATTATTTCATTAGGGCAAACTTCCCCATACCCTCAGCAGCTGATTGAGTAAACTAAGCTGTGTCATCAGGTTGGGATATCCTTTCGGTGGACTTGCATCTTTCAAAGGGAGTGATTATTTAAAAAATCGCAAGTCCTGCTCTCAAACAGACTTGAAAGATCACTAAGCTGACGCATCCAAGGGAAACTGGGACTCTATCACTGTCCTAAACTCCGATTGGACTTATCTCTTGAAAGACTGACAGCCCCATAGTGACCATGTAGCAAGCAAGGCATGATTATCTAACACCCTAATGTATTTCATGTACTGAACTATTTCTCTTTCTTTGGCTTTTCATTGTCCAACGACTATTTTTTTAATGCAACCTGTGTATCGCAGAATCATAGAGTTCTGCAAGAGGTTGTTATGGTTTCTGCAAATAATTCATACAAGCGTAAAAAAAAAACCTGACTTTATTCGTGAGATTTTGTTTCATACAAGTAGCTATCCCTGTATCATTCACGTTTGGAACAACAACCACCAGAATTTTTGCCAGCTTAAAAAGACCGACTGATATCATATTTATAACCATTATAAATTTCAGCTTTTTGGAGGGGGGACATTTTTCTACAATACTACCATGTCAGATAATATAATGGAATGCCGTATATTCTTGAATATAAGACGATGTTTTCCTACGAATAAAATTGCCTCAAATCCGCAATTCGACTTATATTCGGGTCATAAAAAATGGCCAATATTTCTGCCTATATGAATACTGTTTTAATCGACACAATGCATATTAGAGAGCGATAATTGTTTTGAATAAATTCATGACAGTAGTTTTGTATTGAATGCTACGTAAGTATTACACGGGGTATATTGTGTTATATTCTCGTAGGGTCATTCTTCAGATGGATTCGTCATGACTAATTTCGCATTTACGGCCTGAAGACAATGATCAGTGTATCGAAGATGAAAGAGATTCATGTCTCAGTTACAGCTGATCAAGTATCGAAACGGTGTATTCATAAGATGGGGGTGTCTCTCATGACGACATTATGGCAAGATATTGAACACAGCTGATATTCAAGTCAGTTGATTTTCAGAAATTTTGTGCTCAATTCCGAATTTATGTTATAATCACGGTTGTCTTATATTCTAAAATATACAGCATTCATAATTTGAGTCCAAGATTTTCGATAGTAGTTAATTTTTGTCGATATATACATTATAAATGATGTTTACAAATGTTATAATGCATTATGTCGATAAGATATAATATTCTTATGTGGGGGTTCCACGAGATATGAAAGTTATTCAAAGGACAAATCCCGTCTGAACAGATTGGAATAGACTGTTCTGCATAAAATAACAGGAATATTGTTTAAATCCAGATGATGGTTTGCCATAGTCTTAACAGAATTCTGATCAAGAAACTTCCTCTTTTAAGATTTGTTCGGATTATTGGAATATTTCTTAGCGCTGATTTTGTTTTGTTTTATTTTTTGTTGTTTATTTTTTTTGCTTTGATTACAACGTTACGATGTTTTTCACATCTATAACACGAGGCAACTTTTTTTTTACTTTATTTTGGCTCTTGGATAATAACTTCTTGCTTCTATGATCAGGACACTGATAATTTGAAGTTTACTTAATTTCAATCAGACAATGGGCAAATTTGAACGTTTTCGATCGCAGAAAAACAACTCTATGAGAGTACCACAATACTAGCCACAAAAGCAAAGGATTGGATTCCATATTGGAAAGAACTTGACCAAAACTTATAGACAACAGGGGGAGTGATTTATTTTCAGAAAACTAATGCTCTTTTGAATCTCTGTATGCAAAAATCTAGCAAAAAATATGATGCATTTCCTTCTTCAGCTACAGTAAAAGTTCTTTTGTCGAACTCAAAGCTGAACCTTGAGATGACTTTGTTTTTCTAAGTAACAAGAACCATAATCATGATCCTCAACAAATTCAAAGACATAAAAATTAACATTCCCTAACTGCTATATGAAATCACGGTCAACTGATTGGTAATCGTGTCCCTTACCGACTGAGCTGAATTGACAAGTCTTACATATTTAGAAAAAAAAGCCCCTGGGGACAGATAACATCACCATTGATCTACTCAAAAAAGCTGGTTAGATCATCAACAAAAAACTAACTATTCCATTCAACTTATGTCTAAAATAGTGTAAAGTCCCGAAAGACTGGAACACGGCAATCATAATGCTTCTACGTAAATAAGGAACCCCCAAAGACCTCAACATCTGCAGCCCTATTAGCATATTCGACTGCATCGACAAACTTTTCACAAAAATCATCACCAACCGGATCACTAAAACACTTGATGAAAACCAACCACGGGAACACGCTGGATTTAGAAGAAACTACTCGACCATTGAGTAAATCAGCTGAAAAAGAAAGCAATAGAATAAAAAAATTCCACTCGCTGTAGCATTTATAGACTTCAAGGAGGCAATTGACTTTGTAACAATTCACATGGACATGAAGGCCATCACTCTACAAGGTGTAGACCCTGTATATGTCAAAGTACTGTAACATATATACAATCATAGCAACTCCTTTATCAGGCTACATAATGACTCTGAACCCTTCCAGCTCCGAAAAGGAGTAGGACAAGGCGATACTAGCTCAGCCAAACTCTCTACAGCCTGCCTCGAGAGGATCAGCCAAAACCTGGACTGGGAGGATAGAGGAATCAAAATAAACGGCGATTATCCAAGGAAACTAAGATTTGCAGACGACATCGTCCTCTTTGTGAAGAATCTACACGACCTCAAACTAATGCTAAATGAACTAAGTGAAGAAAGCAAAAAAGTTGACCTACACATGAACTTCAGTAAAACGAAAATCATGTGCAGTAATCATGTTAAGAATAAAGACATGACTGTCAAAGACGAAGATGCAAGACTAGGGAAAGTGGACAACTACATCTACGTAAGACAACGAATCTCTATGAAACCCACAAAGGAGGAAGAGATCAAGCGAAGAATCGCCCTAAGAAGGCAAGTCTTTGGCAGAGAAAGCTCAGTGTCCAAAAACTATCCCAATGATCCTAAAAAGAAAAGTATACAACCAGTGAATTTCCTGATAGTCACTTATGGAGCAGAAACATGGAACCTGATCAGAAGATAAACTCGTGAACTAAAGAGAATGCAATGCACACATGAGAGAATCATGCCCAACGTCACATGGAGAGATCACAAGACAGCACAATATATAAGGAAGAAAATGAGAGTCAGAGACATCATAGAATCTATTAAAAAACTTAAATTGCAATGGGCAGGCCACGTTGCAAGAATGACTGACATCATGACACACAACATGGATCCCCAGATATCACATGGAAAACCGAGGTCGACAGAATACAAGATGGAGAGATGAACTAAACAAATTTAGAAAATGCTGGCTCCACGACACCAACGATAGAGAAGCGTGGCGAACCCTGGGGAAGGTATATTTCCAACGACGGACGTTGAAAGATTGGTGATGATGATGATGATGATGATGATGATGATGATGATGATGATGATGATGATGATGATGATATACAATACAAAAGTTACAGTAATCATCTTCAATTGGGATAAAAGTGGGCTTGTCAGAATGTATGTTGTTCGAGGAGGGGAGGTCTAATCTATCTTCTATAGATGATTAAAAAAAAAACTTTAAAACTTTCTGTAGAAGAACCTGTTCCTTGATTTCTATTCTTTCGAAAGAATTTTTTTTTTTTTCAACTGGCAATTTTTCCCTTCAATTCCCTTCAAATTTTTCGCGATTTTTCGAGAATTTCAGAGCCGAAAATAATTCCAGAGAATTACAATGGACAGAAAACCACCCATTATCTATCAATCTTTGTTTAATTTTCCGGGATCTGTTCGCATCCATCTTCGTCTGATTTGAAGGTGTTTTTTTGTACAAAGTGTAACGTTCCCAGCTTTCCCCAAATAAACATGTTCATGAAATCTGCTAAAAGAACAAAGCTTGCTATCAATTGAGGCAACAAAGTCTTTTATGATTGAATTCTATCTTGGAAAGAACTTGATCAAAACTGATTGATAGCAGATGATAATTCAATAGCTATTTCTTGGGGCTGATCCTCTGACAGAACCCTGCCTGCAAAAATCTCGCCGGAAAGATGATGCATTTTTTTCTTCAGTTGCAGTGAGTATGTGTGTTAATTAAGGATTAAATTCGTTCTTCAGGTTCAGGGGGGTTACATCACATAAATCTTTCATTGATGATTGAGAAAACCTAAGAAACGTTTAACTGCAAAACTTGTTTCCTGATTTCTATTATTTCGGATAAAAAAAGCATTTTTTGTTTCAAGTTTTCTCTCCATTTTTTTTTTTTACAAATTTAGCTATGGAAAATAATTCACAGTATTCCAAAGAACAAAACTACTCAGTATCTATTCATCTTGGTCTAATTTTATCTGAATCTGTTGTTATCGATCTTATTCTGTTCATATCTATCTAAATCGTTTCATATATCAAAGTCTTTTTTTATATCTTGCAGTCGATACAGATGATATCTTATCAATCTTAGTCTCTTTATATTCAACTGTTTTCGTATCCATCTTTAGCTGTTCATATCCAAGTCTTTTAATATCCGTCTTTGTTCGTATATGGTATCACTTATATGCATCTATCTTGGTCTGTTTGAATATTTATAAGTCCGTTAAAATCCATCTATCTTACTAATATATTTATATTGATTCATCTCAGTTCATATTCATCCAAGTGTGGTCATTGCAAATATCTTACAAAGCTTTTTCATACGATCTTGTTTACTGTACATGAATTGTACAAAAAAAAGCAAGCCTTTCCTGTCCATTGATGTACGAAGTTTGCATAGGATTGGATTCTATCTTAGAGACAATTTGATCAAAACTAATAGACAACAGTGGTAATAATCTAATCATGGTGAATCACCGCATGCTAAATAAGTGCGTTTTTTTTTCTTTAGCTGCAGTAAGACTGTGGGTTCTTTCGGGAATGGATTCGTTCTTAGGGTTTTAGGAAGGGGGGTCACATCTCATAAATCTTTTATTGATGACCGAGAAAACCTTAGAAACGTTTTGCAGCGAAACGTATTCCTCGATTCTTACTCTTTGGAATGAAAAGGGTTTATTTTTTATTCAACAGGCAATTTTTCCGTTTCAATTTTTCACTTTCTTTTTTTTTTAAATTTTAGCTGCGGAAAATAATTCATGGCAATCCAAAGAACAAAACCACCCAATATCCATTTATCTATCTACCTTTGTCTAATTTCATCTAAATCTGTTCGTATTAATCTTACTCTGATCATATGTATCTGGATCCGTTCATATCTATCTAAATTTCTTCATATATTTTTTCAACTCTTTTTATATCTTACAGTTCATACCCAATTCTGTTCATATTCATCAATTTTAGTCTGTTCATATCTTGCTGCTTCCATATCCATCTTGCTCTGTTCACATTAAAGTCAACCAAAACTGTCACAAAAACTGTCAACATAGGTTTCTTCAGTTTTCAAGCAGGTCTAGCTGACCGTTAATATTCATCTATCTTGGTCGGCTATCCATCCTGGTGCGGTCAGAGCGAACGTTCAACGAATCTTTCTCATATGAATCAGTTGACAAGACATGAATTCTTTTAAAAAAAACTGCTTCCTGTCCTTGGATGTAACAATATTGGAAATCGTCAATCGAAAATATCGCCAAAAATGTGAATACAGGTTTCTTCAATTTCTAAGTGAATCTTTAATTGAATATAATCATTCAACAAGCAGATGGAGCCTAGGTTAAAGCTGTGTTGAACTCCTCATTTGAAGTATCGTCAACGAAAACTGTCACCAAATTTGTCAACGATTATTTCAGTTTTTAAATTGGTCTAGCTGATTGACTGGTATTTACGTGTTGCATGTACAAGTCGGATCAATGGGGCTAGAGGACTCAAAATGTCATCATTTAATCCTCATTATGTCTTTAAAAAAAACACGTTTTCCATGTTTGGATATCCCTCAATAGGTTTAATTCACAATTTACAATGTAAATTTATACCAATTTGGCCCTTAAGTTCGTTTCCGGAAGTGTTCATACAATTTTTTTGGATTCAGACTATTTTTGTGATTTCCACCCAACACAAGGTGAGATAAGCAATTTGTTCATCGATCATTTCTTTTCCAATAGTCAATCGATCACCCCCAACTCGGCATACGGCCAAAAAACGTTTGTCGCGTGACGATATCTATTGAATGACTAACCAGACCTGCGTTAGAAAGAACTTGATCAAAACTTGTAGACAAGAGTGACAATAATTCAATCACGGTGAATACCCGCATGCAAAATTCTTGCCGAAAAGATTATACTTTTTTTTTTCTTTCCCTTCAGCTGCAGTAAGAGTGTGGGATCTTCACGGATAAAATTCGTTTTTGGTGGGGTAGGGGGTGGTTAACTTCTCATAAATCTTTTATTCATGACCAAGAAAACCTAAGAAACGTTTTGCAGCTGAAAATCTTGCTTTTTTTTTTTATTCTATGGAATAGAAAGATTTTTTTTTCTTCAAGAGGCAGTATTTCTGTTTTAGTTTACGCACTTTTTTCAGAGAATTTCAAGTTCGGAAATTATTCATAGTATTCCAACGAAAAAAAAGTACCCTATACAATACGAATGAAAAACAAGCAGAACGTGAAAAATTACATGTGCAGCATATAATTGATTGATATATATTAGGATGACGAAATTTTAGCCGGACCCGATACTTGCCATTGGTGATGTAACATCAAATTTGGAGTTGAAGCATGTATATACATATATATGTATGTGCATATGTGTCTGCGTGTGTGTGTGATAATTTACACACTAATTTAATACTCATATCTCTTCTCTTTCTCTTCCACATATCCTCTCTCTCTCTCTCTCTCTCTCTCTCTCTCTCTCTCTCTCTCAGAATGAATTATATTTATTCTCATAATTGATAATCCTTGTCCAGATAATGCGGATACAAAAGGTATACGATTATTCGCCCCCCCCCCCCATTCATTTTGACTAATTTCTACAGCATCAAAATTGAGAGAAGACTGACAAAAATGAATATATACAATCCTGTTTAGACACTCGATAGAAATCGTCATGTGACCGACGTCTTTTGGTTGCATCCCGTGGTTTGGGTGATCAATTAAAAGAAATGGAAAATAAAAAAGATTGATCAATGAATGAGATTCTTTTGGGGGGGGGGAAGAGGTTAGTAGACAGTGATCACTAAAAAGGTGTGGATTTTCAAAAGAAAACGAGCGTGAAAGCTTCCAGATACGATTTCAGGGAAAGATGCAGAACAAATTTATATTTCATAATTTAACTCTACACTAAAAAACTTTTTAGGGGAAGAATTTTAATGAGACAAAAAAAACGTCTATTCTAGACATAATAAAGAGTAAATGTTAAAATTCTCTGTCCTCTAGCCAGCCAGCCAGCCAAACTTGAAAACTGAAGAAACCGATGTTGACAGTTTTGGCTGACTGTTTCTAATACACCAAATAAAAAAAAACTTAAAAAATATCCTACCTATTCAACAACCGTAGGCGCCAAAGGTGGCTAAGGGTTCTATCTTTTATATATATATATATATATATATATATATATATATATATATATATATATATATATATATATATATATATATATATATATATATATATATATATATATATATATATATATATATATAGCTGTCCGTGGATGACACAATAATATACATACATACATACATATATATATGAATATATATATATATATATATATATATATATATATATATATATATATATATATATATATATATATATATATATATATACATTTACACGTGTATTTGTGAGTTTTCGAATATGTCGTTTTGTTTACAAACTTGAAAATTTGCATCAGTACTCCACTAGACCCCTTCTAAAAATGCTTTTTGACGTTTGGAAAAAAGGCTTTTTTGCTGTTCAGGGGGCCTTATTCTGGTGGGTTTACATTCTGGAATATCTAGATATTTCTAGATGTTTTTCTCTATCCAGTGAAAATAACATCTAGATTTTTAGAGAATCTAGCTATTTTTTAGTCTGTTTTAGATGTTTTTCCCTTGAAATACGCCAATAATGTTATAAATAGATTTTATTCTGACCCTATGTATCCTCCGATGGAATTTTCACACTTGATTTCAAATTTTAACGCTACAGTTGTTCAATTATTGACTGTGATAGCAAGTTTTTTCTCATCATATCAGTCAATAAGTTCTACATAAGTGAGTATGGAAATTTCTCAAATAGTGATTGCTTTATAGGATAGTTCGTTAGCCACTACTCAAGCTAGCAAGCTTAGACAATTAGGGTACAAGTCTATAAGTGTTTGCTACCCCGTGAGTATCAAATTCACAAAAGATAGTTTGTTAGACTGATTCGTTAGCCAATATTCAACGATCTGATACCCAGATTATTATTTGATAAGTCCAACTGATTACAGCACAAGGCTGCGTGTGTTGAGCACTCAGTAGGATCGAACTTACTGCAGCAGTAATAGGTCGTTAAATATAACCCCATGATGGGGCGTTTATCGATGAACGCTCATTCCTTTTTTTTTTTTTTTCTGATATTATTACAGACTTCCTGGGAAGAAAACGGGCAAAAATAAACGTATAAAAATCTCTATAAAACGAGCAAGTGAAATTGTCAATGCCTCAAGCAACCCTTCACCTTTCTTTCATAAAGACTGAATTCTGATGGAGAGTTCTCAATACAGCTCCGGTATTTATTACTTTCAATCAGCGTTGAAACATATTTTGGGCATAGAATGGCGGTCTCGGCCAAAGTTAAGGACTCTGGAATTGAAGTTAGATGTGAGCGCCCCGGGTAAAGTGGGTGAGATGAGATGATGATCTTACAGAGCACTGTTCAAGTTACACGTTAATACACTCGCTGATATCCTGGTTCTTGTGTTGGTGTTGTAATGGGTGTGAGCAAATCTTGTTTGTGGATGAGCAGAGCCTAGGAGAACAAATGGAAAACGAAGCAGACAAAAAATGCTTAAAAGGAAAGCAAAAAGGTTATTCACTTAATAGAAACCGTCATGTGACTGGCTGACTTTTGACAGCATGCAGTGTTGTAGTTGGTGAATTTTTATAAAAATCGGAAAAGGGGTGAACACTGAATAATTTACCTACTTCCCCTTTTGTTGAGCAGTGATCACTAAAAGTGGGAATGTCTCAAAAAAATAAATGTGAACAAAGTAAGGGACCGATTTAGCATAGGCTTACATTGTAAACTGAACACCGCGCTAAAAACTTAGGGGGGATTTTTTTTTTCAAACTGTTTTTCTAGAGTTGAGTAAATGAGTAAATATTTGAATTTTCTGCACTCTAGCTCTATTTGTGTGACGTGTACACGCGATATATACATATAAACAAACATGACCAGCCAGTCAGACCAGCTTAATGACTGGAGAAACCTGCGTTGATGTTGATTATGTTGGTGTTGACAGTTTGGGGTTGGCAGTTAATAAAAATGGGTTGGAGGGATAATTGTAGGCAGAAAGAAACTGAAATAAAGAGAAGGAAGAGGAAAATGTGAGATGAAAGGAGAAGGGAAAAGAGAAGGAGAGAGGGGAAATAAGAAGAAACAGGTCTGTTTAGTCACTTTGTTAAACCGTCACATGACCAGCGTTTTTCGACAGCACGTCAAGTTAGCGTGGATCAATTAAAAAAATGGAAAAAGGAATGATCAATGAATAAGCAGCTTCTTGAGCCTTTTGTTAGGCAGTGATCACAAAAAAAAGTTTGATTTTTTTTCCTTCTTTAAATGGGCTCAAACTACGGACAAATTTCGCGTAGAACTCAAATTCACATTGCAAACTGAACCTCTCACTAGAAAGACAATTTAGGGAGGATTTTGTAAAAAAAAATTTTTAAGCGTTTTTCATATATAATAAGGAGTAAATGTAGACATTTTAGCCCTCTACCCAATCGTTACTGCCTGCACGTTTAATGCACAAACATACATAGCAAGCCAGACCGACTTGAAAACTAGAGAAACCTATGTTGACAGTTCTAGAGCCAGTTTTGGTTTGCAGTTTCTGATACGAAAGATAGAAGAGGGAAAAAGAATAGATATAAGGAATAGAAGAAGCTATTTAATATAGAGAGGAGGAGGAGAAAAAATTAGTGAATAGAAGAAGAGACGAGGAAGACAAAGGAAAATACAAAATATAAAATAGGAAACATTGAGATATAGAAGGAAAAAACAGGGAAACTGGCATTATTGGGGAAATAGTGAATCATCACAAACCATATTCGCTGTGTTGGGGGTGATCATTTGAAATGTTGGAAAAGGGATGATCATTGAATAAGTTACTTCATTCATCTTTTGTCGGGCAGTGCTCAACCTTTGAAAATAAGAAGATTCCATTAATCCTAAAGAGAAGGGTGTATAACCAATGCATCCCCCCCAATAGCCACTTATGGAGCTGAAACATGGAACCTAACCAAGAGACAGACCCGTAAATTGAGAACTATGCAACGTGCACATGAAAGAATAATGCTGGACCTCACATGGAGAGACAACAAGACAGCACAGTACATCCGAGAAAAGACGAAAGTCAGGGACATCATAGAATCCATTAAAAATCTCAAATGGCGGTGGGCTGGCCATGTTGCAAGAATGGCAGACAATCGATTGACATCACGACTCACGACATGGATCCCTTGAGATCACATGCGCAACCAGGGCCGGTAGAATATCAGATGGAGAGACAAGTTCAGGAAGTACTGGCTCTGCGACGCCCATGATAGAGAAGTGAAGCAAATCCTGGGGAAGATCTATGTCCAACGATGGACGTTAAAATGATGATGATGATGATGATGATGATGATGATGATGATGATGATGATCACTGGACGAAGGTCTAATTTTTTTTTTAAATCTAGTGACCAATCCTGCAGAGAATTACATTGCATATTGACCCCCATCCCTATCCTACTCACTAAAAACCCATTTTGGAGGGGAATTTTCAAAAAAAAAAATTTTTTTTGCTCATTGTGAGGAGTTTGTGTGCAAAATTTTACACACATTTCTCACAGTTTCTACTATGAACTGCAAGTGCTGGGCAAAGTTCTGATAGATACATAGTTAGATATCATTTACTTGGAAAAAAAACGAACTTTTCCGTATTGTTTCATTAGAAATGACCACTTTGACCAAGACGGAAGGCGAAACATGTGAATATTAAACTTGATTTATACACAACCATTTTCTCTATTGACCACTCAATGATAGATAGATAGATAGATAGATAGATAGATAGATACATACATACATACATACATACATACATACATACATACATACATGCATACATATTTCAGAACACATGAATAACCTTAACCCTGTACAGTGATTTAATCGGTCTGTCTTGGGAAGCAATGATTAATTGAAGATTTGAAAAAGAAGATGTCGAAGGAGATATGTGAGAAAAGAAGAAGAGGAGCGAAAGAAAAAGGGTGTTATATGTTTTATAGAAGAAATCGAAGAATAAGAAGAGTAGAAGGGAGAAGGGGATGTTGAATAGAATACAAAGAATATAGAAAAAGAGAAGGCAACATAAAACAGAAAAATGAAAAAGGAGAAGAGAAAGAAAAAGAAGATGTTTGAAATAGAAAAAGAAGAAATTTACAAAGAAGAAAAAGAAGGACCACGTGAAAAAGAGATGAAAAAATGAAAAATGATGAAAAAGAGATTAAAACGAAGAAAAAGAAAAAAGAATAATCTGAATGAAATATGAGAGAAATAAAAGAAGAAAATTGAGATGAAAAGTATTTCTCTCTTTGAAGGAACTTAAGACAAGCAGCAAAAAAAAGGAAAGCTATAAGAAAAATAAAACAGGTTTTGTTAGTCACTCGATAGAAACCGTTATTGTCTTTTGGCACCATCCCGTGTTTTAGTTGATCAAACCAAAAGAAAAAAAATGGGAAGGTTGGGGAGGGGTCGATGACTAAGTTATTTCTCTCTGCCTTGTGTTGGGCAGTGATCACTGAAAAATCCTAATTTTAAAAAAAACGTGAAAGCTGCCAGTCACAAACTGAGATACCAATTTAGCATAAAAGTTACATTGCAAACTGAACTCCAACTAAAGACCCATTTCGGGGTGATCGTCCGTCGATACAGATAGCCCTTCCCCATGATTCATCAGACATCTCAATCATGGGCGCTGCGGATTCAATACTTTCTGAACATGTCTACTTTGTCATACCATCTCATATTTGCCGGCCACAGTTTCGTATTTGATTTCTAGGGATTCATGTCATGAGTCCAAGGATTGACTGACGTTCTTGCATCATGACCAGTCCACTGCCATTTGAGTTTTCCTATGGTTTCTATGATAAGGAGTAAATGTTCAACCCTCTTGCCTCGTTGGTGCAGCCTGCATCTTGAATAGACCTGTTGCCAGACAGACGCACCAAGATGGAAACTAAAGAAACTATGTTGATGTTGACAGTTATGGTTTGCGGTTCCTAATAAATCTTCTCCCTTACGCACCTCAATTGAACTAAGCTAAGATTCCTTCAGGCGTTGGTTCAACAACAACAAAAAAAGGCCGATTTCAAATATTCTCGGTTTTCAATTTATCGAATTTCTGAACCCGTGAAATTAATTTTGTGATCCTGATACTTTGAGCTTTTCAAAAACTGAAAAATAGAAAACAGGTCTGGTTAGTCACTCAATAAAAAACTGCCACGTGAACAACGTCTTGTAAAAGCAAGTGATCAATTACAAAATTGTAAAAAGGGGTGATCAATGAACGAGTTATTTCTCACGCATTTTGTTAGGAAGTGATCACTGAGAAAAAAAATCAAAAGTTTGTAAAACTAGCATGGATATTGCCAGACACAAACTAAATAACCAATTTCACATGAACTTACATTGTAAATTGGGCTCCCCACAAAAGATGAAAAGGAGGATTTTTTGAAAGACAAAAAGTGTGTTTTTTTTAAACGTAATAAAGGGTAAATGTTTAGATTTTCAGCATCCCAATATGATTAGTACGGCCTGTATGCACAATACATACATACATACATACATACATTGCCAGCCATACCCATTTAAAACTATAGAAACCTATGTTGACAGTTTTGATGACAGTTTTAGTGATGGTTTAAAAACCTTTCTCTCCAGATGAGCCAGTAAAGATTTCCCTTGCTTTCCGAAACTTCTCTTCACGCCACTTATCCGCTTTTACGAAAAAAGGCGATGATATCATTCAGCGTTTTGGGGGGGGGGTTACAGGGGGGCATTTGTTTTGTTTTTGTTTTGTTTTGTTTTGTTTTGTGGCGGGCAGTGATAGAAGCAGCATCTTCCTTTCTTTCCTACATTCCAGTCTCCCGTAAAAGTCTCCCCCCAAATCTTTCACGACCCAGCCTAAGATACCATCATTATCTTTTTGTATCTGGTAATGCCTCTAAAATTACTATATAAATTAATAATAAGGGTTTCCCGGCTATCCAAAAGAAGAACGTTCCTATAAAAAATCTTTCGTGTGTCGGAAATCACGTTAAGCAAAGAAGCACTAGCCATTAGTTTAGATGGGGAAAATTCTGAGCGTTCCCAGTCCCCAAAAAATGATAATGGTATATTGGTCCAAATCACCAGAAGTTACAGAGGCGAAATGTACAGGAGATTAAATTATTGGAGAGAGGGGGGGTACACACTGCTTTTGTAATGGCTCATAGCTAAAAAATTTTTTAAAAGAACAACATTGTTGTTTGTCACATTCTTTCATAAAAGTAAAACAGCAGAGAGAAGCTAGCTTTCAGGAAGCGGAAGTGCATGCAGTATCAATAAGGTAGACCTCGTCACGGAGACAGCATACATCCCACCAGTGCTAGAGTTTAGCGTTCGATCCTAGTTAAAATGCCAAGTTCTCTAATGCTGGTTGTGAAGGCATGCTAGTCCTTTCCACTTAGATCATCGGTGAAACACTATCCTACCACATCTCATTTGATTTGGCATTGTGTGGGACACCCGGTGAGGATCGAACTCAGTATACGTGTACCCGTCAACGAGACAAGCTTGCAAACCAATGCTCTACGGTGAAGCGCCCAAAGTGGTGCCTATGTTTATAAAGCATGGTTTGGTACGAAGCTCAGCACGACACAAGGCTGCTAGTGCTGGGTACCCATTGAGAATCGAATGCACTACAGCAATAACTGTCTGTGATATTTACTTGCCGACCAATGTTCCAAGGCAAGGCACACAGACTAGTCTTGATACTCACAAACCTTGACTTAGTCCATTTGTCTGACTAAATAACTGTGGCAGAACTTAATCCAAAGATAAGTTTCTAATTGATTTGGACAGTAACCTCTAACCTAATATACAACTAGCTTGATTTTCATTACACTTAATGAAAGAACGGCACAGTGCAGAGTGGATGGAAGAAGAATGTACTGTGCCAATCTTCCAAATGTTGACCTGTCTGTCAAGAAAATCAGTGCACGAAATTCTGTTTTTTTACCTAGGCTTGAACTCTGACCAATCGTGGCTGTGAAAAATGTACGGTTAACCTATGTTGAACGTATGTGTCACGTGTACAGGCCACACCAATGGAGCTGGAGGGCTAAAAATTTCCATAGTACTAATTATTATTGCTCGAAAAAAGTTTGATTTTTGTTTTTCGAAAAATTTACCATATCAGTTTATGCTAAATTGACACCTTGGTTTGTTTCCAGCAACAATCACACTTGTTTTGTTTTTTTTTCAAATTCGGATTTTTTTCAATGATCAACATCCTGCAAAAGCCAAAGGAAGTAACTTATTCAATGATTATCCTTTTTTTAATCTTTTTTATCGATCACCCTTTACATGACATTCTACCAAAAGATGTTGGTCACTTGACGGTTTCTATTGAATATCCAACTAGAAACGTTATCCATCAATTTGAACAAGAATTACCATCAGTGCTACCAACACGCGCTGGCCAGCAAAACAGACTTCCGGCCTTACACAAAAGGCGCTTCGCATATTCTAAAGCTGTTTACATTAACTTGTTTGTATGTTTTCAAGAGAAAACTTAGAATGGCGAAGCGGGTTACGGCACCAAGCGTAGACTCCAACTGGAACGTCAACCAATACAGTCAGTATCATCATCATCATCATCATCATCCGTCTTTCAACGTCCGTCGTTGGACATATACCTTCCCCAGGATCCGCCACATTTCTCTATCATGGGCGTTGCAGAGCCAGTACTTTCTGAATTTGTCTATCTCGTCTCTCCATTTAATATTCTGCCAGCCTCGGTTCCGCAGGTGATTTCAGGGGATCCATGTCGTAATTCGCGATGTCAATCGGTTGTCCGCTATTCATGCAACATGGCCGGTCAACTGCCATAACCAATGCATTCTCCCAATAGTCACTTATGGAGCTGAAACATCGAACCTAACCAAGACACTGGTCCGCAAATTGAGAACTATGCAACGTGCACGTGAAAGAATTATGCTGGGCCTTACATGGAGAGACCACAAGACAGCACAGTACATCTGGAAGAAGACAGGGGTCAGGGACATCATAGAATCTATTAAAAAGCTCAAACAGTCCGTGTACGTTTCTTCAATTTTCAAGTTAGCCTGTAATGAATCACACGTACAAGCTGCATCTATGGAGTTAGCAAAATGGGAATTTCATAATCTATCATGTCCAAAGAAAAATAAATGTTTTCAATGGTGATTTAATTAGCGAGGTAAGTTTCTGAACACTTAGTTTGTGTCTAGTAACAACCATGCTTGTTTTATTGAGAATTCAGACATTTTAAGTGACCACTGCCCATCAAAAGGCGATAGAAGTAATTTTTCCATTGATCTCCCTTTTTCCAATTTCGATTGATCGTTCTCAACACGGCATAGTGCCAAAAGACGTTGGTCACTTGACGTTTTCACTTGAGTGACTAATCACAGGGTAATCATGGATTTATAAAAATCCGTTAGGCTCGATCTACTTACACAATGTGCCAAGAGCATCTTTGTTTTGTCTGTAACATCCCAAGGAAATCACTTTCATATTTTGTACGTAACAGTTACTCCCCGTGGATGACTATTTCATTATTTCGTTATTTATAAGAGATAGACGATTGTGCAAAATGATTTACGAATTACTTGACAATCTCTCAATCGAATAAGATTCACGGCTTTTGTTTATATCTTAAACTATCGAACGTAATTTCAGTTGCAAGATTATGCAAATATTGACGTCATTTCTCGACAGCAAAGGTATTGTAGAGCTATAAATAACTAACAAAACCGTCTAAATAAGCACAAATAATTTTCTCGCCTCGGGTAGATCTGCCATTTCCGTATTTGACCCTTTCATTTACTTACGAAGTCCAAGCAAGACACAAGCCTGAATGGCTCCTTTTATCTTTACAACTGTTGTATTTAACAATAACACAAATTGCATGGACCTTTCTGTCAACTTTATCCCCTATCCCTTATTTGTTTGATGACCTTCGAATCACTATGAAGACTGCATTATCCCCGGGGACTTGCACTGGTAAGACCCCATCAAGAAAGGGGTAAAGAGACTGGTGGGGCTCTGCCATCTTCCTTGGCATCTAAATAAACTCTTTGCTGTGGTTTTGATGGACAGAAAGGCCGTGCATCATGTCACACACACGAATAGTTTGTCAATCCGGTGTCCAAAGGTGGGGGGGGATGCAGTGGCTTCAGGGCAAGCGCAAAAAGTAAAAGAATTCTAGAGGCACGCTTCATCCTCTGCTGTACAAACTCAAAAGTGATAGACTCTGGTTTCGGGTGAGTGCTCCGAGTATTGATAGATTTACGTATTTATTCATCTCTATTCTTCGTTTTTTTTTTCTTTACACCCTTTCGATCTTTTCGGAGATAGAGAAATAGATAGATTTGTACATACGTATAAAAGTTACTGAGATAGATATAAGATGTATCGATAAATGATATATATATATATATATATATATATATATATATATATATATATATATATATATATATATATATATATATATATATATATATATATATATAAATAAAAGTATTTCAAGTTTGGCTGGCTGGCTATGTGGGTATGTATAAATCATGCGTAGTGGTCGCAACAATAGATCTAGGAGGCTGAAAATTTACTCAGTTTGTTTGCAAAATATTTTTTTTGGTTTTTAAAAGAAAATCTCCATGAATTTGTTTCTAGTTGGGGGTTCAATTTACGGTACAGATTTTGGCTAATATTGTCCCTTAGTTTCTCCTAGGTAATGTTTGTGCTTGTTTGTTTTGTTTTTGTTTGTTTGTTTGTTTGTTTGTTTGTTTTGTTTTTGCTTTTTCTTCAATCAGACCTTTTTAGTAATCAATAACCATCAAAATGATGGTTTCTATATGAATTACTAATCATACCTGTCACAAAATCAATTGTTGATTACGTTTATCTCAGATTAAAGATTATGTTCATTCAAAAATGTACTCCGTTTGTTGCGTTATTTCAGAATCGAATTCATGTTTATAATATAACTAGCGTATGCTCGTCAAAAATGGGATTATTTTTATATAGATCGGCACTGAAGAGCCTAAAGCTATTGGTGAATGTATTTTTGATAATTCAACTATCCCATTTTCAAGTTTTTTAAAGTCTCCATTTTACTCAAATTGTTTAATGTATGATCAGACGTTAGAGTTTCTTTGGGGTTCTTCATTGTTATGTCTTAATAGGGAGGTAAATCAAGCAATGAGATGATTGAGCAAACGAACAGAAAAGAAATGTGCATATATGCCTATCTTAGGATTAGATTTAACATGTTTATCATAATATTTATGAAGTTACTTATAGAAGAAAAAATTGTTGGTGTGTTCAGAGGATAGCCATTGTCCTTGGAGAATGCTATGACTACTTTTCAAAGAGAAATTGAGAAGTAAACTAAGGAGAAGAAATAAAGGGGAAAATACCATTATGTCGGTAAACCTTCAGCAGAGCAGACTCAAGATAACATAGGCCTTAAAAAGAATGGTCTACAACCAGTTCATCCTCCCGGTTATCATCTACGGAGCTGAAATATGGAAGTTATCTAAGAAATTGGCTCTCAAGCTGAGAACCATGCAACGTACACAGGAAAATAATCACGCCGAACATCACACGGAGAGATTATAAAAACAGCGTAATATATTAGAGAAAAGCAGTTCTCCGAGATATCACAAAAGTAATCACCAGACTTATATAACAGCGGGAAGGCTGTGTCCCGAGCATTTCGAATCATGGGCGGAATTGTAACCGGCGTAAAGTAAGATAGCGTCATGATCTAGACAAGTTCAGAACATATCGTTACTGTGACGCTCAAAAGCTGAACATTAACGAACAGATGTAAGAAATTTACAGAAAGGAATATTGGCATACTCATGTTCTGCGAATTACTGATGAGGAAGGGTTGGAAAGGAGGAAGAGGAGGAGCAGGATGACTACGAGGACGACGTAGATAACACTGGAAAAGAAAGAGTTCCTGAGCCAATATAGTTAATTTGTGATTTTAATCTGTTTAGGAAAGTTAAGACATCCTAAAACATTCATTGTTTTTTGGGGTTTTTTTTGCTTCTCATTGTTTTCTATTGACGTTAGATAACTTACCAGGCTTACAGCATTCTCGCGTTTAAAGAAATCTGTTAAATAGAATCCTTCCCGCTAAAAGTGCATCAACTTTAAAATGGCGTACCTTAAACTTAGACCGGAACGACTTCCGGATGTACAGAGGTTAAATGTAAAAAAAAAGAAAAAAAAAACATTATTTAAACTAGCTGCACTTTGTGATGACACGTTGTTTTATCCGTTCAATCAACAACAAAAAAATGAAGGAAGGAAGGAATAAAAATTAGATCCACAAAATTTTGGAATGGCAAAGTTGACTATTTGATTATCGGATAGCTTTAACTCAATTAGGGAACATGGCCGCCGACAATGTTTGCGGTTGGCACGCATTTCTTCTCTACGCTTTTTCAGTTGTCTTTGTTTGTTAGTAAAAGCGTTATCTGGTGCCACAGCTACGAAAACCTGTTCCATTGTTTTATTGTCCATATTTCAGACAAGTTCAGCATCTCTCTCTCTCTCTCTCTCTCTCTCTCTCTCTCTCTCGTACACACACACACACACACAAAATTCCTTTTCATCAAAATATCTATTAGTGTGCATATATATATATATATATATATATATATATATATATATATATATATATATATATATATGCGTGCATGTGCTTGGCCCTATATTGAATATCTTGAGAACTGGGTGCGTGGCCTTGATTTAACTCAGCAACCAATCAAAAAAGGTCCTACTGCACATGTCTTTAATGACTCTCTCCCGTGGAGTTTCTTTGTAAACAGCGTGTGCATGTGTAAGTGAGTGTGTCAGTCCGTTTAGTCATTATCATCACTCTTTCATTGTCCATCGTTGGATATAGACCTTCCCCAGGATTTGCCAGACCTCTCTATCATAGGCGTTGCATTGCAGAGCCAATACTTGGTGTGTCTGCAAAGTATTCATTCCTTTTAAAGTTCTCAAGAATTAATTGCACAGCCTGGATGTGATTAAGCAACCAATCAGAGAGAACCTTACCACACATGTGTGAACAGATATTTTCCTTCATGGTTTCTCAGTCAGCAGTGAGTTTGTGTACTGTGTGACGGTTGCATTTACAATATCTAAATGAGTTGATCGGCGGGTAAACATAAAGCTTTGTTTGAAACTTGGACATCTGCTTGCAGAAACAATTCGAATGATTATAGGCGATGCCTGGATTATATGGATAAAACTTGTCTTGAAATATGTTGAGAGCGATCAACGATCTGGAAGGCCTCCAACGAGCGGAACATCCTAGAATGTTGGCACATGTTAGCTGCAATTGAAAGACAATTAATGATTGACAGTGCAAGAATTAGGAGGAGATCTGGGAATTACACTTACTGACAATTACGTCTACCGAGGACAAGGAATCCCCATGAGATCCTCGAAAGAAGAAGAAATCAAGGGAAGAATCAATTTCGGTTGGCAAGCTTTTGGTTAAACGAACGCAGTTTTCCAACTCAATAAAATCCCACAAGTTATAATAAGATGGATTTATACCCAATGCTTCTTCGTGATAGTCATCTGTTGGTCTGAAACGAGGAATTTGGCCAAAAGATTGTCTCTCAAGCTGAGAACGATACAAAATGCACATGGGAGAATCATGCTCAACCTCACATGGAGTGATCAAAAGACAGAGCATTATATCAGAGAAAAAGTAGGAATCAGAGATATCATTGAATCCATAAGAAAACTCGAATGGCAATGCAATGGTCTTTTGCAAGAATATCAGACAATCGTTGGGCGCAGATCCCCACAAATCATATGCGAAATTGTGGCCGACAGAACATAGGATTAAATAGACAAGTTCAGAAAATACAGACCCCGTGATGCCTACGATAGAGTGGCTCGGCGAATCTTATGGTGGGTCTATGTCCAATGATGGACACTGAAAGGCTGCTGCTGATGACGTATTGGGGGATTTTGACAGAGGTTCTTGGAATGAAACATGTAGCGACAAAATTTGTTCCTGACCATTTTCTGGGTTTGGTTGCATGTATTTATTAGAAAATCGTCACCTTTGTCCTTCCTTTCAGGCTTTCTCTCGCTCTTTCTTTCTCACGTTCGTTCTTTCATTCTTTCTTTTTTTTTCTTTATTTCTTTCCGTTCTTTTCCGTTTCTTCCTTCTCCCTAATCAGCAGTCTTTTTCTTTCTTTTTGGCCTTTCGACTTCCCCCATTTCTCCTCCTCAACCAGAATTTTTGCCTCATTCTTTCGTTTTTTTTCTTTCTTTTTGTTCTTTTCATTTGTTTTTCCAATTCTGTCTCTTCCCTCTCACTAACCAACCGGCTTTTCTTTTTAACTTTTCCCAATTGTTCTTTCTCTCTTCCTTTCTTTTTTTCTTCAAAGTCATTGCTATTTTCTTTCCTTTCTTTCTGTCAGTTTATTTCTTGCATCCGACCGATTATTTTGTCGTTATGACCTTTCTTTCGCTTTAGTTTCTCTCTTTGATTACGTTCGTTTTTTTCCTTTTATTTTTCCCCGTTTCCAACAAACTGCCTTTTCTTTCTTTCTTTCTTTTTTCTTTTTTCTTTCTTTCTTTCTTTTTCTTTTTTCTTTCTTGCTTGTTTGCTTCTCTCTTATTTTTCATACTTTGTCTTCGTTTTTTTTTCTTTTTCTATCTACTTCTTCTTCCTTGCTTTCTTTCTTTCTACCTTTCTTTTTTATTTTGTTTTCTTTTTCATTCTCTTTCTCCTCTTCTCTTTTCCTTCTTTCTGTCTTTCTTTCTTATACTCTTCTTCGTTCTTTTTTTTCTTCTTTCGATTTATTTCCACTTTATTCTCTTCCACAGCTCCCTGCCAAGTCTTCTGCTTCTTCCTTTTCGCTCACAATGCTTTACTGACTCTTTCTAATTTCCATTTACTGATAAACTCAATAGTGCCTGTGCATTTTATTCCTTTTACATTCACTTCTTCCTTCTCTTCTTTCTTTCACTTGATTCTATCCTTCTTTTTCCCCTTTTCCCTTCACTTCCTTCGTCTCCTTCTCTCTCTTTTTTCTTTTTTCGTTTTTCCTCTTTACCTTTCCTTTTTTTTCTTTTTTCTTCTTTCATTCCTTTACTTTCATATTTTTCTCTTTCTCCTCTTCACTTCTCTCCTTTCTTTTCCCTTTTCCTTCCCTTCAAAGAATTGGTAAAAAATTACTTTCGGCTCCGTATTGTCACTTCACTTTCTATTTTACTAAGAAGGACAAAAGATTTTTCATTCAGACTGTGGTGTACCGACGCGAGGGAACCGACGTGAGGGTATGGTCCGCCTGGTTGACACCATGTGAGAGGTGATACCATGATGACTGTCTAATTTTTTTCAAAATAAATGTATTTGTTAATTTGGTACAATAAAATTGACTTTCCTTGCACAACTCTGAAGAGATATACGATGATTTGCTTTCCATAATGAAATAAAGTGACTAAATTATTTAGGTCCTCTGTATTTTATAGATAGAAAAGTAAAAAACAAAAAAAAAACAAGCAAATAACTATTTTTAAAATCTGAAGACTTGCAAAATTTCATGTTCTGTCAAATTCATCTCCGCTCACGATATGAAACAAACAAGCTGTCATCATATCTTTTCATTCCAATAGAGGCCATTGGAGATGACAACTTTCTTGCATGAACTCAATGGAAAAGTGAACAGTTCTGTTGAAGACTATTTTTTGGTTAGATCTGACTGAATATTTTTCAAATTTATCCGATGAGAATTTTCTATGCCGGAAAATCTTGCCAGTTTCTAAAATGATTAGTAAGTTAGATATTAGTAAACGTTGTATTCTCATTAATAAATTGTTCTAGAGTCTTAGTTATTATACTTGATAAGTGGATTTTAAAAGAGCATGTAAAAAATTTTAGCAGTAAATTTAGCTGGAAGTTGAAAATTTAGTTGATGTCAGCCATTTTTCGGAGATAGTTTCAGAAATTTGCACTCGTCAGAAACTTTTTAGGGGTTCCGCTGCTCAATCCATTATTTCATTGACGGATCTATATTTTTTTAGAAACGAACTTTTTGTGTTGATTAAGGAATTTTTTAAATTAATCGCAACTACGAAAGGTGAGACATTTCTACTTCGTTCTAATTTAGCACTCCTCTTAAACGATTGCAGAAGTTAAATATCTATCTTTTTTGGAGTGGTAGTCTGGGGCACTATCCTAGATTCATTGTTCAGCCTTTTACAGCCTTTAAATCAAGATCAAGGTGTAGTATCTGTTCGTAGAATATGCTTTGATTGCGCCGGTGCAATACCGTAGCCGACGATGGCTTACTGAGATTCGGTATTGCTGAATGCAAGTTCCCTAGGGGTCATCCTGAAGCCCCCAAAAATCACTCGGCCCATTCTCAGGGGAGCAGCACACCCCGGGGAAGTACCATCCCATCGCACTGAAAAGGATGGGTCGGGCTTGCCTTGATACCTTAGTAACACATGTTGTGGGGACTTTCCGTAACTGGAAACCCACATTTAAAACGACTTTGTGTCACATCTTGCTCTCGTGGGGAAGTGAGTGAATAGGAAGATAAAAGTGTCAAATTTGCTTCTTTTGCTTGAACAAAATGTAATGTTAACTCCCTGTTTTTAATTTAAAACTTTAGTATAGTTTTATTTTAATTGTTATTTTTTTAATGAATTTTACTTAAATTTGATAATTCTCCTATTTGATGAAACGAAACTATATAATTGTATTGTAATTGCCGAATTATTTTTTTTTTCTGGAATTCTATCAAACTATTGAAACAATAATTAACAAGGGAAACAATGCTTTAATTACAAATACAAGAAAAATAACAATTTATTCTGATACAAAATTCAATAATTAATGAGTTAAAATGAGTCAAAAAAAGGTAAAAAGATCTTTGATAAGTATACTTCACACGAGGGAATTTAATGCCATGTTTCGTTGATGAGAGATGAACAGATACTACAATTTGATCCATATCTACTTGCTTTCCCACGAGAGGAAGATGTGATACCAGGTCGGTTTAATGTAGGGTTTCGTTCGGAAAGCTTTAAAAATTGCTCCAGTCACCGCATCTGGTGTTGCAAAAGCGTAAGGACAAGCCCAACCTTTGCTTTTTAGAACAATGGGAAGGTGCTGCCCCGTGGCTCACTGATTCCCTGAGACTAATCAGTTATTTTTTGAGGGTACAGGACGAATCCTAGACCTCTTGCACTTAGCAATACCGAGCCTCAGTAAGCCATCATAGGCCACCGTATTGCACCGGCGTAGAGCTTTCAAAGTATTTACTGCTCGCAGATGCTACTCTTAGATTCAATCTAAAGGTCCCAAAAGGCTGGATCATGAAATTAGCATAATGCCAAGTTCGATTGTTCACGTATTCACTACATTTATCAAACTTCGTTCGGTTAGTTAGTTGTACATATGTTCGTTAAATCCCAGATTCGTTATATAGAATTTCTTATTGCATGACTCTCAAAAAACAGGATATCTCAAAAGATGTAGAGATAATTATAGCTCCATGTTCTTTAAAAACTATCAAAATTAATTCTCAATTCAAAACTGATTGTTGTTTCCTATTTACAATGTTTATTTCTATCGGGAAAACGGCTGACAATTGTATTTTTTCCTATTCTGTGGCAACTGGGAAATGAGGATTTTTGGTGAGCGATAAGGATATAATTTCCCACGTAACTGATCCTAAAATTTGTGCACATAAAATAAGAAAATTTGTTATTTTATAAGAGCTAAAAATCCCATCCTTACTACTTCAAACAGAAAATCTGCACAAAACCCAATAATTTTTAGTAATTCTATGGTGAACAGATACCAAAAAGGTTGCAATCTTTGTATCTTTTTGGGGTCCCCAGAAATCTTGTATATATATAAGATTATAACTTTCAATACCATATTTCAACTTGAAAGCTTTTAACATATTTAGACAATTTACGTTGCATTGTAAAGCAAAATGATCCAGTAGCATTAATAGTGTTAAGATTCAGGAATGGATAAAAACTTCTACTATTACTGGACGTACGATTTCTTGTCTTATGATATTCGAAACCCATAAGAAGAAATTTTACAACGTAGGAGCATAAATGGAAAAAGATGCCTCCCCCCCCAGGATTTTACCCCAAAAGGGAATTAAATGTATCTTTCAAGGTACGTGAACTCATAGTACATATCGCCCATATTCTACTAATCCTGTGACAAGGACAAGTTCTGGAAGGAGGGGTAACCTGTGTTCGAATTTAGCGCTTTTAGCGCCAAATCTAGCGTGTTTCTGGTTTAGGCATCGAGAAAATTCCACTTTTAGCGCTATTCTTCAGCGATTTTAGCCAACTTTCAGCCTCTTCTAGCCAGCTTAACCGAATCTACTAATTATTCAACTATTAAAGATAGCCGTAGAGTGGTTGACAGTGTTTTCAGCGCGTTTAGACGTTTTTGGTGCTCTATTTCGGTCGACTTAGCACGAAAATATATTTTGAGTTGGCAACACTAGGGCTGACATTCTGAGTTACCAACCCGTTTGACACCAACTCAAGGGACGCAACTGCGTTCGGACGATATTTGAATCGGTTAATAGCGTTCATAAGAAAGGAAGGATAGAGAGTGTAGGTAAGGAAAAGAGAGATTTTCTTGTTCTTTCTTACGTCACACCACATCATATAATTCTTCTTATTTTCAAATAATTCTTGAAATAAAAAAATTGAAACAAGAAAGAAGGAAAGAGAAGATAGACAGCGAAAAAGAAAATGAAAAAAAGCAGATGATACAGTGTCTAAAATTGATACATAGATTTCATATGTATTTATAATATTCTCATTTTCCAATGAATTATGTTTCATTTTGGATAATTCTTTTTTTTTTTTTTTTCGCTTTGGATTCAATGATTGTCTAATTTTGTTTTGGATGTTTTAACAGGGATTAACTTGAAAAATCAACACGAAACAAATATTGATAGATGTAATCAAATGCTGTCAAAAATTGTATAAACCACGTAGCAGGTTTTGAACTTCCTTCATTTCTCCTCCAGAGAATTCTTTTATCCTCATTTCATCTTAATCCCTTTTTCATTTGCTCTTATTCTTATTCCTTTCTTTACTACCTTTGAATTTTCTTTCACAGGGCAACAGACGATATTTGAATCGCCTTCATAGCGTTCATTTGAAACGACGGATACAGCGAGTACAAAGAGAAGGGGGAACGTTCTATTCCATGTTTCTTCTTTCCTTTCTCTTCCAAACAATTTCTCCTACCCTCATTTCATCTAAATTCTTTCTTCTTTTACTTAAATTCCTATCTCCTCCTTTGCTACCTTTTAATTTTCTTCCACGGGGCAACCCTCAAGGGAGATAATCGGTTTCACAATTACAGACCGGACATACGGATTTCTGATTAAATCACTCGTGGCGTTTCCTGATTGGCTCAGTCGGAACATGACGAATAACGAACAAACGAACGCAGCGTTCATTACTCTCCAGTTGCAAAGCGATTGCAGTCGTTACGCAAACATTTCAGACCATTGATGTCCATCTGCTGATCTTAATGAACGTTTCGGCGACAAATGTTCAACGTGCATGGGAAAGTATCATGCTTACCAAAGATCATAAGTCTGCACATGATATCTATTTACTGTCCTACCACAGCAAAATATGACACAAGGTCAAGGCTTAACGTGGGAAAAAAAGAACAAACCCTGCCAAAAATGGTTCCAGCAGACGCAACTTCGATTGCCAAGCGACCGTAGAAGCTAAAGCAACCTCCGTCACGGAAGCGTCAACCAGGGGACCTGCTCGTTTAAGTGCAATGGGGCAGAACTGCTACGGGGAATCTATTTATCTACTGTCCCACCATTGCAGAATTTGACACAAGGTCGGGCTTAACGTAGGAAGAATAGGTAACCCCTTCCCAAAATGGCTCCTGCCGACGCGGCTACGGTTTGCTTTGCAAGCAAAGCAACCTCTGCCACGAAAACATCCACCAGGGGACCTGCTCCTTTAAGTGCAATGGAGCAGTGCTGCTCCGGCGAAACTAACCCCCCTCCCCCTGCAGCTGGGCCGAGTAATAATTGGAGAGCCCAAGGACGAGTCCAAAGGCTCCCCAATGCGCGTAGCAAAGCGCAGCCTCAGTAAAATCTCATTGACTAACGCTTGCCTGAGAGAGCGATAAGCTGGACATCACGACTCACTACGTGGATTACACAAGATACGAAATTGTGGCCGGCAATTAAATTTTTTTTTTGTTTAAATTGAAAAATGGCGTGACGATTTTGCTGGTTCAGAGAGTATTGGCACCGTGACGCCCAGGACCAAAGGATATTGCCAAAAATTACACTAGGTTAGCAAGCTTTCGATAGAGCAAGCTGGGATTTCAAGAACACAAAAAGTCCTAAAAAGAATGGTATACAAACAATGCATCCTCCCAATTGTCACCTGTGGAGCTGAAACATTGAATCTAATCGAAAGATTGACTCTCAAACCGAGAATCATGCAACGTGCACATGAGACGACCAGCCTGACATGGAGAGATCATGAGACAGCACAGAATATCATAGCAAAGACAGGTGTCCAAGACATCATAGAAACAGTTAGAGAACTCAAATGGTAATGGGCTGAACGTGTCAGACAGCTGATGGACATCACGATTTACATCGTGGATCCACACAGATCACATGCATGATTGTGACCGACAGTAAATAAGATAGCGTTATGAAGTAAATAGATTCAGAAAGTGCTGGCTCCGCGATGACCAAGATAGATGCTCAGCGAAAGACGTGATGATGATGATGATGATGATGATGATGATGATGATGATGATGATAGTGGTGTCCCATCAAGAATGTCCTCCCCTATTCGAAAAGATTATGAAAGATGTCCTACGGGTCACCTTCGACTGCCAGCACAGCACGTCTTAGAATCATACTATCGTGTGTCGACTTGTATAAACGTATGTCCAACAACGGGAATTAAAAGACTGATGATGAAGATGATGATGATAAAACAAAGTAAGACCATGAGAAAGCTGATTCTGCACCGAGCAATCCCTGACACCTTATAGAAAAAACCTTGTTAGTCTGCGAGGTCTGATATTTCCAGTAACGCTAGACTACAATTTTCGCACCTTAAGTCGTCTTGCCTAAGTCAGAGTCTTTTATCTTGCTTGTAAATCAAATATGTGCCTTGTCATCTTCAGTTGATTCTCGTGTTTATCTTGAACAAATGTCCTCCAAGCTGAAAAAATCAATTGAAATCGCACACTTTATTCGCAGAACATATTCGTCAACAGTGCAAACGTTAGAGAAAATATTCAATGCTCACTTTTCGCAATGGTTAGCAAGATATACCCAGGATATTTCCTGCTAAATTTATTGCTGAAGGTTTTAAGTACGCTTCAAAAACATTTCGTTCACTGTGTACTGTTATCTAAATCTGAAAATCATAATCATAACCCTAACCCTCTGTATGAATTTGCAGTACGTACATAACTTTTCAGTGATCCCTTGGGATCCATGTTGAGAGTTGTAATGTCCAGCGGTTGTCTGATATATTGCAATATGACCAGCCCATTGCAATTTTAGTTTTCTAATACATTTTATGTCTCTGGCTCGTTTTTCCCCTAATACATTGTGCTATCTTTTGATTTTTCAGTGTGCTGTTAAGCCCGATTCCTTCAATTGCATGTGCATGGTTCTCAGTTTGTTGGTCAGTATCTTAGTAAGATTCCAGGTTTCAGCTCCATAAGTGACTATCTGGAGGATGCATTGGTTGTAGACCCCTCTTTTTAGGACTGATGGGATTTTCGTTTATTGTCAAATGTATCATTGTAAAGGCATTTTTAGTGTTTGATGTAGCAGTTGATCATGGAAAATTGAGCTCAGCAGAAATTTGATGTATTATATTGTTAATATTATCTATAAATAAATTGGTTTATATCACCTGATAGTCTTCTTTTGATCATGATAAGTAACCATTTTATCTTTAATGTGGTATATAAAAAAAAGTTTTCTTTTTCTATATTATAAATTTCGTTTATACTGATATATTAGAAATAAATGAGTATCCAAGAATAAGAACATGCTTCGTATGCTTGGTGGGTCCGATAAAATTGCACGACAGGCCGGATTAAGCTAACAGGCCGTAATTTGCCAATCCCTATGCTAAACTGAGCTAAGCTTAGTAAGAGGGGCTCCTCACAGTGGAATAATGGTTTGGAAGCTAGCTTAGTTGGCCATTGATATCTCTCACCATGAAATAATGGACAGCAAGCTGATTCTACAGATCTTAACTACTGTAGTGATTTCGTCCCTCCACCTTTTATTCTTGGTTAGCTTTGTAAAAAAACGTATTGACATTGAAACCAGATGATCCCAATAATCCTAAAAAGAAGATTATACAACCAATGCATTCTCCCGCTTGTCACTTATGGAGCTGGAACATGGAACTTAACCTTGAGACAGACCTATAAACTGAGAAGCATGCAATGTGTGCATGAGAGAAACATGCTCAACTTTACATAGAGGGATCACAAGACAGCACAGTATATAAGGAAGAAAATGGATGTCCGTGACATAGAAAGTATTAAAAAAACTCAAATGGCGAATGTAGCAAAAATGAGAGACAACTGATGGACATCACGTCTCACAACATGGATCCCTAGAGATCACATAAGAAACCGAGGCCGACAGAACACAAGATGGAGAGATGAACTAGACAAATTCAGAAAATATTAGTTCCGTGACGACCATGATAGAGAATTGTGGCGAATCCCGGGGAAGGTCTAGGTCCAACGACGGACGTTACGAGACTGATGATGATGATGATGATGATGATTGTAGACAAAACGATTTTATCAGAAACTACTCCAGTGAGTTCAATCCGTACAGGCCCCTCTCCTTTGGCTCACTTATCGACCAACGTTATTCGACCGTATGACTTTTTCAGGGGTTCCGCGAAACCAAGTGACATTTTTTCAAATATACTTAATAGTTCTTCGGATAATTCCATAAACAAGAACCTAATTCAATAGTTACATACATATGCAATATATATATATATATATATATATATATATATATATATATATATATATATATATATATATATATATAGTAGTGAAAGTTGATTTTGAAAGGTTCCCTATAAAACATTATTATTGAAAATAATTCCCCATGTAGTTAAAGTTTGAAGACCACAGTTCTAGACGAAGGTAAGCTTTGTATGATTGGTGACTCATCGTGGTGTTGTTGTTAGGGAGTTGTATCACAATTTCTCCTATGATGAGCTCATCTTCACTGATTTCCTCTACTTGGATTAATTTTAGATAAAGCGAGGCTTACTAATAAAGGGTTACCACTTCAGTAATTGTGTTAGGAGGTAAATCTCGCGGTCACTTATTGCTGTAATGAGTTCAATTCTTACTGCATTCCCCATCCAGGTTTTATTTTATTTTTTTCATTTTTTTTTGTCCATTTCTTGATTAAATTAGTCTAGGTAAGAAAGGCTCCTCACGACGGTATTGTGATTTGGGAGCGAGTCTAACGTACAGTTACGACTTTAGTGAGTTCGATCCTCTCTAAGTGCACTGCACCTCTGAGAACCCCACACCTGTGACCTTGTTCTAATCTCTCAAAGTAACACACCTGAGACAATGATACCTTAGTCACTTAGAAATACTCTCTTTGGGACCTCACACACTTAAACCGAGTGTTCTTTCAACTTTCGTTTTTCAGGATCACCATCAGCTGCCGTGTTGCATTCTTTTTGATCTCATTCAAGATTTCTTTTTTAGCATTGGAAAGGCGGAAGGTGCAATGGTGGTGGATGCAATCTGGAATTAAGATGGGTGTAACCCACCTGGGGAATGCGATATTTTGCTAAAGAAACCATGTGGGAGACGATCCAGACATTGAGAATTGAATTCTCATGAGCAAATCTTTCTATATTTTCACCTAGCCATTTCTTGTCTCACTGTCCTGAAACTTTATATCGAACAACTGTAGCTAGTAAAGATGGTGTAGAGTTCTATCCTTTTTCATATGTGAGTGTGTTTGTTTATGTGTTTGTTTCTGTGTTCTAGCGCTCCTGGCCATATTATTTTGTTTTGCAGACTTGAAAACTGGCATCAGTACTCCACTAAACCCTTCGAATTCTTTTTTTCTTTTTTTTTTTTAATGGGGGGGGGGGGCTTTGGGGGCCTAATTTTGACGGATGTATTAATAAAATCTAGATTCTCCAGAATCTAGATAGTTCTTGATTTTTTACTCTATTTTATATGTTATTTAGTGGAAAATGCCTGTGATGGCATAAATAGAATTTATTCCGGATATATCTATTCTTTGATAGAATTTTTTTCACATGACTTCAACTTTTGACGTTACAGTTGTTCAATTATTGACTGTGACGGCGAGTTCGTTTATCTTTTGCTGTAAGCATTCTTTACTTTATCGATTGCAAGGAAGAGACATAGGTTTATTTCAGTCTTCTGTGTTTCGCCTACCAGTGATATTTAATTACAACTCATTATCATCCAATAACGAAAGCTTAATCCGACCAGTATACCTAATCTCTGTATATCTTTAATAAAAATTCCCACCTTTGATATACGCTGTGATGAGTGTCAGAGGAGCATACTTTGAAGTGAGGGCTAAGACATAAGGTAGGCTACCTTTTCAGTAACATTAACTCTTAAATTCATAAACAGCTTGAAACTGATCGTAATTTACAGTGAAACTCTCCAATGAATACCATGAAAATAATGGAATTCTTCTGGAGATTGAATGAAAAAATATTCACCAAATGGTTGAAGAGAGATAGTTTTATCAGAAGGCATTTCCCTTGAAATTGACATTCTGTTTTCTTTGGATGGATCTAAGACTTAATTGACTGGATACTTTTCGGGCATACAACGTATATGTGGAGGTAAATGTGTGCAGTTAAAGTTTGTGCGGTCAAGAAAAGGCGGCTTATATTTTAAAGAACCAGGTCATTATTCCTAATAGCTGTCATGTCAAATCAAAGAGGGAAGGCAATCGCTTTCGATGAGATATAGAGGGCCCTTCAAGCAAGACTTCTCCGAGGTTCGACCACTTCCAACATCGACAATTCAACTTTTGTAATCCATGCTTCAGTTTCGCTAATTAACTTTTAAGAAATCAAGATTATTTCTCCCTTCCTCGTTGAAAAACTGCCAACCAAAACTGTCATCATAAACAGGTTTCTTCAGTTTTCAAGTTGGTCAGGTTGGATGGCTGTCTGCCGCGCCATGTATATATCGTGCGTAAAGTCTGCACCAATGGAGACAGAGGGCTGAAAATTTTAACATTCAACCCTTATGATGTCTCTATTTTTCTTTAAAAACCCTTCAAGTTGGTTTTTAGGTGGGGATTCAAGTTACAATGTAATTTTTTGCTATGTTGGTTCTTTAGTATGTTACTAGCCGTTTTCGTACTTGGTTTTTGAAAATTCGATTTTTATCTAGTGACTACCGCTTAAGAAAAGTGACTAATTCATTAATCACCCCATTTCCGATTTTTCGATCACCCAAACGTGGCGTGCTGCCAAAAGATGCTGGTCTCATGATGGTCTCTGTTGAATGACTAACCAGACCCGTTTTTGTTTGTCTGTTGTTTTTGGAGCTGGGTGGTGGGAAAATGGCCAAATCTCTTTTCATCTCCTCTTATCGGCTTCTTAGTTAATTTCTCCAACCCTCAACATCATTCCTCTTCTCAATTACTTCCTCTGACGGCCTTGGTGGCTTCCATTTCGATCAGTTCTTTCAGCTTATACAAGCTCCTTCGGCCCTCTCAGTCCACCATTTTTCGATTGCTGCCTGGCCTGATCTCGGCCCGTAATCTGACATCTCGTTTGTGGTCACGTTTTGTCTCGAGTCGGAAAAAAAAAGCAGTGGGCGTTTTTCGTTTTTTTATGTATTTTTTTTTTCTTCTTGTTACTCGAGATTACTGTTCTCAATTTTTGGTGTCTTTATTAGGTTTTATTTTCACCATTTATTCATTTTGTTAGCTCTCATTTCAATTTTATTCTTTTGTTGTTGTTTTTTTTTCTGATTTTCATCAAGTTAAAATCTTCCTTCTCTTCTTTCTTCTTTTCTTCCTTTTTTTTCTTTCATTGTTTCTCTCTTTGTCCTAACTGTTTGTTTATTTAATTTCTTTTTTTACTTAAATCCTCTTTTTCTTCACATATTTGCTTTCTTTTTCTTCTTTCATTTTCTCGTTCATTCTTTCTTTATACTTCATTTCTGTGTGATTTGTTGTTTTTCTTTTCGATTCTTTTTCTTCTCTCTTTCTTCCTTTCTTCCTTTCTTCCTTCTTTGTTCTCTCCTTATTTCTCATTTTGTTTTTCTTTTTGCCTTTTTTTTGTACATTCTCATTTCTCAGTATTTCTTTCCAACTTGAATCTCCTTTGTTTTATTCAAATTTTTACTTTTCCCTACATTCTCTTTTTTATCATTCGTTCATTCAGTTGTTTGCTCTTTCTTCCTTTTTCTCTCTCTTTATTTCTACTTGAATTCTCTCCATGTTTTCATTCACATTTTTGCTTTTACCCTTCGATTTTTCATTCATAATTCGATTTGTTCGATCTTTATTTCTTCATCTTACAATTTTGCTTGTTTTTTCGTTCTCTCTCACGTTCGTCCATTGGTTTATTTGCGACATCGTTTTTTTTCTTCCAACCTCAGTCTATTTTTCGTTTTTTTTATAAATATATATTTTTCTTTTCTCATTCTTTCAATCTATCTGTTCTTCTTCTCTTTCTTTTTCTGTATTATTCTCGCTTTTTTCGTTCTTTTTCATTCATTTATTCATTATTTCAATACCCCCTCTCGACAGTTACTGATCCAGATTTTATCCTTCTCTTTCTCTTTTTTTCATAATGTATTACTTATTCATCTTGAATACTTCGAACTTTTTACAATCTCTTCCAACATCTTGTAGACATCTTTTTATCTTCATTCTTCTAGTTAGTAAAAATCAGTAAAGTAAATTTCTGAGCCACTAAACTCTGATACAATGAAAGTAAAGCAATACCTTGACCAGTGCATTTCTCTAAGTGCAAGTTTTTAAGTAGCAAGGTTATGTTATTGCAGCACAAATTAATCCAAGTGTAGGCCAAAAGAACCCGTAGGATTTTGATAAGACCTTGAACGGAACAGAAAATTTCAGAACGAATTAACCGCAATAATCTTGGTATATATATATGTTCTGGCTGAGTAATAGAAAAGTTATTAGATGTTATATATATATCACCGGCATGACAGCAACGACAAAGACGCTGTCTGATAAGCTTGTTTGCAGGGCTGCCATTAATAACACATGATGTTATCAGACAGCTATTGGATCATGCGACCTTCAAAACGACTCTCTTCTAATCATATCCCACTGCAACAAGGTTATTAAGTGTTGCATTTTATCAGTTTTGCATTTAGGAGATGGGAGATAATTGAAATTAATGTATGTCCCAGAGAGGTAAGATAATTCTAATAAGCAAAACTTCCTCTATCTCAATACAACCCTTTTTTGATGTGCCTTCTCGCCGGCATCAATGCATTCAAACAATACATGGTCTGTCAAGAAATAATCCAACAAATTATCATTAACAACAAGATTGTCCACGTATGACACTGTTGCATTAGTCCTCTCACACACTCATTGCAATGTTCATTGCATTTTTCAAAGCAGTCTGCAAAGTTTTTTGTCGGGATCGCTATCGGCTGCTTCATTGCGTACTCCTTGGTCTTGTCCACGGTCAGAGAATGTTTTGAGGGAAAACCAGAAGACCAGAGAGTCAAATCAGTTTTAACGCTAAGGGACAGCCGAAACTGGATGACGTGATGTCTTGCAGAGAAAAGACCTGCATAAGTTAACGAGAGAGTGTTTTCCATAAATGGGCAGTAAAACGTAGCTTCATCGACAAGAAATATAGACACGTATACACAGAGGAAGGAGAAATCAAGCGGATAATCACCCTAAGATGGCAAGCCTTCGGCAGGGCATGCTCAAACTTCAAAAACGAGACGATCCAAATAATCCCCAAAAGATGAGTATACAACTAATGCATTCTCCCGATAGTCACTTATGGAGCTGAAATATGGAACCTAAGCCAAGAGACACATCCGCAGACTGAGAAGCAAGCAATGTGCGCATGTGAGAATCATGTTCAATCTCACATGGAGAGATCACAAAACAGCACAGTATATTAGAATGAAAACGGTGACCCGAGACATCATAGAATCTATAAGAAAACTTAAATGGCGATGGACAGGTCATGTTGCAAGAATGGAAGACAACTGATGGACATCACAACTCACAACATGGATCCCCAGAGATCACATGAGAAATCGATGCCGGTAGAATATTAGTTGGAGAGATGAACTAGATAAATTTTTAGAAAATACTGGCTTCCCGACGCCATGATAGAGAAATGTGGCGGATCCTGGGGAAGGTATAAGTCCAACGACGGGTGTTAAAAGACTGATGATGATGATACATGCCCATTGTGTGTAAATACATAAACGAGTTTGTTTATTTGTGGTTGAAGCAAAGTTTACTCCTCAAGCAAAAAACTGAGATTGATAGATTTCCACGGGACAAGCGGGTGGGGTAAATGGACTGCTGATAAAGAGGGATGGACGGTGCCATGTCTGCACTTTTTGACAATTTCAAGAAAGGAAACGGCTTTGTGTTTCGACCATCTGTAGCCTTCCTAAGATAAAAGGGTCCGTTGGAAGCCCAGATGATTAGATGATGATTTGTGGTATGGGAGACAGAAGGGGATAATAAAGGAAGAGAGAAAAAGAAGAGTGAAGGAATTGAGGCAGAAAGGAAGGGAACTTAGAGGGACAGACATTAAGTATGTGTAATAGAGAAGAAGAAGAAGAAATGAGAGCTTCGAGGGAAGTGAGAGGGGATGAGTGGGAATGAAAGCAAAGAAGGAAATGGAAAGAAAAATGGTGATTAGAATAAAGGTTTTGGAATACAGATTGAAGCAGTTGAGGAAAAGAGATCGGTCAGTGAAGAACCTTAATTATTGAGGATGACGAAGGGAGAAGATACAGACACTCGATACTTATCGACAATACAAACATCTTCTCTTAGTCCTTTCTCTCTATTGCTACTACGTTGATATATCATTCAATGTTTACGTTTTGATCCCAATATTCGGAACAGCCATTTCTGCAGAGAATAAAAACTATTGTCTTCGACTTCAAAAAGAGAGGTCTTCATTCTCCATTCTTTTCACTGCACATCTGCATATCTGCATATAATCAACCATATGCATTATGCAACACTTGTTCTTTAATTCTTTTGTCAGAATTGTATGGAAAATCTGTTCATCCGTCTCTGTATGACGTTTGCTTCAAAAGTTATGCGATTTTCTATCTTTTTTTTCGTTATCCTGGTTTGGGCTTTCACTTCTAGACACTTTAGAGATTAAGAAAAAAACAGCCGATAACAGTGGATACCAATGATCCACCTTTCGTACTACATTGTACTGTTTAAGAAGTCAAGCTATTTTTCAGTGGCTTTGTATTCTTTCCCCTTTGACGTTCACTTGTGCTAACGTCATTTGCCTCATAATCATTCCCAGATTTTTTCATAGCAGACCTCCATGTCTTATACAAAATTCCCCTTTGGTAATTTTCCGTTGTTTGGATTACAAATACGTTGTGCTAAATATAAAATACTGTTTAATCGCTGTCGTAGAATTACAGCCCGCTCCAAATTTATAAAAAGCAACTGGAAGTTAGAATGAATGCAAAAACTAGTCAGAATTAATTATAATAAAATGCCCTATTGTGAGACTTCATGAATGCGACCAGACACAAACTAATTGACCAATTTAGCATAAACTTACACAGCAAATTGACCCGGACCAAAAACTATTTAGAGGATGGATTAAGGAAAAAAAAGAACCTCTGAATATAATAAGGAGTAAATATTCAATTGTTCAGCCTTCTGGCTCCATTGGGCGGACTATGGGCGTATTATATAGCCAGCTAGTCGGACAAATAAACTAACCCGAAAACTGGAAAAACCCTAAGTTGATGGTTTGGGTGTCAGTTTTTGGTGTTTTTTTGTATCTACAAAACGTATTTCCGTGTTATGAATGTATCGAAAGATTCAGTGAGAAATTCGGCTTTATATCAATTTGCAAGCCTTACAAGCAGTTGATCGTGAGTCCTCTGGCTGTTCTAGGAATGCAGCTGGTGCTAAGGTCAGGTAAGTATTTATTTGTTTAAAAAAAAATTCTGTGAAATAACATGTTTCATTTGCAAAACATTGATAGTGATTTCTTTCCTCATCGAGTATCACAGGATTGAGGCCTTTTGCAAAAATTAGCCCCGTTCAAAACAGCAGAGAAGCACAAAGAGAAAGAGAGAGGGATGGATAATGAGAGGGAGAGAGGGAAATATAGAGAGAGAAATGGGGAGAAAGAGTGAGAGAGGGTGTGTGAAGTGCACTGTTTAGACACGCAAACCATAGATAGTGAGGTTTTTGCGCAACGTAGTGTTACAGGAATTTGACCATATGCCAAACTTGATTATGTCTGAAAAAAGGAGCGAGCCGAGAGGGGGAATAAGGGAAGAGGGAGATAGAGAGATAGTACATGACTGCTGACGCACATTATTTAGAATGCTAGGTTTGCAAGCTATCGATAGTGAGTTATTTCCTGGCTATTCTTTGTTTTATTTTTCGCAGGAATAGGGCCTTCTTTCCTGAACAACAAATGTCTAACATGAGAATCAGTGCCATAGCAAAGTATTCGGTTGTTTTCTGTGGTTCAGTAGGTCTTAAACATCTCTTACCCTCGAGGCTAGGAATCAAATAAAAGCGACGAGGAGAGCATTCACCTAACACTCAATTTCGCCTGGCAATATAGGTTTTGTTTGTTTTGAATCTACTAAAAGGCGTGGGACTAAAGTTCGACAGAGATTGAGGATTTTCTTAACAGCAACTCTCGGCTGCTCATTTTTATGTAAATAGTGAGAGAAAAAAAATTCATTCTGATTTTCTGGTGTTGTTTTGAAAATAGCAGCTCAATTTTGCATGCATTGTGGCCGCAAGTGATACAAAAAAAAAAAGCTGAAAATAACAGAAAAAATATCCGTAAATACATTTAAATACGAAAATGAAGAATAAAAAAAGCGGATGGTATAAATAGAAAAAAAAAAGGAATATAAAAATACGAAACTGCGGTTCATATTGAAAAAGTATCTGATCGTGTTTTCCAAAACAAGATATTTTATGAATTCCTCTCCACTTCTGGGCATCAAAAAATAGAGATGAAGGAGAATCAAAAAGAACGAGTGAATTGAGGAAGGAAGAGGGGAAGGATAGGAAGAGAGAAGCAAGGAGGTTGGAGGGAAGAATGAGGAGAGGTCGATAGGGAGAAGAGAAAGGAAAGAGAGCGAGAGAGAAAAAAGGGGGAAAGAAAGGAAAGCAAAATGTGAAGGTATGGAGAAGAGGAGGCTGGAGGAGGGGATGAGAGGGGAAAAAGGATGAAAGGAAGGGTGAAAGAGAGAAAAGGGGGGAAAAGAAAGAGAGGAGAAAAGTGTGAGGGAAGCAAGGTATGGAGAAGAGAAGGCTGGAGGAGGGAAAAAAGGGGGAAAAGATTGAAGGGAGGTAGGGGGTAATAGGGTGAAAAGAGGATAGGGAGAGAGTGGTGGAAGGAATGAAAAATGAGAAGGGAGAGGAAAGAAAAGAAGAGGGGTAGGTGTGAAGACTGAGAGAGAAAGAAGGGAATGTGCGAGGGGATTAATGAATGGGACAGGGGAGTAAAGAAAGACAGAACGAAAGGAGAAAGAACAGATAGATGCAGGGATGGTGGTGAAAGGGAGAAAAAAAAGGAGCGAAGAAAAGAGTGAAGAAAAATGGATAAAAGAAAAAGAAAAGAAAAAGATAAAACAATAAAAAATGAAGAGGAATTAGATGGAAAAAACATAGAAGTATAAGGATGTGATGACAATAAGAAAAAGAGAAAGGGAAGAATAAAAGAGAGAAGAACAAGAAAGGTGAAATGAAAGGGAGAGAAAAGAAGAAGAAAGAGAAATGAAAGAAAAAAGAATGAGATAAAATTAGATCAAGGTAAAAAAAATGGGAGAAAAAGTCACGAATCAAGATAAATTTAAGTAAAAATGCAACGTAGGAAAAAAAAAGAAGAAGAAGAAGAAGAAGAAGAAGAAGAAGAAGAAGAAGAAGAAGAAGAAGAGTGAAATCCCAGGAGAACCAAAAAGAAAGAAGAGATAGAGAGATGAATGAAAGAAAAAGGAGATAAAAATAGATCAAGAAGAAAGAAGGGAAGTGGAAGAAAAAGTCATGAATGAATTAAATGTGAAGGAAAACAGGAAGAAAAAGGCAATAAAAGCGGAAGGAGAATAAGAAGAAAGAGCAAGGAAAGAAAAATAGGATAAAAAAGAACAAGTAGAAAAAAAGAAATGAAAGAAAAAAGTTGCGAATGAAGATAAACATAAGAAAAAAGAAAAGACAGGAGAACGAAAACTAAAAAGAGGGAGAGGGACAAGAGAAATGAAAGGAAAGAGAATGTTAGAAAAGAGAGGAAGAGTGATAAAGGAAAGAAAAAAAGCAAGAAGACTGAAATAAAAATTAAAAAAGAAAAAGAAAGAAATTTTTTTTCCAAAAAGGAAATGAAAGATAGAAAAAAGACAAAGAGATGAGAGAAAGAAAAAGAAGAAGACGGTCAAATAATTGCTTGACTTGTAGTTGAAATCGGTGAGTATTTCTTCATGGGATATATTTATTGTTCAAGTCTTGGTAAAGAGCCGGGAATTCGAATGCTGACTTTCGAAGCAGGTATATGGTACGGAAAAGATCGGAGCAAGACAGTCTCCCAACTAATAAATAAATGCATATCGATTGGAAAATGATGGAGAGATGTGAAAAGGAAAAAAGAGCAGGGAGAAATAAACAAAGAAAAACGAAACAGAGAAATGAAAAAGAAAGGAAAAGGTAAGAAAATACAAAAAAGAAATAAAGAAGGAAGAAAGCAAGCTGGGTAGCTAGAGAGAAAGATAGTAAAGGAGAAAAGAAGAAAGAAGGGGAACTTAACCAGGAATTAAAAATCAGATACGAAGAAAAATTGAAAGGATGGATAGAATAAAGAAGGAAAGAAAGCTTGAATGAAAAGGAAAACAAGCAGGAAATTAAGAAGAAAAAGACAGAAAAGTTAAATGATAGAAAGAGTGGAAGAAAAAAAAAGTAGGGAGAAAACAAAGGAACAGAAAATGAATGAAAAAAGACAGAGAAAAAAATAGTATGAAAAAGGAAAGAAAATATTGGCAAATAAGCGACAAAAAAAGAGAAAAAAGAGAAAAAGTCTTGACAATGAAGAAAAAGTATGAAGGAAAGGAAAGAAACATTAGAAAATAATCAAGAAGAAAATAGAGAGGGGGGGAGAAAGAGAAACTTGAATGTGAAAAAAGGATGTCTGAAAAAAGAGAGAAATCATTGGCAAATACCCGAGAAAAATATAAAAAGAGAGAGAGGAAAAAAGTTCGAATATGGAAAAGGAAAGAATGAAAAAAACTTTGGCAAATAATCAAGAAAAAAAGGAAAGAAGGAGAAAAATGTTTGAATATGAGAAAGAAAGTATGAGAGAAAAAGAGAGGAAAGATTAATAAGTAAGAAAATATGAACTAGAAAGAGAGAAAGAAAAAGTGAAAAAAGAAAGTACGTGAAAAGAACAAAAGTTAGTATTAAGAAAAGAAAGAAAGGTTTAGCAAGTAAATGAGAAAGACAGAGAAAATCAAAGAGAGACAAAAGCTTGTATGTGAAAAAGAGAGAAAAGGGAGAAAATGAGAAAGAGAGAAAATTTGTATCTGAAAAGGAAAGTTAGGGTGAAAAATAGAAGGAAAAATCAGCAAGTAATCGAGAAAGGAAAAAATAGCGAAAGATAGCAATGTAGTATTTGGGAAAAAAGGGAATCTTAATATGTAAAAAAAGGTTAACAAGTAATCTAGAAAGACAATGGATAGAGGGAGAGGGAGAAAGCTATCATGTGAAAAAAAGAAAGTATAAAAAAGAAAGGAAACATTAGGAAGAAATCAAGAAAGAGAGAGTGAGAGAGAGAGGAGAGAGAAAGCCAAAATGTAGAGGAAAGAAAGTTGGTTTTAAAAAGGAAAGAAAGGATAAGAGAGCAAGAGAGAAAGAGAGAAAGAGGGGAGAGAAGGGAAAAAATTAACGGAACTAGTAATCAAGAAAGACAGTGAAAAGAGAAAAAGTAATAAAGATAGCTTGTGAGAAAAGAGGGAGGCATAAAAAAAGACAAAAAATATTGGGAAATAATCAAGAAAAAGAATGAGAGAGAGGGAGAGAGAGAGAGAGAGAGAGACAATATATGGAGAAGAGAAAGTTGGTATTAAAAAAAAGAAAGGATAAGGGAGAAAGAGAGAAAGAGAGGAAGGAAGGGAAGAATCAACGAAACCAATAATCAAGAGAGACAGTGGATAGAGAGAGAGAGAGAGTAAGAAAGCTAACATTAGGAAGTGATCAAGAAAGAAATAGAGAGAGAAAGAAAGAGAGACGGCCAATATATGGAAAAAAAGGAAGGAAAATTGGTATCGAAAAAGAAAGAAAGGATAAGGGAGAAAGAAAGAGAGAGAAAGAGAGGAAGGGTAAAAATTAATCAAACCAATAATCAAGAAAGACAGTGCATAGAGAGGAAGAAAGGATGCTAGCATGTGAGAAAAAAGGAAGTATAAAAAAAACAAAAAAACATTAGGAAGTAATCAAGAGAGAGAGCTAAAATGCAGAGAAAAAAAAGTTGGTATTAAAAAAGAAAGAAAGGATGAGGAAGAGAGAAAGAAAGAAAGAGAGAAAAAGATGAAGGAAGGGAAAGCAATTAACTAAAAAGAAAGAAAGATGAACATTAAGAGAAAGAAAGAAATGCGCGTGTGTGAAAGAATGAGAGAGACAAAAAAACCCAAAGAGGGAATGTGAGCGAGACCTCAACTTGTACGACCTCAAAATCGCGACCTCCTCTTCCTGACGCCGCCTGTCCAATGATGCAAAAAAGCCAACACTGAAAAAGTTCCGTGGACCCGACAGTCAAGAATGACTTCAAAGGACCAACAAGAGACACAATAGGTACACTGGATCGATCGAGTCGATATTGATTATCCATTAATGCGAAGCGTTCAACTGTATCAGCTCCGAAGCGTTACGAAATAGAATGTTCTACATTTCAATGGACAAAATCTTCTTTTGGAGAAGGGGTAAAGCAGGTGGGGAAGAGGAAATGGTAGGAGGTGAATTCGATGGCCAGTCGGGGCAGGAGGTGATCGGGACGAACAGGGCCCAAAACTGAACAAGATAACAATTGTTTGAAAATAATAGAAGTAAAAAAACAAACTTCAGGTCGTATTTGTCCATCTTTGTTGCAAACGATGAATATTTCTGGGAACTAGGAAAATGTTCCACAATTGAATGGACATTATATTCGCCATATTGGCGTCATATATATATATATATATATATATATATATATATATATATATATATATATATATATATATATATATATATATATACTGATTTATTCGTGGGAGGTATTTTTTGTCCAATCTAATTTTTTCTCTTTTTTGTATGATTCTGTTTTGTGGTTTCAAGTACGGCCTTCTTTTCTTTCTCCTTTTTCTATTATTAGTTTATCTCTTCTTTCTTTCAATCGCCCTTATTTTGTATCATTCTATTTCAATATATGGATATATATATATATATATATATATATATATATATATATATATATATATATATATATATATATATATATATATATATATATATATATATATATATATTAACCATTTGCAAACCATATTTTTTTCGGAAGATCTCAAGCTAAAAAATCCAGGTGGGTTTTATCTACGGAAGCGTAATTGGTATACATACTTGTATCGTCATCATCATCATCATCATCATCATCATCATCATCAGTCTTTTATCGTCCGTCATTGGACATAGACCTTCCCCAGGATTCGCCACACTTCTCTATCATTGGCGTCGCGGTGCCAGAACTTTCTGAATCTGTCTAGTTCATTTCTACATCTTGCATTCTGTCCGTGTCAGTTCTGCATGTGATTTCCGAGTATCCATGTTGTGAGTCATGATGTCCATCGGTTGTCTGCCATTCTTGCAACATGGCCTGCCCATAACCATTTGAGTTTTCTAGTAGGTTCTATGTACGGTTCGCTTCCTGATATACTGTGCTGTCTTGTGATCTCTCCATGTAAGGTTGAGCATGATTCTCTTATGCACACGTTGCATACTTCTCAGTTTGTAGGTCTGTCTCTTGGTTAAGTTCCATGTTTCAGTTCCATAAGTGACTATCGGGAGAATGCGTTGGCTGTATACTCATCTTTTGGGGATTATTGGGATTGTCTTGTTTTTGAAGGTTGAGCTTGCTCTTTCGGAAGTTTGCCATCCAAGAGTGATTCTTCACTTGATTTCTTCTTTTGAGGATCTCATGAAGATTCGTTGTCCTTGGTAGATGTAGTGGTCTACTTTCCTCAGTTTTGCATCTTCGATTTTGACAGCTGTATTCTTATTCTCGACGCGGTTGTTGCACATGACTTTCGTTTTACTGAAGTTCATGTGTAGGCCGACTTTCTTACTCTCTTCGTTTAGTTCATCTGGCATTGGTTGGATGTCGTTTAGGTTCTCAGCGAAAAGGACGATGTAGTCTGCTAATCTGAGATTGCTCGGATATTCTTTTTTATTCCTTTATTCTCCCGATCCAGGTGAGCAAGTATCATCTTGCCTTGTTCCTTTTTGGAGAAACGATTCAGAGTCTTTATGTTGCCTGATAAAAGAGTTGCTGTGATTGTATATATATATTGCAGTACTCTGACGTATACAAGGTTTACACATTGTAGACTGATGGCCTTCATGACCATGGGTACTTCCACGGAGTCTAATGCCTTCTTGAAGTCAATAAATGCTCCAGCGAGTGCCATTTTGTGTTCTGCTGCTTTCTCTTTCAGCTGATGCTTTGAATGGAGACAGCCCATGGTCGAGTAACTTCTTCTAAATCCAGCCTCTTCCTGTGGTTGGTTTTCATGTAGTGTTTTAGTGATTCGGTTGGAGATGATTTTTGTGAAAAGTTTGAAGATATTGTTGAGTAGGCTTATAGGGCTGTACTTGCTGAGGTCTTTTGGGTTTATCTTTTTATATAAAAGCATTATGATTGCCACGTTCCAATCTTTCGGGACTTTACTCTGTTTTAGACATAAGTTGAAAAGAATAGCTTGTTTTTTCATTGAGGATCTTACCAGCTTCTTTGAGTAGATCGATGGTGATGTTACCTGGTCCAGGGGCCATTTTCCTTCTTTTTTTTATGTGTGTGTTGGCTTAAAGGGATAATCTGCATCTGGCGTATGTTGGTATGTTTTGTTGTCCATGTCTTGAAGAGTAGAGTTCTTGGTAAAATTCTTGTCTCAGTCTGTTATTATGTCTCTGTTTTCTTCCAGTATGCTACTTATTTGTTTCTCTCTGATACTGAGAGCTTTGTTTATTGATTTAAAGCCCCGGCGTTTTTTGGCAGTTGTTTTGATGGTTGCTGTCGTATACTTTCTTTTGTTTTCTCTTGCTTTCTTTTTTATTGTATTGTCTTGTTCGGTCTCCTCCATTTTTGCCCTCGTTGTTGTCGGAGGTTCGAGGTTTCTACATACTTATATGCTTGTATATACTTAAAAACTGTTTTATCAACATGGCATCCCATCAGTGTTGACCAAACAACACCCACTTTTTCAGTTATGATTTCAACATATATCTTATGTAATACATGGTGATTGTTATTTTAAATATATATATATAGAGAGAGAGAGAAAGAGAGAGAGAGAAAGAGAGAGAGAGAAAGATAGATATATGCATATATACACATCAGTAATACAATATAATATCCAATGTGTGATACATTCAACATCAAACATTAAATTGATTTAGAATAGACCTTAAATACAATGAACAAAGGATTTGCTACACAAATACGTTTATGTTTCTGCCATATTTCTCCAGGCGAATCTGAAAAAGATCTGAAGTCCAAACAGCGCAGAAACGTAAACGTGTGTGTATTACGAATCTTTGATTATATATATGCATAAAGAGAGAAGGGGAGAGTGGTAGTATTTGAATACATACACACACACACACACACACACACACACATGCATATATATATATATATATATATATATATATATATATATATATATAGGTTAATCAAGGACAGTTTGGCAATTCATCCTTATAGCAATTTGACTTCATTTTTTTAATCTCTAGGATCAAGATTTTAGAAGAATGGAAACAAGAGAAAACGTTCTTTTTACATTCAAACAATTTGATTTCAGCATTCCGAACCACGAAACATCACTTAATGCTTTCAGTTTGAAAAAAGCAATTGGTGTGAAACAAGAAAAAATTGTCACTGATTTCTGGATATATATATATATATATATATATATATATATATATATATATATATATATATATGTAGTGTGTGTGTCAAAAGAGTGTGAGAGATGTGCCTGTTATGCATACGACCTGAAAGTTCATCAAGCACTTTCATAAAGACCAATAAGCGTTAATTTTTTTTTAATCGCAAAGAAAAGGCATTCGATGTGGAAATCATTTTATTTCAAGTGTTTAGAATCTCAAGTAATAGGATATCAATTCATAGCTCTAGATCTCGAATGGAAATGGACTGGACACTCAGCAAGGACGACAGAAGAAACCAAAGGTTAATTGATAGGTGCCCATGGGACAGTAAATGCAATTGGAAAAAAAAACTCAAGATGGAGGAATGAGGTGAAAAGTCATCCCGGGACGGAGATGGGAGAGGCCTTTGTCCAGCAGAGAATTTATAATGGCTGCTGATGATGGTTACACAGTGTCACTCATAAATGAGTACACCCCTATCCCTTTTTTATAGACGGTTGATTTTCTTCTGAACCAAACATTATCATCAGTAGCATTTAAGCGTTTGTCGTTGAACATTCACCCTGCCCAAATTCTCCAGGTTTCTCTATTATGGGGGTCATAGGGCCAGTACTTTCTTAATTCGTCTAGTTTGTCATGCCACTTTTTTCTGCCAGCCTAAGTTTTGAATATGATCTCTCGGGATCCAAACTGTGACTCCGAATATCTGGTGGTTGTCTGGCATTCTTGCAACATGACCAACCCATTGCCATTTGAGTTTTCTGATGTTTTCTTTGATATCTCTGCCCCGTGTTTGGTTTTGTAATGTTGTTTTTTGTCTTGTGGTCTCTTCCTGTGATAGTGAGCATGATTCTCTCCTTTGCTCGCTGTTTGTTTCTCAGTTTGAGGACCAATCTTTAAGTTAGGTTCTATGTTCCAGCTCCAAACGTGCCTTTTTTTAAAACCAATGTTATTTCCTTGTTCTCAAAGGTCGAGTTTGCCCTACCGGAAGGTTGCCAACCTAGAGTGATTCTTTGTTTGGAAATTCATCATGGAGATTCATTGTCCAAGGTGAAAGTAGTGGTCTACTAATTTCAGCCCTGCGTTTTCGCTGTTGATTGTTATGTCTTTGTCTAGAGATACTTGTCGTCAATGGCACGTGGAGAGCAACTTTCTTGTTCACTCATAGTGGAACATTACACAATCGAATCGGACATCACCAGGTATTGTTTATGACCAAACTCTACAGCGTAGAATCTTCGTCGTTAAAAATATGGATATGCTGCCATCCAAAATGAGCACACCACAAGTATTTTTTTATTTATTCATTTAATCAATAGTTTTGTCAGAATTAATGTCGAATATTATCCGTTTTGCTTGTGAATATTTCACTGGAAATAACAAAATCCTTCTCTGTTTAGTTTAGGGAGAAATTAACTTCCTATAAAAAAAAGAACTGGTTGGTGTTACTCATTTATGGACGGTACTGTGCTGAAAGTAAGCTTTAACCATGAAAATCATCCGCAGATTTCCAGCTGATTAAACTATTATTCATGTAAGTGCCAACATTACTGACACAATAGATGTATTATGTGTACAATATAAATTCACTATAGATGATTCTGCGAAATAAATGTATTGAAAATCAGGAAAATGGGAGTGTCTGTGGTCAGGAAACAATGTAAGCGTTACTAACAGAATAGAACCAAAACACACACACACGCGCGCGCATAAATACATATATATATATATATATATATATATATATATATATATATATATATATATATATATATATATATATATATATATATATATATTGTTAAAGTTTCCACGATGTGAATGATAGATAGATAATGAACTGTGTTGCAGTAATCGATAGGGACCAACAGATTCACTGATATAATAGCAAGATGAATGAAAAAAATAGGTTCAAAGAAAGAAAGAGAGAGAGAAAGACAGAAAAAAAAGAAACAGAAAAGAAAAAGAAAGAGAGACAGCAAAAAGAAAGAAAGAAAGATGGGGAAGAAAGAGAGAGAGACAAAGAGAAAGAAAGTAAGGAAGAAACTGAAGAAAGAACGAGCATAAATTGAATAAAGGAATAGAAGAAAGAAAAAATAATCTTTAAAAGGAACGGGGGGGAAAAAGAAACTAATCAATATCTCGATGAGAATAATTACTTTACAAGGAGATAAACTCGTCAATACTACTGTTAGCAAGAATTGATCCTGGGTCACTTTGTTTTGAAAGCTACATCAACACTAACAGAGCCACATCCTTGCCATCCTTCTCTCACATAACCGGGCCTAGTATAAATATTGATACATCCCAATTGTATAGATACCAGATCAGTGGTGCCATATAGAGGCTATTCAAACTTATTTACACAAGAGCTTGGCTTGTTTCGATCTTTTTCCTGTCATGT
>OY735223.1:21050698-21085698 GCA_963457665.1 Thysanoteuthis rhombus
CCGTCTTCCTTTTCTTTTTGAAGTGTCCGTTTCCTAAAAATTTCACCGTCCACCTACAGGGTGAGTGAAAAGAAATTCCCTATGGAAATTGTTAATAACTTTATTATTTATAGGCCGATTGTTGTAAAAACTAGTTTTACTTCGGACCATATAATGGTAGAATTTCACCACTTTAAGGAAGAAAATATAATTTTAATCACAAGTATAGACCATTATGTTCAAAAGTTACCTATATTTTCTAATACGGGATTTATTTTCACCCACCATGAATATTATGAACAGTGTGACATCGGTGGATGAATATGGTCGCAGTGAATTTCATTCATGACATCCCCGGCGTTTTCCACAGAAAAAACATCTAATGGGAAAGAAACACTTAGAAAAATCTAGATTCTGGAAACACGTAGAAAAATCTAGATTCTGAAAAATGTTATAAATAATCTATATCTGTCTAAAAAGACCCCCGAAAGGTCATAAAAGCTTTTTTCCAAAAAATAATTTTGAAAAAAAATGTTTTTAGAAGGCATCTAAAGTGGTACTGATACCAATTTACAAGTCTGTAGAATTAACGGTATGGCCAAGAGCGCTGGAACACACGAACACATGAATAAACTTATACGCAAGTACACAAACGCACACAAATATTTTTAAAAGGATATCATCCTTCACCGTCTTTGATGGCCACAGTCGTTCAATTTTTCTCTGTTTCTCTGTCTGTAACAACTTACACTTGAATGTAGCGATTTTGCTAATGAAAATGATTTCTACCCACGTCTGAAACAATGGACTCTTCAACTGAAACAAATTCAGTAGTACCTATCCTTGAATAATCATACATGGAGATCCAAATATAGGTATTCATTCGAATGTCCAAAGGCCAGAATGTGACACGAGGTGAAGTTTAAATTGGGGACCCCTTACGCTTACGTGTGTGTGTAGTAGCGGAAATTGTCTAGTTCCTGCGAATCTTCCTTTTTTGGACGCTTTGAGCATCATTTTTATAATAGGTCAGACACATTCAAATGGTCTGCTCAGATAGTGAAATGGTTTGCACGCCTGCCTCGTGCGCAGAAAGATCTGGTCCTGGTATGAGTAAAGACGGTGGAAAAGTCTTAGTAAGGACAAATTTCCCTATCGACTCAGCAGCTAGTCGAATGTACCCTGAGCTGTGTGATTAAGGTAGATGTATCTATTCGTTGGGGAAAGTAGACCGCTGCATCTACCTGGGACAACAAATCTCTTTGAAGCCCACAAAAGAAGAAGAAATTAAGCGGTGAATCACCCTGGGATGGCAAGTCTCCGGCAGACCAAGCTCAATTTTCAAAAGCCAAACGATCCTAATAATAGGATTTGCGCAACAATCACAACGTGAATAAGAACAAAACAGTCAAAATCGAAGGTGCAAAACTTGGGAAGGTAGACCACAACATCTACCTAGGACAACGAATCTCCATGAGATCCTCAAAAGGAGAAAAAATCAAGTAGAGAATCACTCTAGGATGGCAAGCCTTCGGCAGAGCAAGCTCAACCGTCAAAGAACAGACGATACCAGTCATACTAAGAGTATACAACTAATGCATCCTCCCGATTGTCGCTTATGGAGCTAAAACATGGAACCTAAACAAGATACAAACCTGCAAACTGAGAAGCATGCAACACGCACATGAGAGAACCATGCTCAACCTTACATGGAGAGGTCACAAGACAGCACAGTATATCAGGAAGAAAACGGGGGTCTGAGACATCATAGAATCTATTAAAAACTCAAATGGCAATGGGCTGGTCATGTTGCGAGAATGAAAGACAACCTCTGGACATCACGACTCACAACATGAATCCCCAGAGATCCCATGATGGAGAGATGAACTAGACCAATTTAGAAAATACTGGTTCTGCGACGCCCATGATAGAGGAACGTGGCAGATCCTGGGGAAGGTTTATGTTCAACGACGGGCTGATGATGATAATCTATTCAGTGGACTTATATCATAAAAAAAAACTTATGAGAATAAAGTCCTGGTCTCTACCAAACTTGAAACTAGCAACGACCGTTCATCCTCCAATTCAGTTGTCTCCTCACGAGACAGATGTGCCCTCAAGAAATTAATTCAAATAGATCCGTGTATTTTTTTTTCAAGGGGATCAACTAGTCTAATGAATTATGTAGGAGACTGAAAGAATATCTACTAATGAAAAAATTAAAATCTGCAGTTGCTGGTGGCAGGGTTCCCCGGTTGGGGGGGGGAGAAAAGAATTGAAAACCTCGAAATAAAATCGAATAAGGAATTAATGATTTAGAAAGAAACAAAACAGTCCTGGTTAGTCACTCAGAAGAAACCATCAAGCCAATGTATTTTGACTACATGCTGTGTTGTGGGTGATCAATTAAAGATTCGGAATAGGGGAGATCAAGGAATCAGCTATTTCTCTTGTCTTTTTTTTATGATGATCACTCAGAAGGTCAGAATCTAAAAAGAAAACAAGCGTGAACGCTGCTGGACCCAAACGAAAGGACCAATGCAGAATGAACTTACATTGTAAATTGAGCCCCGACTAAAAAGAATAAGGGTTTTTTCTAGACATAACAAGGAGTGGATGTTTAAATTTCGATTCCTCAAGGTTCATTAATGCGCGACACATACATGCATATATATGCATATATAGTCAGTCAGCCAGACCAACTCAAAATCGGAGGAAACTTATGCTGATGTCGACAGTTTTGGTTTACGGTTTCTAATAAAGACTGGATGATGATAAGAGAAACGAAAAGCCACTTGTGCGAGTGTTTGTGAACATTTGTAGCCAGTTTGTTTTGAGGGTTTTCGCTTTTGGTAAAAAGAAGTCAGAGAAACATGGAAGTGTTCCTAGAATTTACAAGCAAGTAATTTGATTTGAATAAAATAGTTATTTATTCTGCTTCGGAGGGAAGGGCTCTGCGTTTCGAGCAATATTGGAACATTTCTCTTTCTGGAAACATCTTTTTTTTTATTCTCTTCTTTCTTACTTCTTTCTCTTTTTGGTCTCATCTTTTCTTTACACCTCTTTCTTTCTATTCTTGCTACTTTCGTCTTCTCGGCTTGTTCCATTGTTTCTTTCTTTCAGTGGGAAGGGCTGTGCTTTTCGAGAAATATTTCTCTTTCTATCTATTCATTACTCTTTTGTTTACCTTTCTTTCTTTCTTTCTTTCTTTCTTTCTTTATTTCTTTCTTACCTTTTCTTCTCATCTTTCTTATGTTACACCTCTTCTTTCTTTTTTACTTCTCTTTTCTTTTACGGTTTTTTTTTTCTTAATTCTTCCTTTCTTTCATTCAGCGGAATGAGTTGTGCGTTTCGAACGATATTGGAACATTTTCTTTTCGAAGGTTATTTTATTTTCCTTCTCCTTTCCTTCTTTCTTTTTTATTCTTTCTTTCTTTGTGCCCCTTTCTTTCTTTTTTACTTCTTCTTCTTCTTACTTTTTCTTCTTTTCTGTCTTTCTTTCTTTAATTCGTCACAACTCATTTGGTCTTTCTTATCACTTCCATATTTCTTCACGGCCCATTTTCACTTCTCTCACCTTCACACTTTCTTTCCTGTTTTCGTTATAGTATTTCCATCTTTCTTTACAGCAATTTCTTTCTCGTCCATTTTTCACACTTTCTCTCCTATCTACCCGACTCTTTACCTTTTTATTTTTATCTCTTCTTTTTTTTACACCTCTTTTTTTTTCTTCCTTCCTTTCTTTCCGTCTTACTATTCCCCTTTATTTGCAACTCGGTCTTTCTTTTTTTTCTTTCTTTCTTTCTTTCCTCTTTCTTTCCTCTTTTTTTTTTCTTCACACATTTTCTTTGATTCTTTGATTCTTTCTTTTTCGTCTCCTTCCTTTCTTCCTTCCTACGTACTTACCCATTTACCTATCTACCTTTCTTCCTGGGCTCTGTAGACTGGGCCATTTTTGATTTTATCTTTCTTTTCACCAGCGGCTCCTTATTTTTGCTCTTTAGTCTTTGTTCTTCCTTCCTTCTCGCTTTTATTTCTTTTTTTATTCATTTTGCTGTATCCCTTTGTTCCTTTGTTTCCTTCTTTCTTTCTAGTCTTAACACATATCTTTTATTTCTTCTTCTACGTTCTGTATCATTTTCAAAAATGCCCTTATTCTCTTTTCCCTAGTCTCTCTCTCTCTCTCTCTCTCTCTCTCTCTCTCTCTCTCTCTCTCTCTCTCTCTCTCTCTCTCTCCAGATCCCTAACCCCGAGGATTATTTTGGTTCAATTGTCCTAGGCTTTCTTTCTATCTTTCTTTCTTTTCTTCGTTTTTCCATCTTTCTTTTTCCTTCTTTCAACTCATCCTTTCTTTCTTTCTTTTTTTTGAACCCCTCTCTCTTTCTTCACACCTCTCTCTTTTTTCTCTTTTTCTACATTTCTTTCTTTCATCCTTTAATCCATTCATCTCTAGTAATACTTCTCTTTTATATCTTTTTCTTCTATTTCCTTCATTTCTTTCTTTCTTTCTTTTATATCCTTTTTTTTCTTTTGTTTTTATTTCATTTGTCGTTTCTTTCTTTCTGTTATGTCTTTATTTCTTTTATGTCTTTTTTCTTTCTCTTTTCCATTCTCATTTGCTTTTTTCTTCTACGTCTTTCTAACTTCTTTTCTCTCTTTTAAGTATTCCCTTATTTCGTTCTGTAATCCTTACCTTCTTTCTTTCTTTTCTGTCTTTTACTTCCTTTTCCCATCCTCTCTTCCTTCCTTTCTTTCTTTCTTTCTTTCTTCTTTCTTCTTTCTATGCCCTTCTTTCTAACTTACTTCTTCTTTTTCTTTCTACGAGTATTCCCTCATTTCTTTCTCTAATCCTTTCTTTCTTTCTTTTTTCTTTTCTTCCTTCCTTTATTCCTTTCTTTCTCTCTTTCCAGTAATCACACATCCGTACTATCTTTTCTTTCATCTTCACCATTTCCCCCCTCCGCCTTTCTCCTTTGTTTGTCTCTTTACCTGACGTCTCTCCTTTAATCCCCCCTCTCTCTCTCTCTCTCTCTCTCTCTCTCTCTCTCTCTCTCTCTCTCTCTCGTTCTCTCTCCAAGATCCCTAACCCCGAGGACCTACTCAGAACCGCAGCAGTGGGGGGGGGGTGCAGTAAAAACAAAATCACTGATCTGAACGTACGAAACGATGGCAGCTGCGGACATGACTTTCTCGCGTTAGAAACTCGAGTTTGTTTACAAAAACAACATAGGAAGCTCACGGCCAGCAAGGAAAACATCAGAGAAGAATTTCTCAACAGATATTTACAATCTACAAGCATCGCCTCGTGGACAAAACCACATCAGGAATTCCAATAACAGTCTTTATCGGATTTTTCGCACAAAAACCTGTAATCCTACCCCAAAGATTGAACGTAATCTTTGTTAACCCATTAACTGCGGGAGGTGGTGAAAAGTATTGCAGCCCTCCCTTTTGTCATAACGCGGTTGGTTATAACACGGTTCACGATATGATGCACGCGGATGGTAGTTACTAAAATATTAACCCAACTCTAAAATAGCTAGATCTAGCTTCAAGATAGCTGAATTAGCAAGTCGTGTTACCGCAGCCCTGTTATAAAGTGGTTGGTTCTCTTCAAGACCAATACCCTCGTTATAGGGGGGGGGCATGTAGTTAGCCATTGCTAGATAAAAAGTAGCTAGTTGGTGACCTTACGCTGGCAACGGTATCAGCTGTTCCTGTCCTGTTTCACGTTTCTTTTGTCTTGGAGTTCGATATACGAAATAGACTTTGAGGCAACAAGCAAACGAAGTGGCGTCACTCTCTTCGGTATTCTTGCTTACGGCACCTGGTATCCCCAAACAGACACCTATCTAGGTACTGACCAGGCTCAAGGTTGCTTAACCGATCACGTCAAAATCGGCGTATGTATCCAACGTATTTTGGCCGTAATTGCAAGATTTCCAAAAAAAACTTGTCCGTGGCAAAATAAGCCATTGCAAGTTATCAATTGCAAGATAAAAGCCCTGACTCACACAGAGAACTGAATTACCAAGATTCACAAAAAAAACTAGATTTCATTGGATTAGCCAAAAAACTGCATTGATTTGAAATTTTCGTCATCTGCGACTAATGTGCGAGGTTTCGTGAAGGGAGGGGTACACAAGCAGCCTTGACCAGAATTCGGACTCGGTTCACCGATTCAATTTTCGGTGCTGGTATTGTTACGCATATCCTAACAGCTGAATTTTGACCATAAACTTTTACTGTACAGGTCTGGTTAGTCACATAATAGAAACCGTCACGTGACCAACGTCTTCTGGCTGATCAATCAAACTATTCGAAAAAGAGCTGATCAATGAATACCTTACTTCTTTTGCCTTTTGTTGGACAACGATCACTGAAAAGTCCGAGTTTTCAAAAGGTTAGCGTGAATGCTAACACAGAGAAAGGGAATGATTTTGGAAAATAATTATTTGTAGTGCAAAATAAATGATTTTCTTCACCACTAAGATGCACTCCATATTATTCAAGAATTACTACGCAAAAATATCAATTTTAGAATGTGAGAGAACAAAAGTAAGTGTATCAGCAAACTTTGCATTAACGCATAGCGGAGGACGGCCATTTTGAATCGGCTGTTTTTAATAGCAGAAATAGATATGGCTGAGCTTGGGTAGATTACCTTTCTGGGTTACAGTATAGACACTTATAAACAGTATACACTCCTAAAAAAATAATTTCAAGGAGTTTTTCGAAAGATTGAACCCTTCTTGCTGTTTGTATTGTTAACACGAAATTTCGGTCGATCCATTCAACGGCCTTCTTCGGATGTACTATCTGAATGCAACAGTAGTAAACAAAAATTTCCAGAAGAGATTTTGTAGTAGCCACACAATAACGTAGGATTCAGGAAATGTCGATTTTTTTTTCTTGTTTCCTTGCTAATCTTGGATTTCCATTCTTTGTCCCTGTTGAATAGTGGAAGCCACAGAGGATTGAACTCTGAAATCGTCTGACTTATACATTCAGTCGACATGTTGATACGGGCTGGCTCTTTGATTTCCACTGTTTCAAACAGCGTTTCTTGTCTGTGATACAAACTTCTTCCTAGGTAGGGAAGTGTTCGCCTTTTTCTCTTCGAATATGATCAGCCATCTAATTTTTCTAACTCACCTTTGATTATTAGATAACAGAATATATATATGTGTACGTATATGTATACATATACATAAATATGCATATACAGATATACACATACATACATACATATACATATATATACATACACATACATACATATACATATATACACATACATATATAGGTATATATGTATATATATACACACACATATATATGTATATACATACACTCACCACACACATATACATGTTTACATATACACACACACATATATGTATGTATATATATATATATACACACATATATACACATGTACATATATACACACATATATGTGTATATACACACACATATTTATACATGTATAAATAGACACACAAATATATGTATATACATATACACACACATATATATGTATATATACTCACATATATGTATATATACACACACATATGTATATATACACACATGTATATACACACACGTATATATACACATACATATATATATGCACACACACATACATATACACACACATATACATATATTTATGTGTGTGTATATATATATATATATATATATATATATATATATATATATATATATATATGAGAGGGGGAGACGGGGAATAGGGAAATAACATAGTTTTTTGTATGTGCACGTTTGATGATTACTGTAATAATCTCAACGTAATAAGTTTAAAAAGCTTTCCATAGAAATAAATATACAAATATCCATTTTTCAGGTCCCTCTCTCTCTCTCTCTCTCTCTCTCTCTCTCTCTCTCTCTCTCTCTCTCTACATATATATATATATATAAATATATATATATATATATATATATATATATAGTGTGCGTGTGTTTGTATTAGGTGGCTCCCTAAAATATATGCAAATATCCCTTGGTAAATGTTTGGTGGGGTGGGGATTAATGGTCATTCTCTGTAGACAGACAGAGGGACGTTCACCAAATTCAATGAAAAAGACTCATGGTCAGATCAAACCGCAAAATCTCTGTAAGCCTTTCACGGAAGACCAGTGTTACATTGGCGAAATGTCGAGAGATCAGGGCGGGAAATCACCCTAAACGCTGTCCCTTCGACAAAGTGTCTACGTTGGGCATTTTAGTCACAAGCCAACACCTTACGCCTGGATGGCTTGATTTTTTTTTTCATGTTTCGATGGATACTGAAAGAATTACACTGGAAAATCTAGACAGAAAGTCACAAAAACTAATATTGACAATGGTTGAGATAAAAAAAAAAAGTTACTAAAAACTAAGATGAAAGAAAGTACCAGTCAAAAATTGCTCACCAACATCAACAGCAGCAATAGTCTCTTAATGTCAGTCGATGGACATAGACCTCTCCCTAAATCTGCCAGACCTCTCCAACGTGGGTGTTGCGACGCCAATATCTCATGAAATTGTCTAAATCATCACACCATCTTATTTTCAATAGTTATTGGAAGGTTAAACTTGATCAACCGAAAGCTTGCCAACCTAGAAAGATTCTTATTATGAATTTTGCATACGTTCGTTGGAAATCTACAATGAAAGTCGTGGTGTCCAGTGGTTGTTTGGCATTTTCGCAACATGACCAGCCCATCACCATTTGGGTTTTCTGATAGATTTCATTATATCTTTTTTCTGATATATTATGCTGTCTTGTAGTTTCTCCATATGATGTTAACCGTGATCCTTTCTTGCGCACGTTACATGGTTCTTAGTTTGATGGCTTCATAGGTGACTTTTGAGAGGATGCATTGGTTGCCGACCCTTCTTTTCAGAATTAATGGGGTCTTTTCATAACTATGTTCAACTATGTTTCCTGAAATGCCTGTTTGTCTGTCTGTGACAGGGTAACTTAGGAACAATACAACATATCTCTATGACAGTTTTGCATGCCTCTGTGGGACGCAGGAGCAGGTTTTAGCGAGTTTTTGAAAATCCCAAAACTTTTTTTTTCGTTTTGATTGACACCATGAATATTATGCTAAGTACCCTTACTTTGAGTCCAGCTGCGTTTGTGCTTACCTAAAACGTAGTATTACTTTAATTCACAAAACGTCAGTCCGTCTGTCTGTCCCGAAACTTCAGATCAAATTTAAGCCAATGACTGTGTTAGGCTACGACCAATCTTGTATAGGTTCTCTTTTCCCTTCATGCCTCGTCCCTTTTTCTCATTCAGTTATACTCTGTTATAATCGTCTCTCTCCCCCGCTCTCTCTCATCCGTTTCTTTCTGTCTTTCCTCCATTTCTTCTCCTATTGTCTCTCTCATTTTCCTTATGTATCATTTTTCTTCTCATTTAATTATTCCCTACTTCCTTTTCCCTTCTCTCGATATCTTTTTTTTTACTTTTCTGTCTTTTGTCTTTCTTTTTATAAGGTCTCCCTCTCTCTCTCTCTCTCTCTCTCTCTCTCCCGATTTATTTCTTGCTCCCTTGTGAGAAGTCATGGTCTGTGAACTATTTTGCATAAATGACTATATCCAAAAACAAGGGGAACATCATCTATAAATATCAACTAACCAGCCCATTCAAACTGAATTGAAATATTCTTCATCGTGTCCTCCATGTTGTCAACTCAGCATTTCGATCGCTCAATTCTACAGCCTTTTCCATGTACCGAAAATGTGTGTGTGTGTGTGTGTGTCTCTCTCTCTCTCTCTTTTCCGGTAGTGTGAAATAAAATAAAAAGGAAGAAAGAAAGAAAGAGAGAGAGAAAGAAATGGGAAAGCGGTAACAAACAGAAATGTTCCAAGCCGCGTAAACATCAACGAAAATACTTTGGAATGTTAATGGCTGCTCTCAAAGTTATAGACTATAACAATGCCATGTATGGCGATGTAACCACAAAGCGAATCAGTGGACGTGTTACAAATATAAACACCGTAAAAGTTCAGACATTTTTTTTTTCTGATCAGGATCACGAATCAACAACCTTTGATTCGGTTGAGAGAATCGAAGAGTTCGATTTTGGTGAGTTGTGTTAAAAATTGACTTTATTGTTCATTGAATTGCAAAATAAGTTTTTTATGTGTCTGTGTCCAGAACATAAAAAACAATCTTTTCTTTTTTTAGTTCGACCGTGTTTTTCTCTCCTACTTTTTCATTTATACACACACACACACACACACACACATTGATACATATATATATATATATATATATATATATATATATATATATATATATATATATATATGTATATATGTACATAAATCTTTTGTTAAATTAGTGTTTATTATGTGTATATAACAAAACTTTCTTCAAATACATTCATTCACGTATGCATGGGCGCCTAACTTAACCCCATGGTTAGTAGGCACGTCTCACAGACCGATTCAAAACTGCAGACTGTACATATATATATATATATATATATATATATATATATATATATATATATATATATATATATATATATATATATGTATATATTTGAGATAAATGAGAGAGAGAGGGGAGAAATTACTCCTCTTCGTTTTTTATGCTATCCCACCTCCATCTCCCCCTTTCCCGTCCCCTCTCTCTCTCTCTCTCTCTCTCTCTCTCTCTCTCTCTCTCTCTCTCTCTCTCTCTCTCTCTCTCTCTCTCTCTCATTTTTGATCCCATGTCTCGTAATTTCAAGTTTCAAGTTTGCCTCTACAATATGAGCCTTAAATATTTTTTTCAAAAGAGTAATCTACAGAAATCAATTCATTTAGTATTATCATTTTAGTTGTGCTCTCTCTCTCTCTCTCTCTCACTCTCACTCTCTCTCTCTCTCTCTCTCTCTCTCTCTCTCTCTCTCTCATACACACACACACACGTACACATAGATTTGTGAGTTCGATCCTCAATTTGTGTCTGTAGTCTTGTGCCAAACTTAAGTCAATCTCAGTTAATACATTACATTCGTTCTATTACAAAAAGTGATTGATACGCATTATTCGTCTTTTGACACTGATTGATAAGAAAACCCTTGGTTATAAATAACATAATAGGTCTGATTTTTCATTAAATAGAAATCCTCACACAACTAACGTCATTTGGCAGCATGCTGTGTTGGGATGATCAATTGAAAAATGGAAAGTAGGGTGACCAATCAACAAGATAACTTTCGTTGGGCAGTGATTATAAAAAAAAAAGTTTCAAATTGAAAATGAAAAACGAACGTGAATGTTACCGGATACAAAGTAAGGGACCAATTTAGCATAAAATTTCATTTTATGTTGAACCCCCAGCTAGAAACCTTTTCAGGGAGGGTGCCTCAAAACAAAAAAGAAGCATCATTTCTTGACATAATAACGAGTAAATGATGAAATATTCAGTTCCAAGATCTGTTGGTGCTTCGTGTACGCGTGGTGCATATATTGCCAACCAGCCAAATATTCTGCCAGCTAGAACGACTTGAAAACTAGAGAAACCTATGTTGACATTTTTAGAGACAGTTTTGGTTGATGATTTCCAATATTCACTTGGAGAATCACATAGAATTAATCTGTTTAATCATTACAGTAAAACACCTAACAATGAGGACATTCCGAATGAACCTACTTGTTATCTCACTACTTCAGTCCCTATATCTATTTTTTTTCTCATTCATAATCATCATCAGTCTATTAACGTCCGTCTTAAGACATAGACCTTCCGGGGGATTCACCACAATTCTCAATCATGGGCGTCGTGGAGCCAGTATTTCCTTGATTTGTCCAGTTCATCTCTTCATCTTGTATTCTGTCGGCGTCGGTTTCTTATGTGATCTCTGGGGATCCATGTTGTGAGATGTGATATCCATCGGTTGTCTTTCATTCTTGCAATATGGCCTACCCATTGCTATTTGAGTTTTTTGATAGTTTCTATGATGTCTCGGACACCAGTTTTCTTCCTTATATACTGTGCTGTCTTGTGATCTCTCCATGTAAGGTTGAACATGATTCTCTCATGAGTACGTTGCATACTTCTCAGTTTGTAGGTCTGTCTTTGGTTAGGTTCCATGTTTCAGCTCCATAAGTGACTATCGGGAGGATGCATTGATTGTATGCTCTTCTTCTTAGGAATCATTTAAAAGGTAGACTTTTCAGAAGAAGAAAAAGATTTTTTCTTTACCTCCGCCAAAGTAGTTGCAAAAGGAATATAAATTCACTTGTACTCGTCTGTCTCTCTACACAGTATATCCCAAACTACGCTATACACTCTTATCATATTTGTTAGTAGCGTTGACGATGGATTAATGAAGAGTTGTTTATTTTTAGGTGGAACTGAGAGATTTGTATTGATGGAGAAAGATTTTTAATTTCTTTTTTTCAGATATTTTTATTTATTCATTCGTATTTGTCTGTTTACCCGCACAATATCTTTGGCAGTTCTCGAAAAAGTTCAACGGTATTCTCTGGAAGGCTGGGTCATGAACCAAAGAGAAATTGCATGAACTTTGGGGTGAATCTTGGGAATTTGATTCCGATTGAGGGATATTTTTCATATACTAAGAAAATAGTCCGAAATTTAAAAAAAAAATTGAAATTGCAAAGTTACCTCCCCTGCGTCGTAGCCATATATGAAGTGATTTTCATTTAAAAAATTCAATCAGTGTATGACATTAGCTTAGGTATGCCCACTTTGAGTGTTCTTTAGCTTTAATTTGTTTGTTTTTTCTTTTTGTTCTTTTCTCATGAACTGTATTCAATAATGAATTATTTTAAGATTGAACATTCAAAATGATTTTTAATTTTTTTTTCAATCCGGACAGGTAGCCTTGCTAGTCATGAAATTTTCAACAATGCTTTTGTGCATTCTCTATCTGAGCAACAAGAAAGGATGCTGACGTGTGATGGAGGAAACGAACATTCTGGAGATGCTTGAAAAATTGAAACCTCCACCCTCCAATGAATCACTACCCTGCTCCTCCCTCCCCCCACCCTCCGTCCTGCAAAAGATAGAAACCAAAACACCCGAACTTTTTGAAGGATAACTGACAGCTCTTCTGTTGATGGTTCTTCATTTTCATTCCTCGGCTCATAGAGGATGGCCCGAACTATTGGCTGCCGGACGTGTGTCAGTTTCTATTATTTTGAATCATCCTTACCATCTTCCGAGCTGTCAGTCGAGAAGGGCTGTTAAACTAGTAAATTGATGCGTCAAGAGAAGTGTCAGGAAATCTTCGACGTATTACTATAACGCCATTTTTTCCCCGAACAAAATTGTTACAGCCGCCATTTTGTTTGAATGGCTTTTTTCAAATTTATTTTCCCGCTTTTTTTTTTTTTTTCATTTTTAACTATATCAACTCTTACATGAATTGTTCGAAATAAAATCATTATGTAAGGTTTTATTTTCACTTAAAGTTTATTTTTACCTTTTTAAAATTATTTGAAACTGTTTTTGTAAATGTCCTTTCTCATCTTATTAGTAAATTCCTGTGAAAGTTTCACGGGTATATTTGAATTTCTATGGGATAATGTTAATAGGAGAGAAACTGCTAAAATCGCTACAGTGGAAGAGTCAGTTGTTCCAGATCGAGGATGGGGGAAGAGTGGAAGAGTCCATGATTACGAACAGACAATCAGAAAAATCAGATTGTTCATTACATGAGTAGTCCTTATCCTTAGCAAATTGAAACGATCGATGATATCTTTCAAATAATTACAATATCTATTTATATTAGTTTAGTACAGCACACGGCTCAATTGCAAGAATTGTAGCTGTAGGAAGATTGTTTGGATATCATTGAATTCCCAACCATCGAAATAAGATTTATTCATGTGCCTTTTTTGACATCAGGAATCAGATCATTGGAATGGATCTTAAAACTGATTTTGCATTTCAAGAATTCCCTTATTTCTATTCATTTATGTGCCATTTTTGACATCAGGAATCAGATCATTGGAATGGATCTCAAAACTGATTTTGCATTTCAAGAATTCTCTTATTTCTATTTATTCATGTGCCATTTTTGACATCAGATATGCGTGGGAATGGAAGTTTTCACAAAAAAATCATAGATCAAAAGAAATAACTCCAAGAAATCTCCACTATGAGCAAAGGACTAATTGACATAGCTGATATGATGTTTTGCCGAAAATACCTCTCATGAGGCGCGAAACCTGACCCTCGAGTTCATTTTGAATGCGACAGTCACTCTGCTCACAAGCTCACTCAAAGGTTTCTCACTACTGACTAAGTAACTTCACGGGAGAGCGCATGAGCGACAAGGTTTTTTTCTATTATGCTACCAAGTTACATCAAGACAGCGCAATCGATTGTCGACATATTCAGAATGGCTGAATACTTTTGGAATAGATCACATCTAATGTCATAAATTTTCGTATAGAATATAGCATTTTTTTAACCGTTTGGAGTTGGAATATTTTTATCGTTTATTTCAGTGAACACTCTCACATTTTCCCCGTGAGCTTTCAATATGCTACCAATATCGATGAGTTGTGTCATATCAGAGAAATATTTCGTCAGCTGTCAGACAGGATGAACAAAGAAAGAAAAGAAGAAAAGGAAGGATGGAAGAAGATAGATAGATAGAGAGATAGATTGATAGATAGATACTTAGACGAAGTCTCACGGAAAATTGGAAGATGAGATGATATTTGGATGGAAAGATAGATAGATAGATAGATAGATAGATAGATAAATTGATTGGTATTAACAGATCGATATATATATATATATATATATATATATATATATATATTTATATATATATATATATATATGTGCTGAGAAAAACATGAACGGTCTGAGATAGATAGAGAGATTGATTGACAGATATATATGAAGAAACGTTGATAGATAGATAGATAGATAGATACATAGATAGATAGATAGATAGACTCAAAAAGATAGGTAAATAAATACATTGGGATAAATATACGGATATATTGATATAAAGACAGATGTGAGCAGACTGAGATAGATAGATAGATAGATAGATAGATAGATAGATAGATAGATAGATAGATAGATAGAAAAAAGACAGAAGAAAATACTACATGGGGAAGTTACACGAAAGAACGGTAGATATGAACGGACTGAGATAGATAAATAAATTGTTTGAAAGATAGCTCGGTAGATAGCACGATAGATAGCTAGATAGATAGATATAGATAGACCGACAGACAGACAGACAGAACGTGGACAGAAGAAAACAAAGTCGAAATATCATGGGAAAGTTACAAAAATATGATAGGTAGAGATTTGGAAAGGTAGATAGATATGAACAGACTGGGAAAGATGAATAGAAAGAAAAAGGACAGAAAATGAAAATCAAGTTAGGGTCTCATGAGAAAGTAACAAAAAAAAAGATGGGAAGAGAATTGGAAACAAAAAGAAACTAGAAATAAATCTCGATAGGAGAAAGTTGGAACAAAAAACAAACCTGTCACAATCGTTTGGTTCACTGAAGTCTCTAAAAGTCTCTGAGCTCCTGTTATTCAATACACATTTAATCGATCTTTCTTTTTGGAAGCCGAAATTAAAACCATTTCCCGAATAAACGGTGTCTAAGTCTCCCAGGCATAAGCAATTTGAAAAAAAAAAACGACTTTATTTCATACTTTATTTTCAAGCTGCATAGAAGAAGTCTTTTGCTAAAATCTCTTGAGGTTATAGATACAAATGACAGCAGAGGAATTTTTTGAGTCAGTAAATAAACTGAGGATAATTGTGAAATGATTCCCCTATGATGGTCACGTAATACCTTCTAAATTTTGACCCTGCCCTTTGAATCCTATAGCCAATTATCTTATTCAAAGTTTATATATCTACAGCGATATGACAAAGTATTATGACCCTAGACAATAAGTTATTGGCCGTCCATGTGCTCGTAAAACAGCTCTAATCCGACCCGGCTTGGACTTGACCAAACTTGCGAAGTTGTTGCCTGGGTGTTGCTGCCAGGATGTTAACATCAAGTTATGCGGTGGGGGTTCTACAGAGCAAAGTTAGCGGTCCTGTACGCCCCTTAGGGGATCGATGGGATCAGGATTTGGGGAATTTGTTGGCCAAGGCTACCGTGAGCTCTTCTCTGTCTTCCTGAAACTGTTCTAGCATAACTTGTGTAGTGCTATTCCTCATGGAATAAAGGTCTAAGTGTTTCCAAAAAAAAAATATTACCGGAACCTTTACACTGCCTCTACTGGCTTGTTGTTTTCCTACGGAGCACTCGTTTGCCATTGCTTCCCTAAGATAACGATGCATACGTACTCTGCTGTGCACCATATTCAAAAGAGGGCGGGACTCATCGGACCAGGCAACCTTTTTCCATTGATGCAATGTTCATTTTCGGCGCTTGCATGCTCATTAAGGAAGCTTTGGGCAACGGACATTTATAGGCGAGGATACTCTGATTGGTCTCCGGCTATGCAGCCCAATACGCAACGAGGGTAAATGTGCTGAAGGTTGTGATGTGTTTTCCTTCAACTTGATTGAAACAATCAGCAATTTATGCCACAATATCCATTCTGTTTGCTTGTACTTCGGAAGATATTTTCTGTTTACTTTTTGCATCAAAAAGTTTTGGCCGTCCAATGCCTGTTCGGTGGTTGGTGATTGTTCTTTCCTCGGACCACTACCGATAGGTACTTACCACCGCTGAAAGTGAGCTCCCCACAAGTCGTGCTTTTTCGGAAATTCTCTTACCTAGTCTTCTGGCAATAGAGAAATTTATCCCTTATCAGAATCACTCAAATCTTCTTGTACATAATTCCGGCATTCAACACATTAAAATCAAAATCAAGTCAAGCTAATGTGCTTGTATGCCTCTACACCTGACACGCGCAGTTGTTACGAGACAGTAGCTGCCATTCTTATCGGTGGTCATAATATTTTGGCTCATCAGCATATATATATATGTGTGTGTGTGCATTTCTTCTGCGAATATTGACTACTTATAAACGTGGTTACAGGGTTTACGTTCATCCTACACGCACAAATACATACACACATATATATATGTGAGGGGGGGTATTTATAAGTATATTATTAGAGACAGCAAGTTATGTTTCAAGTGTGTCTCATTAGATGAGAATACAATAGACTGCTTCTTTTTATCATATTATCGTACAGCTCCCAGAAAGCCATCGCTAAGATGGTAAACGAAATCGTGTATTCCTCGATCACTGGAAAAGCCCCTTAAACGTTTCAACCATTACCTTCAAAAAGGTGCTCGAAACTATAGTAATGAGGACCATTATAAACTAAGAAAACTTGATTGTTTGCATTATAAACCATAGGAGGAGGCCAAACTTCGGAATGTGGACGACCGGTTGGCCTGTCTTAGTAAATAATTGGTTTTCTAAATCCTGGTTCTTACTTGAGCTTGAACATTGATCACCGGCACCGGTGTCAGATACGCAACTACTTCAGTTACCACAGTGGGTCTAAGTGAACGCTTGAAACAGCCTTTGTTGGAATTCGAACTTGGATTGCCGGTTCTGTTTGTATATTTGATAACTGCTCCTCCATCTCGAATCTTCTGGATATTTAATTGGTTGCTACACATAAAACGTCCTTTTCGACAATAAAAAGAAAAAAACGAAAGATTTTCAGGTGTAATTGCATATTTCTTTTTCCAGATTTAATGTAAATAAAAAATAAAATGCTTTATTACTGGAGGATTTTGAGCCCTATGGAGTAGTTGCCAACGACCCACTAACAACGGTTCAAACACTTTCTGAAGAATGCAAGACTTCAACAGCAACCCTATCACGTCATCTCTAGACAATACTAAAGATTGAAATGTTGAAAAAATAGGTCCTCACATGAACTAAATGAAAAGTTTCAAATCAATTTCCTACCCAACATTTCTCAACTAATCGTTTCTAAGCTTATAAAGGATTTCAAGAAGTTTTGAAGGATCCATAATCACCTGGAATTTTTATCATCTTTTCATTTTGAATGTCATATCTGTGATCCACAAAGTTATTGATGCAATAATACAAGATGTAGACCCCATATATGCCAGAATACTGCAACATATCTACCAACGCTGCAGTTCGTTCATCAGGATGCATAAAGACTCTGATGCCTTTCAACTAAAAAAAAGAGTGAGACAAGGTTATACAAGCTCATCCAAACTCTAACTCTTTACAGCCTGCCTTGAGATCATCTTCTGAAATGCAAACACAAAGGAATCAGGATGACGGCGAATATTTGAGTGACCTCAGATTTGCTGACAACATCGTCCTCTTCGTTAAGAACTTTCACGATCTCCTCCCAAAAATTTAACAGACTAAATGAAACAGGCAATAAAGTTGATCTCCGCATAATCTTCAGCAAAATGAGTGTCATGTACAACAAACATGTCGGGGACAAAGACACAATAATCGAAATCGAAATGCATCTATCTGAGGCTAGGAGTCACCTTGAAATTTTCAAAAGTAGAAGAAATAAAGCGAAGAATCACACTAGGTTGGCAAGATTTCAGTAGATTAGAGAAATCATGACTTTCAAGAACAAGAAAATCCCATTAGTCCTAAAAAGGAAGGTATGCAACCAATGAATCCTACCGATAGTCACATACGGAGATGAAACATGAAACCTAACCAAAAGATTGACCTTCAGACTGAAGCATGCAACGTGCACATCAGAGAATCATACTCGACCTCACATGGAGAGATCATAAGACTGCAGGGTATATTAGAAAAAACACAGGAGCCCGAAACATCATAGAAACTGTAAGAAAATTCAAATGGCAATGGGCTGGATATGTTGAAAGAATGTCAGATAACTGCTGGATATCACAACTCACAACGTGGATCCCCAGAGATCAAATGCAAAACTGTGACCGACAGAAAGTAACATGGTGTGAAGAGCTAGATAAATTCAGAAAGTACTGGCTCTGTGACGTCAATGATAGAGAGGTCTGGCAAATCTGGGGGATGATCCAAGTCCAACAACGGACGCTAACAGGGTGATGATGATGATGATGATGATGATGATGATGATGATGATGATGATAAAAGATTCACTGTCAGGTAAATCATAATTCATGCTTTTACCGAACTTATGACCCACTGAAGCAATCAAAAAGGCCTCCACATGAAAGTCAGCAAAATAAATGTCATGTACAATAAACATTAAGAGGACAAAGACACAACAATCAAAATGAAAAATGCAGACCTGATAAAAATAGACTGCATCTACCTTGAACAAAGAATCTCCATAAACTCTCAAAAGAAGTGGAAATCCAGCGAATAATCATTCAAAGATGGCAAGTCCACGGTAGAGCAGGCTCGACCTTTAAGAACAAGAAAATCTAATTAGTCTTACAAAGAAGGGTATATAACTAATTCATCCTTTCGATAGCCACCTATGTAGCTGAAACATGGAACCTATCCAAGAGACTGACCCACAAACTGAGAACCATGCAACGTGCACATGAGAGAATCATGCTTAACATCACTTGGAGTGATCACAGAACAGCACAGTATATCAGAGAAAATAACGAGAATCTGAGATGTCATAGAATCCATTAGAAAACTCAAATGGCAATGGGCTGGTCATGAAGCAAGAATTTCTGACAACCGCTGGACATCATGACTTAGAGCGTAAATCTCCAGCGATAATATGCAAAACTGTGGCCAGCAAAATATAAGAGGGCCCATGACAGAGAAGACTGGCGAATCATGGGGAAGGTTTATGTCCATTGACAGACAACAAAGGGATGATGATGATGATGATGATGATGATGATGATGATGATGATGATGATGATGATGATGATGATGAACTTGACAAATTTTCAGGAGACGTTGCACCAAAATTCCAAGTTATGTAAAAATTTACATCGTAGAATAAATATGGTCAGAATAAATTCTTTTTATGACATCACTGGCATTTTCAATTGGAAAACATCCAGAATTGAGTGAAAAAAAAAACATCAATAAAACTAGAATCCAGATAGTTATAAACCAGAATCTGGAGAGTTATCAATAGACTTGTCAGAATAAACCCCCAAAAGGTTTTTTAAAAGATTTTCTTTCCAAAATTTTTTTTCAAAAAGTGTCTAATGGAATACTGATGCACATTTTCAAGTTTGTCAACAAAAAAGATATGTCCGGTAGCGCTAGGTCATACAGACACATAAACAAACACGAACAGAACAAAAAACACATGAACATATCATCATCAGTCTCTTGAAGTCCGTCGTTGGACATAGACCTTCCTCAGGATTTGCCACACTTTTCTATCGTGGGCGTCACACAGCCAGTACTTTCTGAATTTGTCTATAGTCATGCACAAGTTTTTTTTTCAAAAGGATAGAACTCTACGGTTGTTCAATTGCATATTATCATTAGAGATCGTTGAAATAGGGTTATTGCTTTAAACTGGTTATATTTTCTACATATATTTGCCGTTTTTGGGTGGTTTACATCAGCCATCATCATATTATTCAAAAACAAAATGCCATACATAACAATCTGTAACTGCTGGGTTTAGTGATCTGTTTGGTACAGCTTGGCTGGCAAGGTTTCACTAATAGCCATTTCCTGCAGATATCCCCCTTCTCTATTACAATTCATTCCATGTAACTGCGTAATATGAATGCCGGAGACTGGTGGTTGAAAAGCTGATCTTGTAGACCATTGTTCGTGTTCAATCTTTCCTGGATAGTCCATTATCACGGCATCCGGCTATGGCGAGATGAGCTTATTAAATACCTATAATCTCTCCCGGTGAACAGATTCCCTGAAAGACACTACCCAAAAACTTGACCCTGGGAATCCATGATCATGACCAAATTACAACTTGTGAACGGTTGCTCGTAAATATGAACGTGTAAAGGTCGCTAATATGATAACCATAGTTCTCATGGGGAAAAAACGGCGAAAGAGAACCTTATATATATATATGTATATATATATATATATATATATATATATATATATATATATATATATATATATATATATGCAGGGATGTTTCAAAAGTTTTCGGTCTGCGATCTTTTTGACAGTGATCTAAAATTATTGTTTGCTTTGATTGCATTGTGATGTGTTGGGTTCAGAACTCTTTGAACCTCCCTCATATATATATATATATATATATATATATATATATATGTGTGTGAAAAAAGAGACAGACAGAGAGAGAGAGATTTATATATAGATACAGATAGATATATAAATAGAGAGAGATTATATATTGAGAGAGAGAGAAAGAGAGGGAGCGAAAGGGGGCGTATTTGAGTGTCCCGAATACGATTCTCTAAGCAAAATGTTGCTAATATGCTAATTATAGCTCTAATGTTGAAAAGCATAGAACAAAAATCGATATATATATATATATATACATATATATATACGTGTGTGTGTGTGTATATATATATATATATATATATATATATATATATATATATATATATATATATATATATATATATATATTAAATATGATTCGTTGATTCGCTAAGCCAAAGTGCCATTCCATTGTTCTAATGTGATAACCATGGATTTGATGCGGAAAACGTCGAAAGAAAATCAGTATATATATATATATTTATATATATATATATATATATATAGAGAGAGAGAGAGAGAGAGAGAGAGACAGGCAGACAGAGAGAGAGAGAGAAAGAGAGAGAGAGATAGGGGGAGAGAGAGGAGGGCTATGTGTGTATCCTGAATATGAGAGTCGCTTCTCCAAGCGAAAGGTTGCTAATGTGATAATTATAGCTTTAAAGCTGAAAAATGGTGAACAAAAACCGGAATAAATGAATATATATATATATATATATATATATATATATATATATATATATATATATATATATATATATATATATATATATATATATATATGAGAGATAGAGGGAGATAGATGAGGGAAGAGACTACGTATGTGCGTATCTTAAATATGATAGTTGATTCGTTAGCAAAAGAGTCATTCGTACATACTAATGTGATAACCATAGATTTGATGCGGAAAACGTCGAAGGGAAATCTGCATATATATATATATATATATATATATATATATATATATATATATATATAGGGAGAGAGAGAGAGAGAGAGAGAAAGAGAAAGAGAAGGATAATATGTATGTATGTCCCAAATATGGTAGTCTCTCCTCCAAGCCACAGCCACATTTCTACGTGCTCAAGAGCCTTCAAGGAAATTCAATAAGCGTACATATCTATTACGTGATCTTACCCACTTACCTGTCTCCTTCACCATCGATCAAACTCTCTTTCCCCCGGGTAAGCTGAACCGACCAGTAATTACCTGCCCACTTCAAATCCCTCTCCACGCATTTGGAAACGGAATACCTTAATTTCAGGACCGACTGTCAGGCAAAATATTTAAGAGTTCCTGGCGAGCAGAAGACGGCAGAGGACGGGTAACGATGTGAAGTGGTTGAGGCAAGTGGGGCTATCTGTTGCCTTTTCACATAGATAGATAGATAGATAGATAGATAGATAGATAGATAGATAGATAGACTGAGATGCATAGATAGATACATATAGATAAATAGATAGATGGATAGATACAGATAGATATGAAGAAAAGATAGATATAGGTATTATCAGACTGAGATAGATAGATAGATAGATAAGAATGGACTGAGATACATTGATAGATACAGATAGATATGAAAAGATAAATAGATAGGTATCGATATAACCAGTCTGATAGATAAATAGATAGATATGAATCGACTGATATATATAGATACACATAGATAAATATTCTGAGATCGATGGATAGATACAGATAGATACGAAAAGACAGATAGATAGATATAGATATGAACAGACTGAGATATAGACAGATGACAATAGATAGATAGATAGATAGATAGATAGATATGAACCGACTGATAGATAGATGAATAGATAGATAGATATGAAAATACTGAGATGCATAGATAGATGCATATAGATGAATACTGAGATAGATGGATAGATATAGATATATAGACAGGTATGAGCAGACTGATACAGATAGATAAATATAGATTCGAATAGATTGAGATCGATAGATAGATAGATAAATTGATAGAGAGATAGATATGAATAGTCAGAAGGATAGATAGATAGATAGATAGACAGACTTGGACATGAATGGACTGATAGGTATACAGATATGAATAAACTGATGGACATGAATAGATAGATAGATACATAATAAATATGAATAGACTGAGATTGATAGATAAATAGATAAAAATTTGAATATTCAGAGATATGATCTGTTTCGAATTTCCAAGCTTCTTCTGAGAGTACGGATTGAACCTTTCTATATCATTTCGAAATCTATGTATATTTCATATGAATGAAAGCCCTATTTACTTTTATCGATTGTTTTATTCATCTACGACCCTTGGAAACCCATACACTAATCCAAGTGTTCCTTATATCTTACAAATCAATCAGCAAAGTTCTATTTTGGGAATACCATCAGCTACCTCGTTGCGTTCTCCTCAATTTCGTACCTTTTCTGAAATATCTTCCCATGCCCTGGCAAAAATACATAGATCACAGGCAAACGTAGCTGGACTCTTAAATGAATGACAGACCTGGGTGGTGCAATGTTCTGTGAAAAAAAGAAGACAGAAGAATCGACTGGCTTAGCCTTTGTGAATGCATTGGTCACACAGTAAACAATCTCACACAATGGAGTTTCACTTATTTAAATACTTGTATTTCCTCTCTGGACAAAGTAACATCTGGCGTGTCTTTAGATTAGGAAGATTATTGTTTATTTACGCATTGTCGTAATAGATGTAATAGTCTTAAGCTGCAGTCTACAATTTGGGAAAAGACTGGCGAACACTATTGTCTTTACAAAGGAGAACGCCGTTGAAAACTGAGAAAGATCCAAGTAGCATCGTACATTGACATGTCGACTGAATGTTTGTCAGACAAGTGCGGATTTCAATTCTGTGTGGCTTCAGCTATTCGACAGGGACAAGGTACTCAACCCCTACTTCTGGTAGTCCAGGTCTAACAAGTAAAGGGAAGGAAAACACCTGAATCCTACGTTATAAGCGTTGCTACCTGTGGTGAGAAAACATTATATTTACCATCATCATATCTCCATAGTAGAAGGCTGTAGAATGAACCGACCGAAACAAACAAGAAGAAAGAGCTCAATCGTCCGAAAAGAAAAATTTTTGAATAGTGCTGAGTCGTCCGAATTTCTTAGATGAAACGTTTTTATTATTGATTTTGAAGCATACTTTTATTTTATTAGGGTTTGAATTGTAAAGAAAGAGTATCGATATACGACTAAATGTGGATTAGTCTGATGAATGTCTTCCATGTCCCAAGTGGTAAAACGCTGTCCATGTTAGACAGGCTCCCAAGAATACAGGATCCATGATCAAATACTATTAAACATTAATCAAGCATTAATTCTGTATTTCCTATCTAAGCTGCTTACTTGACAGTCGTTGAATGAAAAACGACCAGAGCATTACCATAAGGAACTACAAGAGATGATGGAAGATCTGATTTTAAAAAAAACAAGGCTAGCTTCAGCAGCGTTAAAATCTACAGCTACTTTCGTTATGATTGAAGATGATTACAACAAATGTTGTATTGTGTATTTGATAAATAGCTAAAACATTTTTAAAACATTTTTCAATATAAATGTATTGATTCATTAGAATGAAATAAGCCTTTCATTATTTGTAAAATAAGTTTTCATGATTATGTCAGTTAAGCTAATTTTGAAAGCCCACCTCCTAGCAATCACTACGTCATGAATTCAGATCGCAGTAGGGAAATATGAAATGTATTTATCTCTTTGGTTTAACGTAATGGGACAGACGAAGATTGAAGAGTTTACTCCCCTGAATTAGGTTTGATTTGTTATTGTTATGGGGAGGAAATGAAATCAACTCTAACTTGTACAGGAGTGGGACAAAAATCTGTTTATAGAGATTTTATAAGTTTTATCAGTCTGACACAGGCTTGGATCCAGTGAGGACCGGAGTCTATCTATTTATCTATCTCAATCTGGTCATATTCATCAATTTATCAAATTATTAATGTATCTATCTATAACAGTCTGGTTGTATATATTTATTCGTCTAGCTATCTAAATGTGACCATATCTATCTATACCAGTTTGGTCATATATATTTATTCGTCTATCAATCTAAATGTGACCATTTCTATCTATAACAGTGAGGTCATATATATTTATTCGTGTATCTATCTAAATGTGACCATATCTATCTATACCAGTTTGGTCATATATATTTATTCGTCTATCTATTTAAATGTGACCATATCTTTCTATAACAGTGTGGTTATATATATTTATTCGTCTATCTATCAAACTATGATCATATCTATCTATTTACCTATCTATCTGACTCAGATAGATAGATAGATAGATAGATAGATAGATAGATAGATATGATTAAACTCTGATCATATCCATCAATTTATCTATCTATGAATTCATCTATCTGTCTAGAATTTCCACTTTTCCGATTTCAATTCAACAACACCTTTAACCTGATCTATTTTCTCTCTTTTTCATTTACAATAGCTAGATTTGTTATTCTAGTTTGTTTTTGTTTTTTATTCATTTATTTATTTATTTATTCATTTATTTATCTATTTATTTATTTAGCTTCGTTCTATTAATCTTGAGAGGAGTTTGATTAAAATAATTTATTTATAGATATTTGTGAAGTTTATCTTAGTTAGGCACAGGGTTGTACCCTGTGAGGACCAAATTCACAACATAATTGGATTTCATAGTGAAACGACATTCATTGCCATCTTTCTTCACCGGGCGCTCAAAACTCAATCTATGTCTGGGCCGTATTTTTTATGCAAGCCAGGACGTGAGTAAGCCAGTTCACCTGTGCTGAAATTGCTAATAAAATCCAAGACTTTTCCTCAATAATAAGGATGAGAAAAAAAATTAGAATTACTTTTCAGATTGGTTTATTTTAGAATCAGCGTTTGTAAAAGCATAACATTAAATTATTGCCTCTTGTAGAAATACATGTTTCCGTGTTGGTGCGTATGAACTAGATAACCGGTTTTCATCATGAATTTCTACCAATGATCCGGTTACCTCCCTTACACTTACCAGTTGTCTATCATGATTTAACTCCCTTGAGTTATAAAAAAGGAAAAAAGATAGTCTGGTTTAGATGTTCAAAAGAAATTGTCAGGCGACCAATGTCTTCTGTTCGGGTTGATCAAATGAAAACATTGAAGAAGGGGTGATTTGTGAATAAATTACAAAAAAAAACGTTCGAGATTGAAAAAAAGGCGTAAATGTAGCCGGACACAAATTGAGGGACAAATTTGACATAATTTTTCATCGTACATTAACCTCTCCCCCCATAATTTATAAAAATGAAATAAGATAAAATTATATTTCCCTAAAAAATTATAATGAAAATTAAAATTTTCAAAGAGCTATTTAAGGGGGATGGAGTTCATGGTATAGGAGTCTAGCAAGATGAGAAAAAGAAGTCTCTAAACGCTGAGTGATGTTCGCTTCCGTAAATTTTCGTGGGACCAATTTTCTTCGCTTCAGATTTTATTAAGGCCATGGTTTCTCAACCTTTTTTACTCAATGTCCCAACTAAACAGTAAAAAAAAATTTGATGAACTCCCTTGCTATCAAAAGAATATCTTAATTATGTATCATTTAGCTGATTCTTTGCAAAGTAAATTAGTGATTAAACATCACAGACAATCATTGAACAACGATAGCGTCAAAATTCAAAGTCATGTAAAAATATTCCATTGAAGAACAAACATGATCAGAGTAAATACTATTTATGATATCACCAGCATTTTTCAGTTGGAAATATCTAAAATAAAGTAAAAAGAATATCTAGGAATATCTAAATTCTCCGGAATCTAGATGTTATTTCCACAGGAAAGCATCTAGAATAGAGCAAAAAAAAAACATCCAAAGAATCTAGATGTTATTGATAAACCCATCAAAATAAGGCTAAAAAAGGGGTCAAAAAAGCCTTTTTACCTAAAAGTCATTTTTAGAAGGGGTTTTAGTTGAGTATTGAGGTCAATTTTCAAGTCTTCTGACAAAATTGTGACCAGAAGCGCTGGAACACACGAACACAAGCTCATATAAGAAGGGATAAAATCCTTCGTCATTTTTTTTGGCTACGATTGTTCAATAAATGAACTTAAGGGCTCTTACAAAAATTTATCTGATCATTTCATTGTGTAAGACTTAGTAACAACCACGCAGTTACCTCATCACTTTCATACCGTACAAAGTTAATGAATCGATACTCACTTTGAGAGGGTTTTTCCAAGTTTTATTTTGTTGTTGGCTCCATTAGGATAGGATTTATAGTATGGTATCAGAAAGTTCCCCAGGGATAAAATTGGATACGTGCTTACAGCTACATAGAAAGAGATGTGAATATATCATTCGGGGGGGAGGGGCTTGTAAGTTAGAGAGAGACAAATCATAGGGGAATAAACGACAAGGTTTCCTCGTGTAAAAACGCTGCACTATTTATTCATGTACATGAATTATAAACTTATGGGAGAAATTCTTTTGTGTAATGTATAGTAAACATCAACTCATTTCAAAGTGTAAAGTGAAAGTCTGTAATCAAGATACTTAACTTGTAATCGATCCATTGCGCTGGTATATACACCTCTTGTTTATTAAAAGGATTTTGCCGGACTATCTTGTTCTCTCTAGGCTTCTCCTGAATAAATAGGGGGGTTAATTTTTTAGAACTTTAGGGATTTTTCTGGGAATTCTTGCCATTTATGACAAGAGGGAATAATTTCTAGGAAATAAATGTGTCGACTCCTGCGAATTGTCAGGTATATTCTGTTTCCAAATTTAGTTATTGTCTTTTCAGGTAAATAGGCGAATAAGAGAAGCAGAGTGAGAGATAAAGAAAGAGAGGGTATGTATGGGTGTAATGTTTTACTAAGATATTTAATTTGGTTATATCTTTATTTTCATCAAATCTCTTTACATACATACATACATACATACATACATTCGTATAAATATATATATATATATAACGATTATTATTATTATTATTATTATTATTATTATTATTATTATTATTACTATTTGGAATCTCACACCAGTTGCCTGGTAGTAACCGCTGGAGTTTGATTGACAGCAAGTCTCCTCAAGTCTCTAGCCCTCCTCTCCTAGTACTCATAGGTCGCAGTAATTCTGCGATTTACAGTTTCACACCGGTTGCCCAGTGGTTATCGCTGAAGGCTGAGTGACAATAAGTCACCTCAGGTTTTCAGCTAACGTCTCCTCTCTCATTCGCATATCATGACAGAGCTACAATTCGTTGCAGTACTTATATCTCTAGCACCTTCTTCAGTATCCGTGCAGTTCCCAGTAGTGCTGTGGTCTGTACAGTCTCTATCCTTCCCCTAATCCCGATCTCCTCCAGTCTCACCCTCAGCGTTTGGGGGACTGTTCCCAGTGCGCCCACTATGACCGGTACTACCCTGGTTTTCATGTTCACTCTATTGCTAGGTCCTGGTATTTTCCCCGTTTCTCACTCTCCTTCTTTTTAACTCTATGGTCTGCAGGTACAGCAACGTCTACTATTTGGCAGGCCTTTACTATTATTATTATCATTATTATTATTATCAAATTGGGATCACTACAATTTACTAAGGAATCTATTGCAAAATTAGTAATTATTTGTGTGATGCAAATAAAAAGAGCACTTCTGCTTAATCAGGAATTAATCAGTTAAACTTTAACGTGACTCATGTTTTGAGAGTAGACCGCTTTTCACTCTTCACGTCCAAATAAAGAATGCCGCCTAATATATTCAAATTCCGCCGTTGTGTTAATTCCACGCCACATTCAAAAGCACTGTTCCAGGACTTGTCAATTATGTACTACGGTTGAGTGATAGCAAAAGAAATAATGAATTTAGTAAATTCCAAAGACTCTTTTAAGATTTCTTTAACATGATCCAAACATGGTGCTGCAAACTTTTGCATTCACCTAATATTTGACAATTCAGAGATTATAGTTGTTTTCAAACTGCGAATTACAAAAAAAAAAAAAGAAACTAATGTAATTAAATGGGCCGTCATTGCAACTGCAATAGGAGAGACGTCACACACAAGGGAAGCAACTTGTGGAAAAGTTATCTCCCATGAAAGATATAATTATATTTTGTAATTGCATTTTGTAATGTTTTTCTCCTTTCTTGTTTTTCAACGTTATTGAAATTTAGCGTGCTTCGCAAATTTTAGCTAAAACAATTTTAATTTAGTTGAGCAGAGGTAATAACTCATTCTTCAGCTCTTGAGTGATTATGGTGTCAGTTAATTAAACATTTCTTTCGCTATTTTGACTAATCTTTTATCGCTTTCTTCTTTCGTTTCATTTTTGTTGCTTTTGATCGCTAAGCTCTGGCCGTTTTTTTTTCTTTTTCTTTTTGTTTTTTCCCCAAATCCAGTAACCGTTTCGTGAACAGGGTGAATTTGGAATAGAGAAATGATTTACAACTGTGATTTGAACTTGATTCTTTCATCCTTGGAAACCTATCTGAGAAAAGCTATATTATTCCATAACTTATTTTACTCCACGACATATTGTTTGTTTACACTAAGTAGTAGTAGATATCATAGTTTTAATCCGTTCGAATCTATTACATAAAGGATATTTCACTGATTATAATTTTTACGGGCTTTTCTTTTAATTTGATTTCTATTGCTTTTTATCGCAATGCTCGCTCCTTTTTTTTTTTTTTTTTTTCATTCCTCGAAATATGAAGACTTTGGAGACCCGGTAAAAAATAACTGCTGAGATATGAAATCCTCGGAATCCTACCAAACCAAAATAGTAGCTTGATGCTCTGAATACAAACCAGTAAACTTCATTCTAATTCAACTGTATAGCAACATTTTTCCGTATCAGATTTTACTCCACGTTATATTAGAAACAGTGAACCAAAACTGCCAACACTAACATAGTCGACATAGACATAGATTTCTCCAGTTTTTAAGTGAGTTTTGTCGGCTGGCTATCTGGTTGTCAGGTTGGTTGATTGGCTGTGTATCTAATAGACAAATAGACCGTACCGATGAAACTAAAGAGCTGAAATTGTAAACATTTATTCCTTATTACGTCCCGGAATCCTTCCCTTAGTAAGCTTTGAGGGGGTCACTTTACAATCTAAGTTTATGCTAAATTGGTACTTTAGTATGTGCCCGGCAGAAAATCTAGATTTTTTTTGGTGATCATAGCCCGACAAAACTTGAGAAGAGTAACTTATTCTCTGATCACCCATTTTTCCAATTTTCTTTATCACCCTAAACACCAGTTATCAAAAGACGTTGATCTCGTGACGGTTCCTATTGTGACAGTTTTTACTGAGTGACAGTTTCTATTGAGTGACTAACCAGACCTGTGACTTGGTTCCCTGACTTCATTTTTTATCAACTCCTCATATCCAATTAGAATATTTTCTATCCTGCTTCAGCATTTAAGAGATGCGAATTCGAATTGAATTCCGTCCAAAATGAAATGTTTTAATCAAAACGCAAACGAACGTGAAATATAATCACAATAAACTATTTTTCTTGATATTCAAGCTGTGAAAATTGCTCGAGCTTCATTAATTCCTGACTGGCAACAATGGTCGTAGAAAGACGATCCGAGTAATTGCGATGAAAAGCAATTAAAATCAAGATCAAAGAAATGCTAGTTCATCAACAGCATCAGCCTTTTATCGTCCGTTGTTGGACATAGACCTACCCAAAGATTCGCCACATCTCTCTATCATGGGCGTCATGGAGCTAGTACTTACTGAATTTATCTGGCTCGTCACGCCATCTTACTTTCTGTCGGCCACGATTTCGCACATGATATCTTAGGATCCACGTTGTGAGATGTGATTTTCAGCGGTTGTCTGCCATTCTTGCAACATGTGTAGCCCATTGCCATTTGAATTTTTTAACTGTTTCTATGATATCTTGGACTCCTGTATTTCCACTAATATACGGTGCTGTCTTATGATCTCTCCATGTTAGGTTGAGCTTGATTGTCTCATGTGCACGTTGCATGCTTCACAGTTTGAGGGTCAATCTTTTGGTTAGGTTCCATGTTCCATCTCCATAGGTGACTATCGGTAATTTATACTAATTACACACCCTTCTTTTTAGAAATAGTGACATTTTCTTGTTCTTGAAAGTCGAGCTTGCTCTACCGAAAGCTTGCCAATCAAGTGTGGTTCTTTACTCTATTTTTTCTCCTTTTGAGGATTTCATGGAGACTTGATATCCGAGATAGTGGTCTACTTTCTCCAACTCTGCATTTTCGATTTCGATCATTGTGTCTTTGTCTCCAACATGTTTGTTGTACATGACATTTGTTTCGCTGAAGTTCATATGAAGACCAACTTTCTCGTTTGTTTGCTTCATATAATTCGTCGAGTATTTAGTTGAACAATAATAAAGGTTGGGAATGCTTCATTTAATAAAAAATAAAAATAATATAACAGATTTTCATTTCAACAACTCAAACATTTCCTCTTGAATAAACACTAGTCCAGTGATTCCTAACCTGGGAGATGCAGACCCCTGATTGTCCGCAGGGGTATTGCCTAGGGTCTATGAGCAAACATTTAAAAAGTCTGTGGGCAAACGAATCAAAAGCCAGGAATCCATGAACCTGTCAAGTAGGTAGACTTTTCAAAAGCCTGGGGTCTGTGAACATATTGAGTTGGTAGACCTTTCAAAAGCTTGGGGTCCGTGAACTTGTTAAGTTAGTAGACCTTTCAAAAATCTCCTCCGTAAGCTAAGCACATGCCTGTAAGGTTGCACGCCTTAGCTTTTCTTTAAGTCAGACAAGCACCCCAGTCGCATAAAACCCATGATAGCCACATAAACATTAAATAATTCTTCAATGAACAAATTTCATATCGTTCAAAATGGAGATGAATATTGGGAAGACCTATGTACATGTATGTATATTGGATGATGTGTGATAGAGGGCAGGAGATACCGCCTCATATTTGAAATACTGCCCACCGGCATCAGTGATCAGAGAGCCAGAATTTCGAACGCTGATTTTCCAAGCAAACCCGATTGAAAGACTGCAAAACGGAAGTTCCTTTCATTTGGATTTGGGTGGCAATAAACACAGCTTTATGAATATATTGTATACGTAACTAGTAAACAATACTAAAAGTTTAAGGTGTATGATATACGCCCCTGGGAGACCCGAGTAAAAATCGGCCATAACGCTATGATCGAGACAACAATGACGAGGGAGCTAGTCTGGATGATTAATGGGAAGGTGAATCTTTACAGTTACTCATTAGCAATCCATTTCCCAACTAAGCTATAGTTTGTGATCAGAAAACACTCATTTATGATCAGAAAAACAAGGATGAAGATAGTAGTCTGACTTATTTGTAATCATACCTACAAATCAGTCGAGTGGCGAACTTCAGACCCGTTAGATTCAAAACTGAATATCGATCTGAATGAAGAGAGAAAAACATTGAACTAGATTATTGTGATAAAAAGCGACAATAATGAAAAAAATCGATTAAAACTAGTAATAGAATGATAATAGTGGAAATTAATGAGCTAAAAAAATTAAACAGAATATTTTTTATTAAATTCAAATTTTATTCATTAGGCCTTCGAAAAATAATTATCTCCCTTTGACATCAGCTTATGAATAATTTCAGATAAAGTGTTGTTTGTTCCGTGGCAATGTTCTAATATTGCGTTAATCGTTCGCTGGTTCCAAGATTTGCAGTCTGCGACGCACAATAAAGTTCTATTGATTGTTTAAAAGTTGAAAAAAATCAACTGAATCAGATTGTGTGGAAGAAAATAATGATCCAAAGTGATTAGATATGTACGTAAATGCGCATATAAAACGTTTTGCCCCCGTCTTTTGTGGTTAGTACTATTTGCGAGGTCGCTGTATACAAATCAAGTAACTAAGGGTTAGGGTCAGTAATTTTTTCCATGTTCAAATTAGTCGGATTTTGTGTAGTACCTCAATCAACTTTAGTAAAAACAAGCCCTCGCTGTAATTAAGTTTTGGCTAGTATTTCTTTCATCATTATTTCGGTTGCTTTATCACAAATACCCAGATCGTCATCTTACGACCTTTGGAGATTAGAGTGTGGCTGAAATTAAGAACAAGCTCATGGTAGGACTCGGAATGTAATGACTGTAGAATGACAGTGTGACTCGTTGTGATGAAAAGTGACTAATATAAAATGTATGTAAATACTAGTCAGCAAATTATAGCACTTGATTGATCTTCATGAAATCCTCAAAAGAAGAAGCAGAGAATGATTCTAGATCGGCAAAGCTTCACTCTAGGTTAGCAAGCTTTAAGCTTCATTCGAGACGGGTAAGCTTTAAGCTTCATTCTTGGTTGGCAAGCTTTTAGCTTCATTTTAGGTTGGCAAGCTTTGAGCTTCACTCTAGGTTAGCAAGCTTTAAACTTCCTTCGAGACTGGCAAGCTTTTAGCTTCCTTCGAGACTGGCAAGCTTTTAGCTTCATTCGAGACTGGCAAGCTTTAAGCTTCATTCGAGACTGGCAAGCTTTAAGCTCCATTCTAGGTAAGCAAACTTCAAAGACAACGAAATCACATATCCTAGAAAGAAGGGTATACAACTAATGCATCTTACCGATAGTCACCTATGGTGCAGAAACATGGGACCTAACCAAAAGATTTATCCTCAAACTGAGAACCATGCGATGTGCAAAGGAAAGAATCATACCAAACATCACATGGAAAGATCATAAGACGAATATGTTAGAAGAAAAACGAAAGTCTGAGATCAAATGACGATGGGCTGGTCAAGTTGCGAGAATGGCAAACAACCACTCAGCATCATGAGTTACACATTGGATCCCCAGAGATCCCATGCGAAATCGAAGCCGAAAAAATATAAGATGTCGTGACAAACTAGACAAATTCAGAAAATATTGGCTCTGCGACGCCTATGATAGAGAGATCGGGCGAATTTTGGAGATGATTTATGTCCAACGACGAGCGCTAAAATGATGATGGGGATGATGATGATACTTCATCCAATAATAATCATTAAATTCAAGATAACTGGTCTGGTTAGTCACTTGATAGAAACCTTTTTTTTTTACTTTTTGCAGCCAGTTGTGTTGGAGTAACCAATAAAAAGATTGGAAAAAGAACACTTATCTCGTCTTCTATATTGCAGTGATCACAAACAAAAAGTCTGAATTTAAAAAAAAAATATGTGTGGAGGCTGCCAGACACAAACTGAGTGGTCAATTTAGCATAGACTTACATTGCAAATTTACCCCTTCCACATACTAAAAAGCTATTTACGGGGGTAAATCAATAATGGTTGACTGATAATATTCTATCTATTTTTATAATGAACGGTGTTACTTTCTTGGTTCTCTGGCCATAACTATAGATACTTCAACTTAATAAGTAACAAGTCTGCTGATAAAAAAAATACACCCTATCCACTATTTCAAACCATGGACTCTTCCACTGAAACAATTTTTTGATTTCTTTTCTATAGAAGATCATCTAATAGAATTCAAATACAGTTCTAAGTTGGCTGTACGTCACTAGCCTGAAATACCATCCTAACCACTTTTTGCGTCTGGGCTTGCTCAAAAATGTTCCCCGTATAAATAAATGGTAATTGCTTCTTTGCTTTATGCCATTTTGGTTGACGAAAGGCTTTTGTAAGATCACTACTTCTGGATAGCGGAGGGAATGTCCGTGAATTTTTTTATGGGGAGATTGATTAGTCAATTAATTATAATAAAAAAATATGCTAATATTACTAGTTATATTACTAACAGTAGTTGCAATGAAAACTGAAATTAAGCAACTGAGGGAAATAGTAATCGAAAAGTAATCTTTAAAAATCTAATAATAATAAAATTCTGATCTTGCTTCCACGC
>OY735223.1:21090698-21198198 GCA_963457665.1 Thysanoteuthis rhombus
TTTGTGTTTCCAGTTTGGGTTTCGGGAAATCATCTCGAGGCTAGCTACGAAGACTTCTGGTGCGCTGGTATCTTCTCGTCTCACTCCCTTTTCGAGCTGAAAGGGTTTGAAGTCTTTATGTAGTTTGATAAAGGAACTGCTGTGCCGGCACATATGCATACCCTTTTTTTAGTATTAATGGGGTGTTCTTGTACTTGAAGGTTAAGCTTGCACTACCGAAATCTTGCCAACCTCATGTGATTTTTCGCTCGATTTCTTCGTTTGAGTATTTCATCGAGATTCGTTGTCTTAGGTAGATGCAGTGGTCTACTTTCTCCAGTTCTGCATTTTCAATTCGTAATTCCATGTCTCTGTCCTTAATATGTTTGTTGTACATGGCATTTGTTTCACTGGAGTTCATTCGTTTCGTCTAGCATTATTTCGTGAAGGTTTTTTTTCCAAAAGCAAGATGTCAGTAGCAAATCTGAAGTTACTTTGGTATTCGCTATCTATTCCGAATCCTTTGATTTCCCGGTACAGGTTTCGATCCTTGCAGCCCTCATCATAGAATCAAGAAACCCGGATTACAACTGATCAATACATTTAGCCCACTGAAGAATTTCTCTTGCTTGTTGCCCTTTATGTGACATCATAACGAACCAATGGCAAATGCCTCTGTTTACAACCTACCGGCTCGGTTATTTAGAGGTCATATACAGATAAATAGAATCAGACTCTCGGCATTATATGAGTAGATTGAATAAGATCAGAACATTAACGACAGGGTGAGCGCAATCACAGACATCTCACTATTATTCTGTCTTTCATTTCTGTTTTCCTCAATTTTAAAAGCCTTTCGCTTTAAAACTTTGCTGAATTTGGTCGTATGTGTGTGAGCAGAAGTTTTCCAGCGTTTATTTTTTTTTTCAAATAAAGATTGAATAAACAGTCAGAAACCAGTTTTTCGTCGTTTCACAACTTTTATAGAACGACATTTTTTATCAGAAGACTTTTTTATCAAAGAGGCATTTCTTCAATATGGCATTTTATCAAGATGATATTTTATCAAAACAAGATTTCATCGGAACAACATTATCAAAACGACTTCTTAACAGAGCTTCTAATTAAATTTCTAATTTGAATAAACCGAAAATTAAAAAATCATTTGAGTGTAGAACTTCAACTTGAAATTTGAATTTTCAAAAACATTTTTTTTCAAATGGAAGTCGTTTCAATGCAGTGCCACTACGAATCAAACATCTTTTGAAATTTTGATTACGTTTTGTTTTTTTTAGATGAGTATTCATTTCCTGGTAAAACTTTTAGAGCATACCTATTTCTGTTTTTAATATGAAAGTTCATCTTATTTTCAATTTTCAGTGTTTAAATAAAAAATTAAAATCAAAGTCGTTTTGATGAAGCTGTTGCTATAAAATATACGATAAAATCTGTTATCGATGAAATGTCGCTTCTACGAGATGTTTCGATACAATAACGTTTCGATAAAACATCGTAGAACTGTTTTGTTTTTTGTTGGTTTTTTTTTTGCATGAAACTTGCACCCCACCAACTGTACGTAGGTTAATTGTCAAATATATAAAATCAGCAAATATATCTACCTCTCACTCTCCTTTTTGTTGGGTGGCCTTCAGTATGGACTTCTAACTCTTTTGCGGTACAAGCCACAATTTGATGAAGTTTCGCAAAACAGTCTACCATCGCTTCGGGGGATATAATCTCATTGTGGCTTGAGTTCACCATAAGTTTGCAACGAGTTTCACTTCTGATTCTTGAAAAGGAAAGACAATACAGTAGGCTCTCATAACTACGACAACATTGGGGAGTGTCGTTATGACAAATTTGTTGTTATAAAAGGTGAATTTAAAATTATGGCAAACAAATTGTAAAATTCAAGCAAATTAATAACTTCTTGATTTGCACGAGCAAAGGTATAACTTCCGTTTCGCAGGATCATGAGAACAAACTTACCGTTTGGACGAGTGCCGTCTCAACGAAAGCTTACTGTAATAGCATTTTTTCACGAATAAGGTGTCAGATTTGTAAAGTTCTCAAATGCAGTACATTGAAAAGTTAGAAACAAAATTCAGAAATCTTTGAGCCGAATTCTGTCAATTTTGTTGGTTCAAAATTATGTAAGAATTTTTTTTTAATACTTTCTATTCTGAATCAGGGGCGTCTGCAGTCACTTTTCCAAGGAACAGGGGCAAGGTGATAATATATTTCCGGATATATTCGGAATATATCGTAGCAGGCAATCCAGTTTCCAGTTTTTTTTTTTAATGGGAACATTACGTTTGGGTTAATTAAGTGTACTGCACCATTATCAACGTTGTTGTCGTTGTTGTTGTTGTTGTTGTCGTTATCATCATCATCATCATCATCATCATCATCATCATCATCCACACGACCTGAGTGAGAAGGCCTGCTCCTGGGTTGAGGAATGTCTCGTTTGCCCTGCCACCTATCCCGAGTGGACGCCCCTGTCCTGACTGTACCTCTTCCAACCAAGTTGGCAGTGATAAAAATAAGTGATGTGGGAGGAAAAACTGATAACTTACCCCAAAAAGCAGTGACTAACAATATAAACACGGGAATAATGGTTATGGTATTTGGGAAGAGTAACTTCTATACCACAAAGACGCATTCTGATTGGTCGGTTTAATTGGTATGCGTCAAACTCAGCATTATTATGAACCGTCAACCAGAATTGTCAGCTTAGGTTTCCTCAGTTTTCAAGTGAGTATGTCTGTCGGGCTGGTTATGCATGTGTCGTGCATGCAGGCTGTGTCAATTGAGCTAGAAGGCTGAAAACTTTTTCAAAGATTTACTCCTTATTATGCACAGATTTTTTGGAGGGGGGGGGCTTTTTTAAAAATTCCTTCCTTAAATCTTATTTATTAGGGGAGAGTTCAATTTACACTGTACGTTTATGCTGAATTGTCCCCTTAGTTTGTGCCCGGCAGTAATGAAGCTGATGACGCTTGTTTTTTGAAAAAAAATTGTGAGCAATGCCCAGCAAAAGGTGATCCATTGATCACAACTTTTTCAAACTTTTTCAAACTTTTTAATCGATCACCCCCAACACAGCATGCTGCCAAAAGATATTTACCACTTTACAGATTTTATTGAATGACTAACCAGACTTTTTTGTTGTTGTTGTTTTTTTTTTTTGTTTTTTTAATTTTGTGGAAGAGTCTATGGTTACGAACAGAGAACCAAGAAAATTACACAGAGTAAATATCAAAAGTCGTAAAAGCCATTGATTAACTATAACTAAAAGGGAGAGAAAAGAAATGAGGGCAGGTTCCCGAATTGATTATCGTTTCAATTTCCCGGAACAAATTTCTCATCTGTCCTTGATCCATATCTGGGGGGGTAATAGTTTGCCTGAAACATTACAACCTTCAAAGTGTCGGGAACGGGTAGACAGAAGATGATACTAGAATGAGAGAAGTCTTTCCAGCTAGAGTAAATTAATAAAGAACTTTTATTAACTCTACTGGCAAAGACTGATTTTGCAAAAGCTTGTGTTTGGTTAGGTACGTGTATCAAATATTGTCTACATTTTCTTCAGTTTTCAAGTCAGTCTGGTTGGCTGATTATTAATTCATCTATGTATATGTCGAACGTACAGGTTGCACAAATAAAGTTAGAGGACTGAACATTTAAACATTTACTTATTACATTTTCGAAAAAATGTTTTGCCCCAGTGTTTTTAGTGGGGGGCTTCTATTTACAATGTAAGATTATGCTAAATTGAATGCTTAGTTTGTATCCTGCTGAATTAACGCTTATGTTTGGAAAATTTGAACTTTTTAATGATCACGCCCAAACAAAAGGCAAGAGAAGTAATTTATTCATTGATCGCCCCTTTTTCATTTTTTCTTTATTGATCACCCCAAACAAGGATTACTACAAAAAGACTTTGGTCACCTATCTATTTAGGGATTTATCAGACTTGTTATCAATGTTACGCTCGAAATTATGGGTTGAATTTGGTTTAATAGGATACACGTTAGTTGCTAACATAGTACCGTAGACATTATAAACAGATTTTAAATATGACTATACTTATCGAAGGGAAAGGATTAATATTCAGATTTACTACAAAGCCGACGGATGTTTCTTTTCTTTGCTCGAATATAAAGTTTTAAACCATTCTACACTGGGAGCTAAAAAATTGCCTCATTGTCTGTACCTTGTAAAAGGGGTAGGTATAACTGACTTCCTGGTTCGCTAGAGTTCAATTTAGAGTTAAAACTCTTATGCCCAGCTAGACTGAATAAATAATGTTTGAACATTGATTTCTAATGAAAATATTGGTGGAACTGTTATAGACAAGCATTGTGGTTACAAACTTCAGGCTGTTGCGGTCTTCAGGTGCCAGTCATATTTCGAACCAAATTTTGGATTAGTTAATCCTTCTTTGAGACATCACTTCTGTTTATTCGACTGAAACATGTACTAATATATTGTTTTCGCTACATGATCCAGGGTTTGAACCCTCGACCACCGGGTAAACTGCATACATTCGTCCATCGACTAGGCCATTATCCTACAAGATATCATCTGGTATGGACAGTGGAATAGGAACAATCTAAATTATTTCTAATTCTATTAGTATTTTTCATTTTATCTTTATTCTTATTCTTAATCTTTATTTATTTATTTATTTATTTATTTATTTATAATTCTTTTTTTTTTTTGTTGCTATTTTCGTTTATTCGTCTATTTTTTTCGATGAGTTATGGGGCTTTTTCAATGAATGTCCCGGATGTGAAAGCGATTCAACGCAAGAGCTTACTCTAGTAAGACTATATAATGCTTTTCTGTAAGCTGCAGTCGATTACGATCCACTTGAGTTGTTACAGGTGGTGGAGTCTAGAAGTACAGAGATATGCAGATTCGTATCAGGAGCAAAAATTTGTCAGATTCATGGTGTCACCACAACATGATCGGTGGGGGTCAGGCCATAAGCTGCTCTTTCTCGTCTCAATCTCCATTAGTACTGTATAACCGTTTCCCGGAATTGTTTAGACCACCGCATCCCCCTTATAGAGCGTATATTCAATCAAATGATAGATTGACTTTCTTCAATTATCTGATCTGAAGTAATTCTTTAAACTGGAAAACTTAATACTTGACCTTCAAACAGCTTTATTGTAAAAATCAACTTTTCAGACATACGGTTTTATGCGTAGGATATGTCTGCTCTCTTGTCTTATTTTTTGTTTGTGTTTTTCCCCCCTTCGAGCACAAATCCTGGCTAAACGACAAATCAACTCTTGACTTTATGTCGAAATCACTCGTGAATCAAGGAGTTCATATCTTTCTCGGTTAACTTGTCACTTTGCTGCCTCCTATCTATAGGTCGTCTACCACAAGAGATAACTAGCACACCCCTATACCAAACCTCGCTTCTCTACTCAGGATGAGGCTGGTCGAAAAAGTCTTCCTACTCCCGTTCCATGAACACTATCTTCGTCTTGTTCGACTAGTCTTTTTTTTGCCATATTTGCGTAGAAGCATTTGTCTGAAAGCTCACACTGACTGGACTTTTCCTTGTCTCAGTGTCCTATTGGCAACACTTTTTTTCTTTCCTAACCTTGCTTGCATCTGGTGTACTTATCAGTTATACCCATTCCATTCGAGTGGTTCTGCCCCAGGTCATGTTCCCCCACCACCACTTGGGACATTTACCATTAAACTTTCGAGTGTTCCTCGTCATAGCTCCCATCTTTGGAATTTCCCTCGGTCAAAAGACTGCCTTTAGAGAATCACTGCTTCTTACAAAATCTGCAAGTCAAGCCAGTTCTATTCCAGCTCGGTACCAACTTGAGTTCTCCACTTCAAAGAATTACGAGAAAAAATACCTTTCCTTTTGGTACGGAAAATGATGGTATTACTGTTGGCTACCCAGCCTACTTGGCTGAAGACTTTGACCAAATCCCACGCCATAACTAGGACGTCTCGTCATGGTGTCCTACAACTTCTCAACCTTTCTCCATCGCCTCCTTTTCAGTCATTAAGGAAGTCGTCCTTCATTAAAGTAAAACTACATTTAAAGCTTTATTGGTAGATTATCAATGCTTGGATAGGTGAGTTAGTCTCATCGTAGCATTCATAAGTTCAGTTCTTTAAGTTTGACTGCACTAAAGCCACCCAGACATGAAGTCGGAAAGCACAATACTTTGACCCTTTCAGACCTTGTTCGGATAGAGCTGTTGACTTGTTGGAGTCACAACTTCGAAATTCGCATTCAACACTGCATTTCAGTTCGCTAAGTTCCTTGGTCTTAGCTACCTTGGATGTTTTCACTCCATAATTCTAAATCAGATTGCATATCACAATCTCAACTCTTGGCCGTTTCGGGCAATATCGTCACCTTTTAGAATGACCGGTGTAATGGATTGCAAACTGATTCTGTATGTCCTTACTGAGCAGCAATTTTTATCCTCACTGGTTACTCTATACCTGTAGCCTTCTGATTCAAGCTGCATTGTGATCTGGTGACTTGGCCTGGTAAGCTCTAACACTGATCTAGTAATCAAATTACTAATCAAAGAACTTTCCCAAACCTAACCCTAGCTGGGGATGGAACTAACAAGTTGATTTCAAACCCTGGCTGAGACTTGACACCCAGGCAAGAATCCATCTTTGTCCACTAGGTATGGGTAAATAATCGACGTTCCCTGGTTCCAACCGGGTCACGGTCCGTGTTACGGGAAAAAGGGAAAATAAAATCCCCCTCAATCCTGTGACACATTAATCTTCGAATATTAGTGTTACATCCTAAATGGCTGCGCACAAGGTCAAATTTTTATCTATAGATTAATCCGGCTACGCATGTGTTATCAGACGAACTTCCAACCTAAACTAAAATTTCTTGGCCATCTCTAGTCTGACAAATTGTTAGTTCTATATATCCCTAATTGCCCAGATAAACTTAATACCTTCCCTTTTGTGTGGTCATCTTTTCCACTTAAGTTTTAGAAATTAGGCGTTTGCTCCAACCCATCTGAAACCCAAGTGCTCAATTTTATTGACCAAGTTGGATATTGTTCACTCGTATGAATAGGTTTTATTTTTAAATGCCTTTTCGCCAAATCTGACTACAAATTTTATGACTCGCTAGTCGGTCTCCTAAATACAGGAATGGCTGCTTGAAATTTGTTAGCAATGGGTTCTAGCCCTTTAATTTTAGTAAACACTCCCCCCCTCCAAGCCAGGCTAAAGGTGGAATTAAGGCGACCAATTCTCCACTTTCAAATGGCATTAATCCAGCTACTAAATCGGAAATTACTATACTTTATGAAGTGAACTAGTTTGCGTATTGGTCCAGTTAATTGCTAATAAGTCTTACTCTTTGAATCAAGATTCGATTTCTCATTTCAGTAAATATATAACACTTGATCCGTCACTGCAAATCTCGAGCAGAACTTGATCATTGCTTTGTTTTTTTTTTTTTTTTTTTTTTTTTTTTTTTAGACAAATTCTGATGCCGGCTTAAGATTTTAATGATAAACCCGAATGCGGGTTGACCAGTTATTTATGGCCATTGTATATGAAGTAGTTGATACCGTGGGATTTAGTGCATAAATGTGATATTCATATCTCGCAAAGATGGTCTAATAGCATTCAGTATCACAATACTCTCAGATCAGATCTGTATTTAGGTTGCAAGAAAGTTATCAATTGAACTTGTATAAGTCAGTTTATAAACAAATGAGAATGACCGTTAGTGTTATATTTTAATAGTTCCATTGACTTTGACTTGATATTACCTGGAAATTATCATCTACGGAAAACCCAAGTCTGGTCCTGAGGAAGCTTTGAATCTTGAAGTTATTTTCAATCGGAACTCCTTTTTGAACTGACACTGAATATAATCAGTATTGTATATTGGAATTCCTTTGAGATTTTGACAATTTTCAAAACTAATTTTCTCATTGAGCCTTTCCAATATCTTCAATGTTTCAGTTGGCCCATCACCTATTACATGACGCTTAGGTGTTTTTAGTCTGTAGAACTCGTGTAATAGTCTATCTTGAGACAAATGATATGCTTTTAATGTATAGTCCAGTCCTTGATATTAACTGTTTCGACTTCCCGTACCAGAACGTTGAAAGCATCCTTTTGTCTCCAATAGTAAAGACTTTGACAATTACAGTACCGCCAACTATATTTAAGTGCTGGATGTCAGTTTAAATGGAATCCCTGACAGCTCGCATTCATTTCACACTAATGTCCTAGGGAAAGGGTGAATCTGTTCTACCACCCCTAGCTATGATCAAATAAGATTGGGCTCTGGCAAAGGTTAGCAACCAGCCTGAAGAGGGTTGGATTCCGTCAGATTATCTCTCCATTGACACACCTATGATGTATTCATGTGGTGTCCCAATGACCCTGCACCGGGTTACAGGACTTGAAGTATACTTGCCCAGCAAACGGCTCTGCCCTCTGAAAAGTGGTTTAACACCTCCTTTAAATACGTTTCCTTTGTCAAATACAGAAACGAACATCGGCTAATCTGACATTAGTTACTGGATCACTTAATCTGACATTGATCCCCTAGGCTTTGACAACTGGAAATCCTTTGAAGACAACTTTTTAATTGGTCAGTTGTAGTCGAGCTAGTAATACTTCGGTTACTATAAGAGTCGGATTTGTCTGTATTAAAATCGACGTATGAACCAATTTCGTTTCGGTATGGCCTAGATATATCTTTGTAGGAAGTCCTGTAGTTTGTTAGCCATAACATGTCTAACACGTTGATCCAGTGTCTGTGGCTTGATGCAGTAAACCTCCCCATAGAGACTGAAATGAAGCAATATTTGCAAAAGCTCGATATGATTTCTAAAGAACTAGATTTTAACCCAGTGTACAAAATTAAGAAACCAGCTCAACTTCTGTACTGGTCTTCTATTGCTTACTACTGCATCTAACATAACACCGTTAGATGGATTTTTCTTTTAATCAAAATGCTTGATCCAGGAAACTTAAGATTAGGACTTTGTATTTTGGAAAAAAGCCATTTTTATCTTTAATTCAGAAATTGTCAAATTTCCGTAAAACAAACTTGTCTTCAGATTAAGACCTTCATCCTCACATGTAGCCCTTTGTATTAAGCACTCAATATGGACCACAAGGACGTCCTCCCACTACGCAGACTATTTCAACATTCCCATTCATGTCATATCCCCTTTACTAAAGCAGCCTGAAGGAGAAATGCTTCTCATCAGCCGTTATAAGTCCACTGCGGAACAAAGGCCTTTCACATCTTCTGATACGTGATTGAGCTAATAATCTGCCATATTCTGCTACATCCATTGTCCCTTCTTGCAACTTGCCCCGTCCATCTCCATTTTTCTTAATTATTTGTATGACATCCTTCACTTTGGTCCTCAGATCGTGTATCTTAGGCTATCGCTAAGTTATCCCAAACATTGCTCTTTCCATTGCTCTCTGCACTCCTGAGATTCGAGTAGTGTCTAAGTTTCGCCTCCGTACGGCATAGCTGGTATTATACATTGTATACTTAAACAAATCACTAATGCTTAAGTATTCATATCAAATGCTTTCCAGCCAACTTTCGTTTTTCATTTCTGGTTTTTCTCTAGTTTCATTGTTTGGCTTCGGCAAACCTATTAACTTAGGTTGCTCCTTTTTTCGGGACTTTAAAGTCAGTTGTAGGTTATCCCCCTTAGCTCTAACCAATGAAACATCTTCAAACTAAATATAGTGGATATTAGTGAATGGGTAAATATTAGTATTCGTGAATTCTCATCATCGATCGTGTAAAGGAGCTAAGCAAGTCTGGTATCTTTATTGTACTCGAAATAGACGCTGGTATATATAAGGTAAAAATTGAATTGGTTGATATAGAGCTTCTCTAAACTCTGCTAATCCTCTTACCTGAGCGTCACTATGCTAAAATCTAAACTTTCAAATCGTCAAGCCATTTTCCTTTTGAACACCATCTAGGAGTTGGCATATACGAACCTTAAAATAAGCCGAACATAGATATTTTTGTGCCCAACATACAGGCAACGTAATGGTGCTATACAGACGCCCGTTATTACACCATCGGATTTAAGTGCTTTTATACGAAATGTATTGAAAAGTATATCCAAAAATGACTAACCATTTTAGTCTAATAACCCATTGCTGGTATTGTGCGTTTATCTTCAGTTGAAATAACGCTATGAAATCTTAACGTGCTGTTGCTTCAACCTAATCTCGTCCGAGAATTCAAGAACACGCCTTTAGATCATGCGTGACATTAAATTGACTTTGCGAATTAGTGTAGTAACAGTACTGGAGTTGTTGTGGCGACTTCAGTAAGTAAAACGAATGACTTGTCACAACAGAAGACCTAGTGCTACTTTTGATGTAGTGTGATAAAGGTATTTCTGTGCGAGTACAAGCTGAAGAAAAAAAACATTAAATTTGCACGGAAAATTTGGGAACGAATCTACCACACGAGTAAAAGTACACCTTTACTCCTTGATAGTGTCGACACTAATTTGAATCAAATTCTTATTTGCAGGAGAAATCGTCACCTGGAGAACTCTCCAACAATCACACGAACATTGGGTTAAGTCGTTTTCACTCTTTATTTTTGCAAAAGGGCCATTCTCGCAACATGGCAAGCCCACCGCCATTTGAGATTTTTAATGGATTCTATGTCCCTGACTCTTGTCTTTTCTCGGATGTACTTTGCTATCTTGTGGTCTCTCTATGCGAGGCCCAGCATTATTCTTTCATGTGCACGTTGCATGGTTCTCAATTTATGGGTCTGTCTCTGGGTTAGGTTCCATGTTTCGGCTCCATAAGTGACTATTGGGAGGATGCATTGGTTATACACTCTTCTCTTTAGGATCAATGGGATCTTATTTTGAAGGTTGAGCTAGCTCTGCCAAAGGCTTGCCATCCTAGTGTAATTCTTCGCTTGATTTCTTTTGAGGGTCTCGTGGAGATTCGTTGTCCAAGGTACATGCCGTGGTCTACTTCCAGTTGTGTCCTCGATTTTGATCTTAGTGTTTTTATCCCTGATGTGATTGTTGCACATTCTATCTATTTTACGAAAAGAAATGGAATAAAATATCCAAGCGTTCCAATAAATCATCGAAGACTGGTAAGGTACGAGAAAGGTGTGCACTGCTTCTATAACAGCTCGCTGCAGAACGAAAGCTGAACCTTTTTCCGAAAAGCAAGATTTCGAATGAGCCGTAAGGCAAGACTTCGATCTACATTAATTTTTTTTTTTTTTTTTTTTTTCCCATGGAGATTGATTTGCTTACAAGAATTCTCAAACTTGATTTACTCCGTTAACCAAATAAACGTGGTCCTGGTGTTTATTCACACACACCCCCACGAGTGAAATGTAACCAGGTTGAATTTATGGCGGTGACTCTCGGGCGTACGTGTGGGTAGTACCAGAAATTGTCAAGTTTCGTTTGAAACCGTTCATATAAGTTTTATTAAGGACCCACTAAATAGCTTTGTAAAAAAAAATTGCAGTTATTGGTTATAACGTCCAATTCCTGTAATCTGGACTGAACTCGGATGTTTTGGCCGATCCATTCTACAGCTTTCCTTGGAAGCAGTCTTTAGCTTGGCTCGTTGCAATCGGTTACTTTCAAATAAATTTACATTCCTTCCCACTTTAGCGGGAGTGTGACACAGAACCTTTTCCGACAAAATAGTACGGTTAAGCCAGGTCTTGTCCTGGTCCCACCCAGCAAAACAATGTATAGGAATTTCCATTGTATGTCTCAATGGCAAGCCCATGTTAATTGAAATGTCGTTTTTAATATGGATCATTAACAAGATGTGGTTAATATCCTCAAAATGATCCATTTGAAGTAATAACTTTCGATCCTTGAGTAATATGCTATCTCCAAGATTCGTTAGATTCTGGTCACATTTACTAAAAGAACGCATTATGGTTTCTTCGTGATAGTGACCTATGAAGGAAATCTCAAGTACCCTCAATAGGTGTGTTCTATTATGTTGCTGGACCTTTTATTTCTTGATCATTTTTTGTCGTTTTCCTGGCTATCCTGTGCTGATATAAAACTCTTTCAAGATTCCTGGAGCTTTGTTCCATTTTGAGGTGATTTTTAACAGAAAACAAAGGTCTTTGTTTTGAGAAGCATCTGTCCTTCTTGAATGGAGCAATTATTTCTAAGTTTGTTTTCAACCAGGAAAGGGTAAAATGGTATGTTGAGTGAGGTTACAAATTCAAGGCCAGCATTTCGCCTTGAACAGGGTTACAGACTTTTTCTTTTTTCCGATTGAGGTTTTGAGTAAAAAATATTTTTCGCTGTCTAATCAACTCCTTTGATTTTTGAGATCTAGGATATTGCCGAACATCAGATTTCTGATATCCCAGACGTAGATTGTAGCTAAATAAATGCTGGCGAACAAATTACACTTAATAAGCTTTCAATTTCGGACCATTAAAAGGGTAGTAATTACGAGTGTAATTTTACCAATTACGGCAGTGAAGAGAAAACATTTCAAAGAGAATCGAAAGAAATGAATATACAATTTAGATGTGTGGGCAACTATTGATAAGAGAATGCTATTTTGGAAGACAGTCAGCTAGTTTTTTTTTCTTGTTTTATGATGGCTGGACAGGATTCTTAAAATGTGCTGGTCGGTGTTCTTTCAGCGATATTTACCAATTTTTTTTTTTCTTGAGCAGTTGTGTGAATGTAGTTTTTACTCATTTGGAAAAGTTTAAATGGACACCAATGCTCTTTTCTAACTTCGGGCATAGATTTTGTGGCATTCCAAGACTTCAGCATCCTACATAGCATTGTCTGAGGAGAGTGATTCCTCAAAATGCAGCCCAGTTATTATCAGTGTTTGCCTTTCAAACTATAGCGATATTGTTCAGAATATCTTTACTGCATGGAGAGAACCTTAAGTTTCTTGGGTACTTGAGACACAGAAGTCGATGTATTTTCTATACATACAGCAAATGGAATCTTTAAATGAAGTTGTTTCATGTTCACACTTTACCAGCCACATGCAATTTTCTAATACAGAATTATACAGATGTTCGAAATATTATAAAGATAAATATCCACCCCCTTCTCTGGTATTATTAAGTAGTAAATCACCCAGTTATTTGCCTTTGATTAGCACATTTTAAAAGTACTTGATGCTATATGTCCTGATCACGAAGCACCGTTTGAAAAAACATACACAAGCATTCTTATTAGATCCGACCTTATCAACCTTTTAAAGTCATTTGTATCAAAGCTTTCTGGGAAGGCGTATGTTTGAGCCTTGGAGTAACTGGCTCATGTGTAGATGAGGTGAGCTCAGTCTGTCAATTCAGTCAGAGGCTTCAAAAACGTAAAACGAACTCTGAACTAGACTTCTCAACAGCACATTCTTCGATTGGATCTGTTTAAACGTTTTCATGGCGCTTCGAAAATGACATGTTTTCTTTGATTCTCAGATTCTAAATCTATATATATCAGAACGTAAGTCAACTGTTACACATAACTGCTGAGGGATAATCGTTGGCAAGTTATTACTGCGTGGCGAATACAATATCTATAGTGCCCCACCTCCACGAACAATATTGATGCACGCTCGGTATACCTAGGCAAAGCGTCGGCTTTCGTAGTTACTACTCCAATCTTAATGTCAGTGCAGAAAACTAAGGGAGGCCATCGTAGAAAAGTGTTTACATAACGAGCAAAATGAAGTTTACAGAAAACAATCTTTATTCCCGAACTTCAAACTAGGGCCGCACTTTTCTTGTACGTCAAGCCAACAACGTTCGTTCTAATTGGCACAAGTCTAAAGCATCACAGCCTAGTTATATCGCCTTAAATGTACCATAAGGTACACTAGTTTAAATCGCCAATTACAATCCAGGGTTAAATATTCTCTGCCCCAAAGTTCAATTAGCTGAAATGGAAAATACTTGGGCATTAATCGGGTGAACAAGCAAAATTGAGCCAAACACGAAAGGGATATTCTTTGTTAGAAGTCAACCAAAATTGATCTCCTTGAATAAAATTTCCAATTAGTTTAAAACGTGACTGATTTTCCTTTACAACATCCTCGGGTAATGTCAGCATAGGTTTCTTCAATTTCTAACTTGGTTCGTCTGGCTATGTCTCATAGGCACAAGCCAAATTAACGGGGCTAAAGGGGTAGTAAGTTTAACTATTTACTATTCGAGTTTAGAAAAAAAAAACGTTGGGTTTTAAAACCCCACACACATACCAGGGTTTTTAGTGGAGGGGGGGGTCAATTTACAATAAATTCATGCTAAATTGGTTCCTTGGTTCACGCTTGTATTGAATTCTGACGTTTTAGAGAGTACAGCCCAGCGAATGAACTTATTCATAACCTCCCCACCCCAATTAAATTTACTTACAAGACCTGATGCTCGGAAAACGTCAGTCGTGTGACTTTCTATTGAGTCACCAAACAGTTTCTATATTTACTTCAGAAATCGAATATGGAGGGGGAAAGTTCGGTGAACGAAGCTCCTGATCACAAACCAAACTGTTTGAAACGATGTATAATTATGCTAATTGATTGCAATTTGAAGTAATTTCCTATTCTAGTCACTAAGTCTTTTGATAGAATTGCTTTCATTCGGTTTTTGTGGTTGCGAATACACGCAAGGTGTTGTGGTCCAACACCTACCTACCTCATATCATGAACTGCGCTATTGCGAGGAACTACTAATTTACCTATTATGTTAGGTAAATAGGTTTGTGAACTCGAAAATCATTTAGAACGATGGGATTCTTACGGAGGCTGTGGCTGGTTGAGACCGTCATTGTCACTTGTAACTGCCTGGACATCCCTTCCATATATTGGGCACTTCGTTGGATAATTATTTTCCCTTGCTCTAGACGAAGACTTCTGAGTCGGCATTGCTTCCTCCGCTCAAGTTTTTTGTCCCCGGATTAATTTTTGCGGACCATCCTTGTCCAGTCTTCCAGAAGTTTTTTTTTTTTCTCTTCCTGTCGCAGATTTTAATAACCAGTTGTCTTGCACTTTTACGGCACGCTGTCTACCATGATCATCTGGTACACAGGCTGGAAAACGAATTTTTCGCAATTCCATGAATACAGCATTTTTACCCCCACTATGAGAATTTTCAGTTACTCTAACTCATTTCGATGGAATGTAAATGGGCTTTTTTTTTTTTTTTTTTTTTTTTTTTTTTTATATATATAAATTCTTGTAAGATGAATTACTGGAAGGTTTTGGTTTCCCTTGTCTTCAAAGATTTTTTTCAGCTCGTCACCGTTCTTGGAACAATATCAAATACCTAGTTTGAATGATTAGGAAATAATTCATCAGTTATGATTGTAATATATTTTCATCGGGAAGCCGAAATGGCGTAGAATAGTGGAGAAATCACCTTTCTTTTATATGGTAGAATTTTCTTGAGCGTTCCTAGACTTCAAAAACGGTGGTGGCAGGTAAAGGAGTAATTAATACTCAGGATTTCAGTTTGATTTTAAGATATTAATGTAGCATGTCTTACACTGTTTCAAGCAAGTTTTGATAATTATCTTGCAGGGATAGATATTGGTCTATTTAGATAATCATACTATGATTTATTGGTTCATTATCGCTGGCTTCCACCCATAAACATCTATAGGCATTTCTACAAAATACTCCATTTGTGCATTTTAGATGCCTCATTAAAGCATTTCCTTCAAAGCAGGAAAAGTGGTACTCTTAGATGAAGTCTTACGCGTTCCATATCACTATTACCTGAAATAACACTTCTCGACTACTGACAAGTACCATAATCCTGGACTTTAAAAGCGTTACAGCATACACGTCGGAGGGCCCATCATTTGGATGCAAACAGCGCCACCTATCGTCAGCACACGCTTGGAATTCTTTCTAGAATTAGCCATACGTCTTGCACACATCCGATTTAGGGAAACAGACATGAAGTGTCCGACATTATTCTTATACCACCTTTCTGTAGGACGGAACTGACGCATCTCGTGACCCCTGTGGAAAAACAGGGGATATCGTAGGCGTCGCAGAGCCAGTACTTACCTAGTTCATCACGTTCCTATATTTTGTCGGACTCGGGTTTGCTTGTAATCTCCAGGGGTCATGATGTCCAATGGTTGTCTGACATTCTCGAACATGACCAGCCCACTGCCATTTAAGTTTTCTTATGGATTCTGATATCTTGGACCCCGTCTTTCCTTTTATACTGTGCTGTCTTGTACTCTCTTATGTTGAGCATGATTACACAATCTGACCCAACATAGAACTACAATAGTTGGTAGCGATCAAAATCTTACTTTTGAGACCCTCTTCCAAAAAATCACGCATGCTCCCAAGCGAATCGGCTGGTGTTAGGAATCCTCATCTATTACTGATCTGTTGAATTTTCAGATGCTTGCGTTACATTTATCCGGACCCTGACTCTTCTATTATCAGATGAGATTTTATGAAAACTTCGACACTCAACGCTGATGCTCATATCTAACACCCCATCGATGCAACTAGAAAATTCCATCGAATTCGGATTATCATTAGCTGTGTAAGTCTGCACTACTTCAGTTGGCTACTTATTTCGGTATTGTATCGACAAGGTCGATACTGTAGATGGAATTACAATGTAATCGCGTCCAAATTGTTAGTACTATCTGTATTTCCACTGATAGGAATCAGAAAGGGGGAGAGCGACATTCCAATTACCTTAACGTCGCCCTAAGTTGATTCGCCCCGCCCCCTCACCATAAGGTACATAAACCCTGATCAAACGAAGTGCTTCACCTCCTAATAGTAACGCATACTCCGCTGATCTGGTCGTCGTAAACAAGGGAACACCTCTCGCTTAAAGAACGGCTTAACAGACGAGGAACAACCCCTTGAGCGGCGATCAATGAATGTAGAGAAGAGGTGAAACGTCTTCTACAGGATACTGTCATAGTCATTTGGAATAAACTGGGCTTCTTGTGTGCAAAATACAGAAGAGGAACCGAACCTCTTTGGAAAACTTACTGCTTCACCTTAGATTTCTCATAGTTCTCTCCGCTATCGATACTATTTTCTGGGATCGTTTGTTTTTGTTTTTTTTGTTGTTTTTTTTTTTTTTTTTTTTTTTTTTAATTCTGGGAGTTGTATTGTGGGATGGTGTGCTGGTCTCGTGGCGCATTTTCAATCGTCTGGAATCGACTTTTTGGAGTAGATTTCAGCTTTGAGAACAATAGACAGTGCAAAATCCGGGGCGTAGAGTTAGGGTAAGTGGTTTCGCGCTTAGCCAATCATTTGGTTTATTTGTCAGATGCAGAGCAAATTTTGCAACTCTCCACCCCCAATCATGCGGTTCGTACTTTTACAGTAATCTTCATTGATGGCCAAGCAATGATTTCAACAGATCACAACACGCACTCCACAGTGGCACAGTCGTCCAGATTTGGTCTAGTCTTTGGATGGTCTCCCCGGTTCGAAACGCAGCAGGTACAGTCCAGAAAATCCTCCTTACAAAATTTATGGCAAATTTTCGTAATTTGAAAATTTAACACGCACATTGCCCTTCCTTCGGAGGAAAAACACCAGGCGCTCTACGTACGTCTTCACTCTAGTGCGTATAACAAAAGAACCAAACCAACGTAGTTTGGTGCTGTAATTATACAAAAGGCAGTGGTTACTTCTACACAGATGAATCGCAAGCAGGCTAAATTGTTTCATTTGTGCCTTATGCAAGAAATTCTCTGCCGCCCTCCAAGTGAATTGTTAGTACGTGGAGAATATCTGTTAACGTTATCAGATACTCTAGACATTAAGTGAAAACAAAAGGCTTCCGAAAGCTCTACCAACCTAACTCGAGTGTCTTCAGAATACAGAATCATGGCCATGCATATCATTTGCGAGAGCATCAAATGCATCAACAGTTAGCTGGTAGAACGAACCCTAATAGAACTAACATTTTGCAGAATATTCTCATTTTTTGTTAATTCATCGTTGAGCGTTGTCACGGATTTGTACTTCTCTCTAGACTTCATGGCTCTATTCCGCTCTCCAAGTGAATTGTTAGTACGTAGATAATCAGTAACTCTATCCTTGATCCTAGACCTGGAGTGAGAACGAAAGGGTTCCGGATATTCTACAGACCTCAGCCAACTGGAGTTGCAGACAACCAACCCTTTTGATCATTTACAATAGCATCAAATGCAACTATCTGGAACGAATTCTAATGCAACCTTCATATTGCAGAATAACCTTATGTTTTCATTGTCGGTTTAACGTTGAGCTATGTTAAGGCTGTTTCTCTCCAAATGCACTGGCTGAAGTGGAAAGGACATCTATCAAAATTTGGAAAGACGAAGGCTACTCCATAACGCAGTTATCAGAGGCACGTTGACGTATCTGGTTGCAAGTCTTTGAATTACTATAATGGCAGTTTACACGCTGTTCGTGCGTGCTCACTATCATCGTACAGCGGTTCAAGTACTAGAGACAGTAAAGTCTGATTACTGAATGGACTACAAGCATTTAAGACAAATGTGGCACGATTCCCTTTGTTCCGACTATGAAAAACCGGTTTTCATCTGTGTAGCCAAAATCATGGGCCCACAAGCTAGCACTGTTTGTTTTGACAGTCTTTTTCTAAAACATCTCTTGGATTTTGGTTGACCAGCAACTTGACGCTTTCTTGGTATGGTTTCCTTTTGCAACTAACTATACTTCAGTCACTGCTTCATGTGGCCAATTTGATTTTGTCAAATTACCCCTCAAGAAATCCTGAGATGAAACTGCTCTCAGCTTTGACACATTTCTTCTTCCATCTCGCAAAGCTGGGTTTATAATATGGTTAGCAACTTGGATTTTCCACCAACACAATATTTTTCCTGGCTCTAATACTGACCATAATCGATAAACATAGCACGTTTGTGTGTGAAACTCTTCTCTATAAGGATTTTGACTACTCCTTGCCTTAATTTTTCTTTCTCATTACGACTCAATATTCAAGATGAATGTGATTAGTAAAATCTCCGTGAAGAATATATTTTTTAATCCTCCAAATATTTAACATGAATATAGGGTATATGTAAAATCCAAACAAAAGCAAATGAATGTACGCATTCTTTTCTTTGAAATTACCATTGTTTGGCATTGTTTATACAGCTGACAGAAGGTACAATATAGATCTGCTGATTGTCTACTCTCGGTCGTCTCTGTTCAACTGCCTCACGCATGACCATCTCGAAAAATGTCGACCACCTCTAATTTTCAATGTTATGCATGTATCGGTTAAATAGCTTCTGGGAATTGTCCTGTACGGTAGACCATAATTAGTCGCATTGTCCTCGGTATCTCATCTATCTAGGAGAAACTGTGCTGGCAGCTATTTAGAAAATATCTATGGGTGGCTTATTAAACTCAAGATGGCCCAATATCCAAATCCTTTAAATTCCTTCGGCTTTATGTTTCCCATTACAAAATGCATAACGGTTTGGCTACTCCTGAGTACCGTCGAGTTGAGTGGCTTGCATGTTCCAATGACCCGGTGAGCTAAGCTGCGGGAATTCAATTCTCATAAGGTCGAAAGCCAGACAGATCAAAGGAAAGTAACTTGATCGAATTTCATTCAATGCCCAACCCAAGAAAACTATACTCCAATTTTATTTCTGAAGAACCCAAAAACTCTAAACATGAATTTCTTGGTTTACAACTCACTAAATAACCCATGAAGGGTAGGTATGCCGTTAAACCAAACAAAAAATTGAATCTGTATTAGAACATAATTAACCAACTGTTAAACAAAACTAGTGAAGTAATCGTTGGCGAGCTTTTCGCTGCTTTGCAAATTCGATCTTCAATGTGCCCTCTGCCTTGTCTGCTACAGTATTGATATACGTGTGAACAACCGGTATACATAGGTAAAGCATTGATCTTTGTGGTCATTCCAATCCCTCAATTAGTGCAGAAAATTGATAGGGTAAGCCATCGTAAACTGCTCGTTTTATACAAACGAGCAAAATGAAGATTGCAGGCAAGATTTAACGATTTTTATTACTTAACACCAACTAGAGACAGGCAGCTCTTCTCTTGTACGCCAACACAAACGTAAGTCTAAAACACAAGCTAACTCTCCTTAAAAAAATTTGAATTGTAAGGAAAATGGAAACATTGGGTGCATTCATCGGACAAACAAGAGAAATAGAACCAAAGATGAAATAATAATTCTCTTATGAATAGAAATGTCAGTTATCTTTCTTCTCTATAAAGTAAAATCCTCCATTTTTGTTGGAATTGCAACAGATTTCATACCTTTACAATATCCTCAGATGATACATTCCATTTTGACACAACCCTTGCAAAAAAAATGCCACTATTATGGACGTTGCACGTTTATAATTCAACAGAATAATCACTCTACTTTCTCTAGCAAATAATTCTTCTGGGTCTATGTGCATAAAACTCTTCAAACTATTTGAGTCTAGAAAAGTTGTCGGAGGTCAATTTATAAGTTAATGCTAAATTGGTTCCTTGGTTTGTTTTTTGTTTGCGGGGGTAATTGATTATTGAAAACTGATTCGCTACTGAACGAAGCTGTTTCAATCACAAAATCAGATCGTCCTTTGAATTTTTTCTTTTTTTCAGTTTTGTGAACGATAATATATGCAAATATTATGTTCAAGCAACCACCTGAATAGTATCGTGTACCGCACTATAGCGAGGAACTCCTGTATTGTAGGCGAAGATTAATGGAACAATGGGTTGTATACGGAGAGGTTGCAATTTCAGGTTGAGACCATCATTGCTGTTGGTAGTACCTACCCGGCCACTCCGGAGCCTCGGTCGTTGGTTGGACACCTGGCTTCCTTCACTATGGGAGAATCATTGTCCGTCGATGCTTCTTCCTTTGCTAGTTTTTCCCACTTGGAATCCACTTCTGTCCAGTTTCCTAGAAAAGTTATTTTGGCCAAGTCACCTCAATGAATACTTACCACAGCTAGTACTTTCATCATTCAAGAATGTCCTGAAGTGCCTTGCTTCATTTTTACCCTCGCTTTTACGGCACACTGTTTACCACGATCGTTTCGTACACAGGCCGGGGAAGGGATTTTCTTGTATACGGCCTTTCCTTACTCTGAAAATTTTCAGTCACTCAAACTTATTTTTCGCTATTTTTTGTTGGAATGTGAATGGGTCTTTACTTTGCAGTAAAAACGATAAAATATTACTTTGATGAGCAATTTAGTTTTTACTTATTGAATTCAATTGTTTTTTCGTAGAGATTATTTCTTTTTGCGCGTGACTGTGCTTGGAGAGTTGATTGATTACTCCTTGTAATCGAGAAATAATTCGTCAATAATCATTATCAACTATATTTGGAATGTCTTCTATAAAACCTATCGTAATCCGAATTAGCGTAAAGCGATCGAGCATACATTGATATGGTAAAAAAAAATGAGTTCCTAGACCTAGGTAGAGGAGAATGTAATTCATCAATATTCGTTGTAATTTCAGCTTAATTTCTTATGAAGGTATTAATTTAGAATGTCCTCGAGTGGTGCAAGCCGGTTTTGATCTATCTAATTGTAATAGATATTGGTCGATTTAGACTGTCATACCATGGATTGGAAGGGGTCATTATCACTGGCTTCCACCTAATAAACATACGTTGCCATACGTGCAAAAAACTATTCTTTGGCGAGAGAATAACATTTTTATCAGACCAATGAAATCTTGCAGATTCCTCATACACTAATATCTGTCCATTGTCGATGTTATCAGAATCCTATCAGTACCAGATAAGAATTTCTTGCATTTCAGTATACGTGATAGACGGGCATTCATTTGAGTTGGAAAATGGCACCCCCTATCATCCGAGTACGCGCTTCTCAAAGCTTGAAAGGCTTTCTTAGCGTCATCTTTCCAGAATCAGCCGTACGCTGTGCATGCATCTGATCTAAGAAACATACAAATTGTCCTAACGAGTCTTTATATTCGATAGGAACTGTTGCATCTCGTGACGTGTAACTGTAACGATGCATTCTTATACAGCATCTTTTAAAATGCTCTTGTGGAAAATCCGGTCTCTGATGTTAGCCAGTACTTCCTGAACCTGTCTAGCTCGTCTCTCCATCTAACACTTTGCCGGCCTCGGTTGCGCATGTGGTCTCGGGGGATCCACGTTGAGTCGTGATGTCCATCGATTGTCAGCCATTCTTGCAACATGGCCAGCCCACCGCCATTTAAGATTTTTATGGATTCTATGATGTCTGTAACTCTTGTCTTTTCCCGGATGTACTGTGCTGTTTTGTGGTCTCTCCATGTGAGGCCCAGCATTATTCTTTCATGTGCACGTTGCATGGTTCTCAATTTACGGGTCTGTCTCTTGGTCAAATTCCATGTTTTATCTCCATAAGTGACTATTGGGAGGATGCATTGGTTATACACTCTTCTCTTTAGGATTAATGGGATCTTATTATTTTTGAAGGTTGAGCTAGCTCTGCCAAAGGCTTGCCATCCTAATGTGATTCTTCGCTTGATCTCTTCTTAGTTGATAACAAATGCGTTGAATTTCCAGTCATCCTAGGCGTAGCCCTACTTACATTTACTCAGACTCCGTCTGATAGTCCAAGTTTTCATAAGGGCCCTACGTCGACCAACCTAACTGATACCCGATCGATGTAACCAGAACTTCGCACTGAATTCTGTTTCCCCACAAGTGGTTAAAGTCCACACTACTTATCGGTACTTATTTCGGCATCTATCGATAAGGTCTATACTATCAATGAAATCAATTGATAGTGTCCTGTATTTTTACTGATCTGGGATCGAGGACGGAATTCAATCTGCCTCAACATCACCAATTCCCCCCCCCACCACCACCGAGATTTTTCCCTCTCCTAAACTGCCTTTTACAAGCTATGGTTGAGTCTTTGGCGTGAAGAAAGCCAGTGTGATCATCTCGGTTAATGGCATTCAGGTTGGTATCATTTTTTGGCGGGATGGTTTCGGTCAATGAATGACTTCATAGCTCTATGCTGCCCTCCCAAGTGAAGTGTTGATACTCACTAACCCGATCCGTAATACTACAGATATGAAATAAGAACGAAAGAGGTTCTAAATTTCGAACTTCTCTGCCGACGAGGTTTTTCAAAAGGGAACACAAAATAAATGCTCTTGAACATTTATCATTCACAATAGCATCAAATGCATCTGCCAGTCGGAACAAATTCTAACGCAGCCAGCATTTTGCAGAATACCCTTGTGTTCTCATTGTCTGTATAACGTCGATCTATCTCGGCTTTGTATTTCTCTCCAGATGCAATGGCTGAAGTGGAAAGAACACCCATCAATTGAAGTATTGGAGAACTGCATTATGGGGTGAACTTTCAAAGAAGCGCATAGACATATCTGGTTGCAAATCTATTTGAATTGCTATAATAGCAGTAAAAACACTGTATCATCGTGCAGCGTCAAAAATACAAGAGGCAGTAAAGTCTATTGATTTACTATATGGACTAAAAGCATTTGGTAAAACAAATACGGTACAAAAAGCCCCAATTCATAAACCAATGCTTGTCTTAAAAGCATGAAGTTAACAAGAAAAAGCTAGCACCTTTTGGCGTCTTTCTTGGTATTGTTTACAGCTATGTATACTTTAGTCTCTGCTTCATGTGGCCAGTTTCCTGTATTATGCGTCCAGGGATGTCATAAAGCAGTTCTTTCAGCATTGACATTTTCTTTTCAATCTTGCAGAGCTGGGTTTGTAACATAGCGATGGTCAGCTCTTTGATTAGATTGATTTTCATAAACATTTATTGCGTTCTAACGTTACCATTACCATATCGCCAGGATTCTTTCCCTGGCTATAGTACTGTCTCTAATCTATAAATATGGGTTGCATTTTACTTGCCTTGTATATAATCTCATTGTGTCATCCACAGACAGCTGTTTCGTTGTATTACAACTCTTCAATGTGGCTATAGACTATCCATTATCTCACGAGTTACTTCGCTTCGGACCTAGAGGCTGGTATCCGACCTCTGCTCCACGGAACTGGATTATTAGTAAGGTTGAATTTAAGCGATATATTATTTACGCATACATTCACCAGAATGCTCTATTCCTATATTGGAGGAATGAAACATTTGATATCGGATTGAGGGTGTTTTGTTTTAACAAAACAATAGGGTATTCATAAACTATCAACAATTATCAAAAATGAATGCACGACTTTGTCCCTTCGACATCGCTATTATTACAAATGACAGGAGGTAGAATACTGATTCCTATAGACCACCGCTCAATTATCCCCTGTCAGCTTTTGCCACTCAATTCTCTAACACCTGGCTACCATATAAAATGTCGACATCTTGAATTTTCAATGATTCACACGTATCTACTAATGTCCTCAGCGTCATATCTATCGTGAATGAGAAGTTGCTGTCAGCTATTTTGATAATGGCTGCCAGGGGCACCCTATTGAAAACTCACGCTGGCCCAATATCCAGATTTCTTAAATCTTTCAGCTTTTATATGCTTTTATCACAAAATGCATGATTGTTTGGCTCCTCTGCGAATAAGTATCTTCGCGTCATGGAGCGGCTTGCATGTTTCAATGACCCGGAGTCATGCCAGCAGGAATTCAATTAGGTCCGATAGTCAAAAGGAATTTGACCCAACCTTATTCAACTCCGAAGCCAAAAAATTACCGAACTGTATCTACCACCCTTCTCTATACCCAAAAGATTTTCATGTGTGTGTATATATATATATATATATATATATATATATATATATATATATATATATATACATTCGATGTAAGGTATACAATCGATCAACAAAACTCATGTGAAATTAAAAAAATAATACGAGCTCCTTAGTTCACAACTGATTTCGACATTAAATAACCAATATACAATACATTTTCCACTTCTCTCGTTCGTTATATTGGTATTCTGTGTCTCCAATTGTTTCAAAAATTCAAATTTTAGCTTCATTACTTTCCTGGGTTTTTTGCTTCCACGTGAGATTGAATTGGTAACGTATTTTTGAAGTCTAAAAACCAAGGAACTAACCATTTACTATTAAATTTCATTTACATTAGCTTTAAATCACAAATTAAGAGGGTTAGGCTTTTTTTTTTTTCTTCATACCTCAGTTTTGACGGAAAGTGATAACGTGACGAGAATATCTTTAATCTAAGAATTTTTATTCTATAGAAGTGGAGATTCATACTGCAATAGGAACTAATCAGCGTATAGAAAATTTGTATCCAAAATAACCAGATTTCGAATTTCTATTAAATTAAATCATTCCTTTTGAAGTAAGTTTTGGTATTCAATTTCTAATCAATTTAAAAATGAGTTTTTTTAATCACCTTATTTTATGAAATCTCTATTCATTAAAGAAGCTAGTCAGAAATTAAATTAGTTAAAACTGTTTTCAGAGGGGCAGAGCGAGTCGCTTGAATCAGGGCAAAATAAAATTCAAAACTAAAACATTTTGTTTGCAAAATTTGTAGTCACTTGTAACAAATTAAAGACAGATTGTGCAATAAGACTTTCGCTCTGTAACCCTTACCCCATGTTTATTCTATGAATAAATCTTTTCAAATGTTAATCTTTATTCACCAATAATTACTTCATTATTAAAATATTTCATTATCGAAAATTGTAAGGTTTCAGAAAACCGAAGATATCTAGTTGTTTTAGGGGGGGGGATTACAAGTTGCGAATGGTGGTAAGCCGGAGCCAGCACCCCACCCCATATCTAGTGTACACCTAAAATGAGAAGGTTGAATTTTAGTAGACATTTCTTAGCGTCTCAGTATGTAATATAATTTTGTGGGTGACCTTCATGATTCTCGTAATTCAGTTTTGATGTAATGTTGGTGAGACAAAGATTTTGGATCCTCGTGTTTTGATGTCTGCGCCGGCCCTGAAGATGTGATGGGAGATGTGCGAAGAGAATATGCGCAAGTATGAACTTAGACGCAGGGATGAAACAAAGTAAAAAGAACACCTTCTCAAAGCTGGAAAAGCCTTCCTGGCATCTTCCTCCCTGAATATGCCGTTCTCCTTTTTCTTGTGTACATATCCGACCTCGGAAAGTCAACCTCAAGGTATGCTGCCGAACTTAGATGTTCGGCATCCCAGGGCTGCCCTCCACAGATTAGAGCTGACAGGTCTTAAGAGATAACATAGGCTTCCTATGACCTTAAAGGCGTCAGAACGGGGCACGCTCCAAATTTGTTGGTCGGTACATGGAAGTGGAAGCACAGTAGGTAAAGGATAAGGGGGTACATGTGCGAAACGCATACCTCGGTCGTACCGTTAAAGGAGAGTTCCCTTCGAGTCCACAGATTAACAGCTTTCTCTACCTTAGTACCTCCGACCAATTCTTCTCCAGCTGGAGGTTGGGACCGAACCAGACGCAGAGTATCTTGCACGGCCCGTCTGTCCAGTCAAAGGGGCTGGGGAGAGTCCAGTAACAAGCCCTCGGACTCGTCACAGTTGGTTTTGGACCTGTCACTATCTCATACCTTTGCATTTCAATGACTTCCCTTGTTACGAACAAGGTGACATAGGCGGTGTACTTGACTGACGTCTTACCACCAGGCAACGTTATTTCGCGTCGGAGCGGATTCGCCTTTACTTTGCATAGGAATAGCTCCTGCGTTAGAATGTACAGCATCGGCGAAAGTGGACAACCTTGACGAACTGATCTGGTCAACTGAAAGGGCTTCGACATAACTCCATTCACCTCACCACCGAGCTGGGGGACGCATACCAGAGGCGAATCCAGGAGCGAAAATCCTGGCCAAAGCCAGCTGCAGATGAGATGGACTCGGAAAAGCGGTGGTCAAACCCATCGAAGGCTTTGGACTGATCTAATTTGATCAGTGCGGCTCCCTTGTCGACTTTCCCAATGATCGTGTGCAGCTTGTCTTGTATAGACCTCCCTTTTGCAGAGCAAGTCTATTCAAGGCCAATAAGCCCATCCAGCACAGTCTGCAGGCGGTTAGACAAGATCTTGGCCCAAATCTTAAACTCTGGATTTAAGTTATGGGCCTGTAGTTATCTATTCCGTCCCCTCCATATTTTTTTTTTTTTTTATCTCCGTGTAGCAATTTCACAACCCCTCTGGTAAAGCGACGGGGGTTGCTCCTCTACTTTACCCAGAGGTTAAAGATCAATGCCAGCAAATGAACAAAAATAAGCGACAGCGTAAAATATACTTCCTAGGGCAAGCCATCAATTCCCAGGGTCTCCTCATCTAGCTGATTCAGTTGCCTCAAGGGAAGTCAGCTAAATAGGTGTTGAATTGAACTCAGACCAGACTCCCTGGTAAGAAAAAACTCCTGGAAGTGGGCTCGAAACACCTCGCAGATACCTTCGTTTGTGGTCACAAGTCGTCCGTCCGGTGACGTGACACTGGAGATATGCCGACGATGCATTCTGAATTTCTTCTGCTCGCATTTCAGCGGCTATGTTCGTTGCCTTGGGACATTCTTTTTAACCTAGCTCTAACTATCACGACTTGGTCCTTCTTGACAAGCAAGGAGGCCAGCTCTGCCTAAACTATTTTTACTCCACCACCTGCTCTATTTGGGATTCTAATGTCCTTTGTGCCGCCAATCTCTCTAGATTGAGTATTCTGCTATATTCGGCAGCTAAAGACCCAATCGCCACCTAAAACTAACCGCCTTCTCAAAACTATGAACAACTCGCTCGCTCTTGCTGTTGGGCACATAAACCCTAATCAGACAGAAGGCATCTCCTCTTATGGTAACAAGGACGACGCACAATCTGCTTGCTGGGTCGGTATATACAAAGGAGCACGTCGCGTTTAAGGCATGGCCTATCAGTCGTTCAAGAGGTTCTCTTGGCAATCAAAGAGGTAGAAACCTTTTAAACAGCGTATAACCTCATTATCGCTGGGAATAAAGTGGGTCTTCAGAATACAACACATACTCACTTTGATATGCCGAAGAGTGTGAAAGAGCATAGCTCTTTTCGAGTCACTCCTCAGCCCCCAGCCATTCAAGCTAGCTAAATAGTGCCATTATCGGTTTACTGGCGTTGGGGACCGGAAGTACGCCGACAGCAGGTCCTATGACCTCTGGGTCCATCTGTTTTGATGGCACCGTCATAGGACACACCACCGACGTGCCTGGGGGAATAATTTAGCTGCCCTATATCCTGAAAAAATATTTTTAAGTCTATAGTTCCGGGTGGTGCCAGACAGCCTGCAGGGTGGACATACTGAAGGCGCTGTTCTCCTCCCTAAGCATGTCAGACACCTGTCGTATACTGTCGCCGACCAGGACTACGGTCAGCAGCTTTTTGATCCCCGGGAAAATGGTTGAGTCACCTGTCTTGCTTGACATAACGAAAGTTCAGGCTGACCCTAATAGTCTACTGCTGAAAATTTGCCTTTTCTACGGATTCCGAGTCTACACGACAGATGTGTACCCCCTCTCATGTCTGTCTTTTTGGGTTTTTTTCTGATCAGTTGATCCTTGCCGTTGCCTGCCCCCTGTTGGGCTTCTCCACCTCTTCTTGGAGGTGTGGTTTGTTTTTGTTGGGGGCTGGGAGATTTTTTTTCAAAATTGTCAGTCTGAGTTTTCGGAGGAGAGCTGTGTAGCGCTTCCGGTGACGGAGAAGTGGTTCGAGGGGTAACCATCTCGAATGATTTTAGCGTGATCAATTGTGCCACGGCCTTTTTTCCGCCCCGGACTGGCATACCCCCCACCCCGGCTCTATCCCTGTCCTGACTGCGGGGTCTTTCCCTTGGGACTGTCGGTACCACTAGATTTAGGAGCCTGTGGAGACTGAGGCCCTGCAATTTGGACCATCCTCCCACTCTCCCCCCTCTTTGGGGGACGGCTTAGGCGACGGGAGACTAGGAAGTTTCCCGGCAGTCGACCGGATTTTCCGGTCTGGATAGTGGGCGAATCTACGGGAGATTCTTTTTCGACGGTCTCAGTTTTTCTATGAAATCTACGAATTTATTTTCTTTTCGCAAGCTGAAATAGTGTACAGCGAGTGATTAATTTTTTATACTAACTGAAAATACTAACCCTCTGGGTGGTTATTCCCACCTAATGTGGGGCTTAGGGCTGTAAAACGTCGAATTAACGTGTCTCTGGTCTTAATCGTGTAAGATATATGTCAAGTACATGTCAGAATTACCTCTGAGAATTGGGGTATGGAAAAATTGTCAAATTATTTAAGGAAATATAAATAAGAATTATTGGAGAATCACGGAAATATTGATAGTAAAAAAAATGAAACCAATAATCAAAAATTATATCAAGTTTTATAGATATTAGCACTATATTTCAAAATAGAGCACTTTGGTCTCAGTTTGGTAACCGCTTTTCCAAATGTGGCCGAATATTTATTGGCACTATTTTGAAACTTTTAGCTGAGTATATGAAACTTTTCCATCTAATAGCTTCATTGATTGATCAGAATTCTCTTTACATAATATAACAGTACACAATTTCACTGTTATCACTTATCCACATCTTTACATGTTCAATTGATTTAGCACGACTTCATGCAGCATGAAACTGGCTATGTAAGAAAATGATAGCACTCTACTTTATTTAAATCTTAACCTTGTGATTCATTCGCCGTGATTCCAAATGCGAGGCCAACGGGAAACCTCCTAGTCATATTGAAGGGATATGTGACGGGCCATCGAGTGCCGGGGGAATAGTCTTTCTCCAGCGTATGCATAGGTGGCTTGGTACTTTTGCAATGACCTTTTTGAAGGGTCAAAGTTCTCCAGCAACATAATGCTTATATCTTTCATGTACCAGGAATCGTATGATTAGATGATTCAAGGTTATTAATGAATTCTACAGAGTGCTGATACTCATTTCCTACGCTATTGTATATTTTCAAAACCCCAGGGAACTTATTGATCATCTATTCATTAGCAATGTCCACACTTCGTTTGTCGGTACTGTCAAAAATCTCGGAGAAAGCCATACGGCAATTTTTGTAATTTTATTGCAAATCACCAAAGTACCTCGACAATGTCACACGAGGATGAATTCGCTGGAAGAAATTGACTCGTTGGGTGCGAAAACCTGAATTAAACGAAACGCGTCACCCTTTATGATAACGTCCTCGACACTCAATCTTTCCGCTGAGTCGACATAAACAAGGGAACAAGTCGCATTCAAAGACTGCTTATTAGCCCTTAATGGTGTTTCAGTGGTGCTGAGGAGTACGAAAGAGCTTAACTCTCTGACTTGCTCCTCAGCAAGTTTAGATGGTCGAGGGATAAGTCATCTTCTATCATTGGACATGAACCTTCCCCCAGGATTCTCCACACCTCTATCATGGGCGTTGAGGAACCAATATTTTCTTAACCTGTCCAGTTCATCTTATCTCATTCTGCCAGCCTAAGTTGCGCATTTGATATCTGGGGATCCGTGTTGTGAGTCGTAATGTTCATCAGTTGAGTGTCATTCGTGCAACATGACCAGCCCATTGCCATTTGATTTCCCGAAAAGTTTGTCTCAGACTACTATTTTCCTCCACTAATATACAGTTCTGTCTTCTTTCCATGACTAATTGCACATGATTCTCTTATGTGCACGTTGCAAGTTTCTCATCTTGAGGGTCAGTCTATTTCTAAGGTTCCATATTTCAGCCCTAAAAGTGAGATTACAATAGTCATATACCCATCTTTTTAGAACTGTAGTTTTCTCATTCTTGAAGGTTGAGCTTGTTCTACCAAAAGCTTGCAGACCTAGAGGTGTTCGTCTAGCAATAGTTGGAGGTCCTGAATGTTCTCTGCATTAAAAAAAAAAAAAAAAAAAAAAAAAAAAAAACTTAGATATTCGCCGTTTATTCTGATTCCTTTGTTCCCATTCTACGTTGCAGAAATTCACATCGATGTCAATTCCATTTTAGTCATTTTCAAATCTTTTAGATGAAGGCTGTGCAGTATTGCATTGAATCGGATATTGTGTATAAGATTCTGTCCTGTTGTTCAACGCGTACTCTGCATAGATCATGGGCGTCCGCTGACTATCAGGGAAAAATGGAGTATTTGCTTCACCCTTCCGTCTCCTTCCCATCGAGGCCCATGGGGTCTGAAAATTGGAACCTTGCAGTCAATGAAGGATAATGGTGTAGTATGGCTGTTTCAAGTAACTTGAATTCGATATTCTGATAAAATATATTTATCTGCTGGCGTTCACGTTATCGTGCCACCATTTAGTCAAGCCACACTTCTCCAACAGTCAAGTGCCCCATCAGACATCTGGATCACGAGTGACGGGTGAAATGCCTATCTTGTAATCTGGTTGCAACTGATATTCCGAATATACCCTCTGTGCCTTTTTGAACCTGCTACTCGGGAAAAGCGACAGCAGAAGCCCATTATCACAATTCATATCTACGCTGAATGTTAAAGCAGCCCTTTGAACTACTGCTTGCATTTCAGAGATAAATGTCAACCAATGCTCGTCTTCAGCAACTTATAGTTTCAGTTCCACGTCTGGTCTAAGCAGTGCAGTTTCAATATTTCACCTTTGAGCATCCGTAGCTGTGTATGACCTGAAATTCAAATAGATTTCAAGCTCTGATTGAGTATAGTTCGAATGAGTGATCCCATAACACCTTAGCCCCTTGCTGTTGCCCATTGTCGAGTACTTTATATAAGCCTAGTATTCTCCTGAGATTGCAAGGCTGTAATAAATTCATCACTTCGGGCAGGATCTTTTTTTTTTTCTTCTTTAAATATAAACGATCTCTGCAAGTTTGGGCATTTGGCATATAGCTTCTACTATTGGATCGGTAGAGCACATGTTTCTCTCATTGATGAGCTGAAGTCTTTTTTTTCTCCCCTCTTGGGAATAGGGGGCTTTTTGGCGGTGGGGACTGTTTGATAAAATTGGGTGGTATTCTAACGAATCTGGGGACTGTCTTCGGTACGTCTATGCTGGCTCCGAGCTATTGGTACGGATTCAAATAATCTTTGTTGGATCAAATGGGAAAAAATATTGATGGTGACTATTTCTCATTTTCGAAGGTCTTCATTTTGGGAGATTTATCAAGTGGTTTAATCAACTGTTTAATCTTTCTGTTGGGACACTTCTTTCGAATTTGATAAGTTTAAAATTCTAAATGAAAATTGATAAAAATTTGTTATATAATTTTTTTCTTTTTCCTAGACAAAAGATGAGGCTTTTCCTAGCAAAACCACGAAAAAAAAACTTGAAAATGTCGACATCCTACTGCCGAATATTTCAAATCAAATTTTGTCAAACACCTATTCTGAGTTTTGACATTTGTTCATGACAATTACTGCACCAAAGACCAATGGCTTGCTTGAATAAGAGTTAGATACGTAAATACATACATACATACATATCTTGCACGGCCCGTCCGTTCAAATAAAAGGACCATGGAGAAGGCAACCTCTCCACGAGTCAAGCAACAAGCCCTCGGACTTGTCACAGTTGGTTTTGGCCCCTGTCACCATCTCATAGCTTTTGGATTTCTATGCTGACTTTCCTAATCTCGGCAATGCTCATCACAAACAGTATTACATCGTCAACGTAGGCGGTACACTTGACTGACGTGTGACTGCCAGGTAACGTTATTATGCGTAGGGCCGTATTCGCCTTTACTTTGAGCAGAAATGGTTCCAGTGCAATGGACTGATCTAATTTGATCAACGCTCTTCTGTCGACTTATCAATGATAGTGCACACCATATGCAGATAGTCTTGAATAGTCCTCCCTTTTACAGAACAAGTATGTTCAAGGCCAATCAGACTATCCAGCACAGTCCACAGGCGGTTAGACAAGATCTTGGCCAAAATCTTTAACTCTGTATTGAGCGGAGTTATGGGGCTGAAGTTATCTACCGCGTCCCCTCCATTTTTATAGCAATTTCACCATCCCTCTGGTAAAGCAATAGGGGATGCTCCCCTGCTTGAACCAGTGGTTTAAGATCGATGCCAGCAAATGGACAAACGTGGGCGACAGCCTCAAATACACTTCGTTAGGCAGGCCATCGATTCCCGTGATCTTCTCCTTCTCAACGCGGCAAGGGAAGTCAGCTAAATAGGTGTCGAACTGAGCCAAACTCAGTCCAGACTCCCTGGTGAAAAGCTCCTGGAAGTTGGCACGAAACACCTTGCAGATACCTTCGTTTGTAGTCACAAGTCGCCCATCCGATGACGTGACACTGGAGATATGCCGACTTGATTCACTCTGAATTTCTTCTGCTCGCAGTTCCACGGCCTTATTCGTTGCCTCGGGTGACATTCTCTTTAACCTAGCTCTAACTACTAGAGCTTGGTCCCTCTTGACAAGCAAGGAAGCCAGCTTTGCCTTAGCGATTTTAACATAACTAGGGTCCCCACTCACCACCGCCCTCTCTATCCGAGATTCTAATGCCTTTTGTGTCGCCACTCTCTCTAAATTGAGTCGTCTACTATAATCGGCAGCAAAAGACCTAATTTTATTTTTGAGGTGCCCCCAAATTTATTACCCTGGATGGCCCCCGTCAGTTCCCGCTGGATAAGTAATGTTAGCTGGTCCCGAAAACCCTCCACCTCCATGAGGGATGTGTTGAATTTCCAGTAACCAGACTTGAAGGGCTTAACTGTACCTAAATTCATTCGGACCCTTACTAATCAATGATCCGAAAAAGGTACGCTATGGAAGCTTGGACATTCCAAAATCTTATGATAGACTAGCTCAGACCTCGATCGATGTAACTGGAAAATGCACCGTAGTCGGGGTGCCACTACCAGTCCAAGTCCATACCACTTGGCAGGGGTGTTCGTTTTGGAATTTATCCACCAGGTCTAGCCTGTTGATCAAATCCCGAAACAATCACATCCACGTTTTTAGTACCCCTATTTACCCCTCTGTCTAAGTTGGGATCAAGGACGGCGTTCCAATTACCCACTAACACTACCCGTCTCGACGGAACTATGAATTGATCGATCCGCCGAAAGAAGTTGACTCGCTCGCTCTAGCTGTTGGGCGCATAAACCCCAATCAAACGGAAAGCATCCCCTCTTATGGTAACATCGACGACGCACAATCTGCCCGCCGGGTCTGCATACACAAGGGAACACATCGCATCCAAGGCATGGCTTATTAGCCAAGAGACACCTCTTGAGTTGCTATCAAAGTATGCTGAAAAGAGACAAATCCCGAGACAGCACACTCTCGTTGTCACACGAAATAAAGCGAGTTTTCTGTATACAATAAACACTCACGTCGAGGTACCGAAGAAGTCTACAGCCTAGCTCTTTTCGACTCATTCCGGAAACCTCGACCATTCACACTAGCTAAATAGTGCCATCTCTCAATTTACTGGCGTTGCAGTCCCGCCACAAACATAGCCGGCGATAGGACGCCGACAGCAGGCCTCATGGGATCTGTGCCCATCTCAGTTTTGATGGACCCGTCATGGGACACGCTGCCGACGTGCCTAGGGAAGGTTAGTTTAACAGCTCTGTATAGGGTGGGGTGCATGAAAACAGGGGCCCTCCCCGAACAAAAATGTTTTAATTTCTGGAGGTCTGGGTGGTGCCAGACAGCCAGCAGCGCAGACATCTGGAAGGCACTATTGGCCTCCCGTAGCATATCCCACACCTGCAGTGTGGTGTCTCCGACCCGGACCACAGTTAGCAGCTCTTTAAGCCCCGGGAAAATGGTAGGGTCGTCCAGGTCTCGTCTTCCAGGGTCTATCCTCGGACTGTCGGTGCCATGAAGTTTCAGGGTCTGTGGTGACAGAGGTACCGCTATTTGGGCCTTCCTGCCCCCCCCCGACCCCTCCTTTTGTGTCACAGTTTTTGGTGACAGAGGATGGCTTAGGTGAGGGGAGACTCGATAGTCTCCCGGCATCTGACTGGATTTTTCCGGTCTTGGTAGTGGGCCAGACTTCGTGAGCCTCCTTTTCAACGGTATCGGTAACTAGATGGGGAGGGTCCTGAGTCTGGGCATCCGGCTTCTTTTTACAGACAGCGGCGAGGTGACCAGCCTCCCTGCATATCCAGCAAACTGGCCTATCTTTGACAATAAGAGGCAGTTTCTTTCGACCACACACGTCCAAATAGTTGGGAATAGCGAAGAACACCTTCCTGTCGATCATCAGATCGAATCGCCATTCCCCACGCATCACCTCTGAATCAACTGAGACAATTTCCCCATATTTCATGAGAAATGCCCCAATATGTTCACCGAGAACGAAGCTGGGTACCTCCTGTGCTATTACCCGGGTCTTTCTTCGCCTGAGATACTCCACCCGAAGGATATGTTCCTTCGTTTGAAGATCTCGGTGCATAAGATGCAAACGATCCTGTTCGGTGGGCAACAGCACGTCCCACATGGCAAACCCGTCGCCTTTGACGACTTGTTTCACCTTAACCCCTGGGCTCGTCAGTGATTTCGTCAGTGTCTTTTGTTGATCGGGCAATCTTAGTTAACTTCTTGTCGACCACAAAGACGGACACCATTTCTTTTTTTTTCAATATCCTTTAGTTCGACCAGTAAACCATCCAGTGTTACGAGGTGGGCGTTAGACTGGCAACGTCTGAACTCCACCATATTGACTGTTGATTTCTGAAGGGGAATTCCATACGTTAGGAGAGCCCCCACCTGTCTTGGGTTTCTGTCCCGCCGGAATTGGCGAGTCTGTATTTCCCCCTTCCCTTCATGGACAGGGGAGTTCCTTTTCATTTTTCTTTTCTTGATCATTTTTTTTTTTTTTCCTCAGCCATTTTTCAATTTTATCATTCTTTTTTCTCCCTATCATAGGGGTTATTACTTTACCCCCGTCCTCCCCCTTATCGGGGGAGGCAAACAAAGCCCTTCTGGCCTCGTCGGCCTCTGGGGTCTATTCTAGTCCGGGACCCTTGTGCGTCTTTTGCTGCTCGTTACAATTCACTGTAAAAAAAAAAAAAAAAAAAAAAAAAAAAAATTTTTTAAAAACTTCTTTTTTCTGAAAAAGGAAGAAAACTGTTCAATATGCTGCTCGAGGACTCCCCCCCCCCCCGCTGCAGCCGGGCCGAGTAATAATAGGAGAGCCCAAGGACGAGTTCAAAGGCCTCCAATACGCTTAGCAGTGGCAGCCTCAGTAAAACCTCATTGGCTGGCACACTGCGCCAGTGCACTCGGTCTCTGACACCACTCACAACCCAATCTCCGGCCCATTCGACGGACAAGTATCAGCAACTGCGCTTTGGGCTCTGCCGTGGAACAGATACTACACTTTGATCCCGAAGAAAAGGCCACAAATCGTGGTGCAGGATGTGGTTGCTAGTTGGGTGGGGTGTGTTTTTTGGGGGGAGCTTGCCGCAATGGCCTCCCTCTCTCCGCCACAATGCTCCATGGGCTTTTGGGGCTGGTGCTGGGGCCAGCTGGGTCGTAGTCCTCTGTTTGAATGATGCCGGAATATGGACTGGGGTTGCATTCCTGGGACGCATGACTGCCATGTACCCTGGTTATTTGTACGTCCAGCAGTGCAGTCTGCAGCCTTCGACAACACCTGGCTGCCTTGGCAGTATAAGATATCCCCGATATCTTTTGAAATTACCCTTGTTCATTGAGATAAACAGAATGTAGTCGCCGACACGGCACCCTTTGTTGGTCTTCGGAGAGACACACTCGATGATACCAAATTAGGTGAAGAAGGCGCCGATACAGTCTTGGATCAGTGATGCAGGGGCACCGAACACTGATACCTTGGTCCTTCTATGACCGGTATTCAGTTTGAAGTCTGAGGTTTTTGGACTTCAGTTCCATTCCAGCTAACCAGACACAGTCGGAGATAGTGTCCAGCAGAGCTTCCCATATTGCGATGCTCTTTCTGATTAGGTGCTTTGAGACAAGCATTTGGTTTCCTAGGGCTTCCATGATGGCTTCCCTTGATGCACTTACCAGTTTCCTGGTTTGTGCGTTCGTGGAGATCAGCGAAATTAATCGATGAAATGGCCTATTATTCGGGGATTGAGGATATCATTCCCCTTAAAATAGGAGGCATATCTAGCAGCCATTGCCGCGTAGTAGCTGTGGTCCTGGAGAAAAGGTTTCCTCTCGGACCAGGTGTCGTCGGGCTGGCTCTGTTGGGTAGGTCGGGTGACTTCCGAAGTGTCTAGGCCGTTGGTTAGGATGGTGTCTGGAAAATCTGGATGCTGCAGCTGTGATATCGATGGGGTAGCGATGGTCCAGCTCGGGATGATCTTCGCATCTGTGGCTAACCCCCCCCCCCACCCCCACCCACCTTCGTGACCAGCGTCCCTGGTTTATGGGATTGTGCTACTGAATGCAATGGAGGACCCGTGACCGGATGATATTTCATCCCCAGGTTGTGGATGAGACGGTTTAGACCGCGGCAGAGACCAGGAATCAATGCAAAAAGTGAGGGGGGTCCTGAGGGTTCATTTTTTTTTGGGAGCACACTGAAATCAGCCTCGGCAAGAACCACAGTGGATTCCGAAAGGGGATTCGGAGATTATTCAACCGTGAAGCGGACTCAAGTAAAACCTCAAGCTTGAGGTATGTGGATCGCAACTCAGATCAATAGTTTGTGACGTTACGAATGAACAGATACTACACTTTGTACGATAAGATTGTAAAATTTCGATAAATGAACTCTGCCTCTTGGCTCAGGATTAAAGTTACAGAATATTTTTCAGTGAAATCGAAAAATACATCGTTCCACCGAAAATATGCAAAATGCAGACGGATGCTCAATCTGGATGTAACATGAAGTCGAAGGGGTTGGGCAGGTTTTGGTTCTTGCTAGTTCTACTCATTAACCATTCGCTCAATTTCATTCCTTACTAGTCTGCTTCTCTCACTCAAGGGGTCTAGGTCTTCTCCACCTAATAATTGTGAGATATTTACAGGTGAGAATGATGGTTGGGGGGAAAACCAGAGAGGTGACCACTGATTTCTGGGAGGCACGGCGGCTTCACTCTCGTGTCAGAAATCAGTGGTGACCCGTCAATAAGATGAAGTGCTGGGCCCTTCAGGTGGGGTATTTGGCAGTATTGGGGTTTTGGGAGTGGGTCGTGGTCTGGGAGCTGCTTTCATCCAACTGACTGGGGATTACCAGCTTTTCTTGACTGGAGGGGAGGTTTGGGTTGGGTTAGCCAAGAGGCCGACGAGCTGGGCTGAGTAATAGTGTGAGATCCCAAGGACGAATCCAAAGGCTCCCAATGCGCATAGCAATGCACAACCTCAGTGTACCCTCATTGGTTAATGCATTGCGCCTGTGCACCCAGGCTTTGATGTTCACCACAACACAATTGCCGGCCCATTCGGCAGGCAAGTGCCGGCGCCTCGGGCTACACAAGACTTTTATCCATGCCAGAAAAATATGAGGGCATAAGCGACCGTTACTTGGGTCTTCCCATCTCTCCCCACAATCTGCCACTCTCCCTCCGACCTCTCGGCAGTGGACCTGATTATTTTTCTGGTCCTGGTAGTGGGCGAATCTACGTGAGATTCCTTTGTGACGGTCTGAGTGTATAGCAGGGATTTTGTTTGGACTGCTGGTTTTTCTTTAAATAGCGGCAAGCACTCTTCTTCCAATCATCCAAGTCCAAATAGTTTGGAATGGCGAGGAAGGCTTTTTTATCAATAATCTGATCAAATCGTTACTCTCAGCGCGTTGCATCGGAGGCCAGTGATTCAATTTCTCCAATGAATTCCCCCGCCCCCCCAAAAAAGTACGTTCTCCGTGGACATACAAAGGGAACCTGGTCTTTTTATGGTCTTTCGTGTGGAATTCGCTTTCTGTCAGGGCTACGTAGTGTTCTTCACTGGGTAGTAGCACGTCCCACGAAGCAAAATATTGGAGGAATTCCAAATGTTAGTTACCGCTTGTCATTTTCTGCCCTGCCAGAATAGGCGAGATAGTATTTTCACCCCTTTACTTCATGGTTGGTTTTTTTTTCTTCTGTTTGATAATTTTTTATAGGGGGGGGGGGTATTTTCTCCGAATACCTCTTCTTTTTTTTTTTTTTTTTTTTTTTTAACCTTTTCCTTATTTTTTCCTTGTTTTTTCTTGTTTTTGTTTTTTCCTCTTCTTTTGTCTTTCTTGAAACTTCACTGCCCTTGCTCATTTTGTGCTTCACCAGTTTCTCTTGCATTTAACTACTTCCTCCTGCAAGATAAAATCCTCTTTATGGTCAATTTTCAGCTTCTCTGGAGGCGAAATTTATGACCAAGAACTTCTTGGTACATTAATATTACCTGCATAAAATCACAATAGCATCTCGAACTTTGTCCTGAAATAGGTCAATTGAATCCAATATTGCCTTGCATTATTGTTTAGATTTTCAGTTTGATCTTTCCATCGGACATATTTAGAAACAAACATTACAGAATAAACATTGAACGTAAGAGTTCGAAATCGATCCTCTTTTGCGTGGGGACCTATGTTGAGAAACATTTGTGTCATCAGACAATATATCTTCTGAAACGTTCTCTCATTTCACGAACATTGGTCAGCATAGTTTAGCATGTGCAAATACTTGTCAGATTGGCAACTTCAATCGAATTTTTGCATGCGCAAGAAATAACTAATATCTCATCTGAAGCAGATTTACGTGTCATCTAAATGTCAAGCCATCATTTATTTTCCCTCTGGAACAAAAACACTTTTAACTTTTCAAGAGCTCTGAGCCAATTTCAAGCTTGATATTTTGCACTAGTGTTGTTGTTGCAATGAATTTCAGCATTTCTACCTCGAATTTAAAGTCTTTCCTTTAGGGGAAGACAATCGTTCTCCTCTTTGTATGGTTAGGATGCTTCCTGCACCAACCCACAAACGTTACCACTTTGTATTGTGGAAAAGTAATAAATTACGATTGATTTCTGTTGTTGGGATGATTAGCTTCAAATAAACTAGAATGTCAAATCAAAGATGGGTAAAGGCATATTTGAGACATTTTGTGAGCGTTCAAAATCATACTTAAATCGGCAGAAACTGTTTGCAATATCAACGAACGTACAACTTGACACCGTTTCGAAAAGCTTTGTAACTAGTTTCGAAAAGGATGGTCGTGGACGTTCTTCTGTTATTGCTAACATCCAATTTAGTCGCAACCACAATAACTCAAGATGTTGCAGAGGAACCAAATGTTGACAGGCACAAAGTCAGACTACTGTTGAACAAACCAAAGAAGCAAAAAAAAAAAAAAGCTCGACAAATGAGTGCCGTGCTAGCTGAAGGAAAATTTTTTAAATCCGTTCTAAATTCTGATCTTCACTTCTCTCTGCGTCATAAACGATTATTTCTTGATAGCGTTGACATGTGGCAAATGATGGATTCTGTGAAATAACTGATGGCATTCCGTACAGTGGCTAGACAGATGAAGCACCAAAACATTTCCCAAAACCAGACGTACATCAAAAGATAATGGTCAGTTTGGTGGTCAGTAAGTGGAATCATCCATTACAACTTCCCGAATCCATCACAGCAAAGAAGTATTGCCAGGAAATCGACAAAATACACCAAGAACTGCAATGTTTACGTCCAGTATTAGGCAATCGAAAAGCGCCAATGATTTTGGGCCCCTTTCTGCAAGGGAAGGTTTTGAACAACCAAGCAGCAGCGCAAAACATCCGAGAATTCATTAATTCCAGGATAAATGGACTTTCTTCTAGTTGGGGAAAATATGTACATGTATATTCTAAAATTTCTTATTTTCAATCAATAACAGCTTGTTCTAAGCTGAAATGTACTGTTTGTTTTTGTTGAATAAAGGTTGTATTGATTTGTTCTTAGTATATTCCAAATTATTACTCTAATGACACAGATTTCCAACAGATGTATACTTTTTTTTCTTTCATATTTGTTTCTGTTATCGTGACATTTCATCAGGTGAGCACATGTAGGTCGTCATGGCAGCTAATGTAATATATATAGTCCAATGGTTGCAGCTATTTCTCTTACTATGTATACATCGAGTGACATTGAACACATCTTCAAGGTTTTCACTGACATTTTAACAACGGAGGCCATCAAAGGTTGAACTGTTCTAGCCGTTTTTGTGTCTGTAGACAAAATGGTATGGTCATGAGCATTGGAACAGTTTTGTCATCACTATTCCACCAGTTTTCTTGAATCATATTTAGTCTCCAGAATCTAACTGTTTTTTTTTTTTTTTTTTTTTACTCTATTTTGGATGTTTTCCTGTGATTTCATGGGTAGAACTTTCGACAATTTTTTTTTTCTAGCATTACTTGAAATTTTGACACAAGTCTTTTAACGTCCGGCGTTGGACATAAACCTTTCCCAGGATCTGCCCCATTTTTATATCATGGGTGTTGCAGAGCTAATATTTTCTAAATTTGTCTAGTACATCTGTCCATCTTGTATTTTATGAGTTGTGATATCCACTGGTTGTCTGTTATTCCTTCAACATAGAAAACTTATATAACAATGGACAGGCTAATAGATTCTGTGTCTCGGATTCCCGTCTTTTTTGTTTGTTATGTATATATGTGTGTGCGCTATCTTGTGATCCCTCCATGTGAGGTTAAGCATGATTTTCTCATGTGTACGTTGCATGTTTGTCAGTCTCTCTTGGTTAGGTTCCATGTTTCAGCTCCATGGGCGACTATCGGGAGGATGCATTGGTTGTCAATTCTTCTTTTTAGGATTATTATCGTCTTGTTTCTCAAGGTTGAGCTTGCTCTGCCAAAAGCTTGCCATCCTTAAGTGATTCTTCGCTTGATTTCTTCTTCCTTTGTGGGTTTCATCGAGATTCGTTGGCTTAGGTCGATGTAGTGGTTTACTTTCCCCAGTTTTACATCTTCGATTTTGACAGTTATATCATTTATTCTTTGTGATTATTGCACATGATTTCCGTTTTACTTGAGTTCTTGTGTACGCTTTTTCGTTTTCTTTTAGTTCATCTGGCGTTAGTTGGAGGTCGTATAAGTTCTCTGCAAAAAGGACTGTGTCGTCTGCAAAGCTGGGGTTACTTAGATATTCGCCGTCTATTTTGATTCCTCGATCTTCCGAAATCTAGACAGGGAGAATAATCTCGTGGCAGACTGAGAGTTTGGATGAGCTGATATCACCTTGTCTGAACACTTCCACCCTCGAAAAGGGGGGAAGAGTCCTAAAGTAGCCGTGTTGCTGTGATTACATACATATATGGTGTAGTACTTAAACGTATACAGGGTCTACAACTTGTAGAGTGATGGCCATCATGACCATGTGAATTGCTACAGCGAGTGGCATTTCGTATTCTTTATCTTTCAGCTGATTTATTGAAATGGGGATGGTCCAAGGTCGAGTTGCTTCTTCTGAATCCAGCCTGTTCCCGTGGTTGGTTTTCATCGAGTGTTTTACGTGTTACACTATGCTCAGTTTCATTTTTTGAAGAATGCATTACCTCATCTTTGATACTAATTCATTGGTGAACTGTAAAATCCAACAAATTGCTTAAAGTCACATGAGTGGCGATTAGCTTCGTGTTTTGTTTTTTTTTTCTTTCTTGAATTTACTGACAAAGGCATTATCCTCCACACAAACACATACACGCACTTTTTATCGGTATTATCCAACTACAGCTACCTGTCGTTCTAATAGTACGGACGCAACCATTGTATTTTGAGGTGAAGTATACGCACTTCAACGTGCGTGCCCAAATCTCGACAAACGTCTCTCTAGTATTTGAACAAATGTTATTCATTATATTTCTTTCACTAAGTCACTAGCTCAACCCAGAAAGTTATATGCTCTTTGACCTTCTGCTTCTGGAGAATTCAAATAACATGACTAGAATCCCCGTCATCCGCAGTTATTGGGGTTCAAGCACTTATGGTGGTGTTACTGCAATCGAACGACTTATGTGATTCCACCACACGCGTACGTACTGTGGGCAAAGGCAAGAATTGCTCAGTCCCATCGACTTTCGCGGCGAGCAAACAGGTTTATCTATGACTCAACTCTGTTAGTGCAATGTGGGGATGCCAGTCGGTCTTAGGACGAGATGATGAATCCATCGGGATACAACTGATAGCTGCATAGTTTCCGCTTATTGCATACAAAACGCAGTTTTCTTAATCAGTGAGAAAAATGCTAAAAGTGAAAGATTTGCTAATTGTTTGTGGATTCAATTCAGAGCTGATTCGTTATTGGTGGGTGTTATTGAGTGCTAAATAGTGATGGTGTCTACCTAGAGAATTAATCTTAATTTCTGATAACATAGTGCTGCACAAGCTTCCGATGACGCCCCAAAAAAGCATTTGGAGAGACATTGCAACTTTGCTAAGTGCAAACTGTTCGGCATACATTCAACGGGTTCAGATCGGGGAATATGGATACTGAGCAATGCGTAAAAATGAAATATTTTAAAACATCCTCTTCTATTTTTCAATCAATAAATCGGAGGTAATGGTAATCCTTTGTCTTACAGATATAAAATACGGTAGTTGAACACCGCATACAAAGGCTCCTGAAAGTATGACTAAACAACTTATTGATCAGATATTAACACAATGAAGTTAAAGCCATTAATTTGTTGTTTATCAGAAACCTAGAATGTCGAAAATCATTAATGCGTCTCAAAAGATTACGATAGTTACGAACGCCGGATATACTGTTTCCGCCGTTACTTGGACGAGTTAATGGTGTTGTTGTGCCCCCTATACTTTTAGTTTGGAATTTAGTATGAAACTCTTCTTTTAGCTAGGTATCCAATACGTCACTTCCTCTGACGACCCCTATGAAACCCCTGGACGCACATGGTCCAGTGCTCACTAGCTCTAGCACCACTAGCTGGGTACGCTTCTAGCCCCGGCCTCTGTGGCTGGCCATTCTCTCTCTTTCTTTCTCTCTGGCCCAATGCTCCATGGCGCCAGTATTCATAGCTGGCCATGCCTCTGGCCCCGGCCCAAGCCTTTGCAGCCGGCCACTCTCTTTCTTTCTCTCATGTTCTATGTCTTTCATAGACTGTTCGTCGAGAGTCTGACAGCGTCTGAGAATAGCCCCCAAGTTAACTTACTTACTTGGCAGTAAGGCTCACACACTGAACCCGGTTTCCACGTATCTTGGAGTAATCCAACTATACGGAATCCACGCGTTCAGACAACTCCGACGCCAGCACTATCAAGACAAGAGAACTCCCACCTTTGCTATCTCTTCTCCTAACATTACTTTTCTCGATCGATCGTATTAACGTTACCCGTACATGTACCTCATCTTTATTCTTGTATTAAACGTACGTATCTTGTCTAGCCATAATTCTTGTATGCGTTCATTCCTCTTTATTTCAATGTACGTCCAACTTTCTGGTGACCCCAAAAGACCCCACATTTATAAACTGGTGACTCCTCGCTATAGTGTAAAATGTCCTGATGATGAAATTAATGTATTTTTGTTGTTTTTTGTTTTTAACTTCATCGCATAAATATCTGATCAATACGTTGTATACATGTACTTTTTGGAGCCTTCGTTTGATGTGTTCATACTTTACGTTCGTATAATCAAGGATTACCATCACCTCCACTATTTTTTTAATTCGATCTTCATGAAGATCGATTAGACAAGGAGTATCTTAGTTGAGGGGATATTTGATCCCCTTGTCTCACAGATATTTACTGCAAGCCTTGGAGGCACATTTCTGAAAACTGACAAAAGAGAATAAAAATAAAGGAAGGATACGATATTGTGATGGCATTGTTATAATATCGAACTAAGTTACAGAACATGCCGAGGGATCTAAATAGTGAAATCCACAAAATGATTGAAGATGGACGGAATTAAGACAAAAGTAATGTTCAACAACAGCACCCCTAAAAAACCGTATTAGGGCAAGGATTTAAACGAGGTTAAGGAATACTTTTCCCAAGTCGATTGATGAAGTTGGAAAGAGACATTGAAAGCGCCCTTAAAAAAAAAAGATCCTTGTACATGATTTTTGTAAATATAAAAGTATATTGAAAAGCACCTTACCAATACGCGTAAAGTTTACAGTGAATGCATAATGCCAGCTATGACGCACGGGGGTGCAAGACAGAAATTAACTGAATCACTGGAAACGAACTCAATCACGCAAAGAGCAATTGAAACAGCGATTCTAAAAATACCACTAAGAGATAGAGAAAAGATCAAACATTAGTTTAAAACATAGAAATAAGAAACAATAATTGAGAGGGGATGAACACATAGTAAGGAGAAAGGATCACAAGTGTGAAAAAAGTTTGATTGGTGACCTAGAGATAGCAAACGCAGCAGGAGAAGACCAGGTATAAAATGGAGAGATGAGATAAGTTTGCCGGTTTGATAAGGTCAAAATTATCGACATAAGGAGCTTACACGTGCTTTTGTCCAACAGTGTACGCAGCGGCTGCTGCTGATAATTTCGCTAAAACTGAAGCCAAGGTGAAATCATCAAGGGAAGTAACTCTATTTGCTTGTTCACGTCAAGGGAGATAAGCGTGCAAGCAACCTCCTCTGTCTATGGTAATGGGGTTCGCTTCGGAATCCGCTCCGGTGAGGTATGTTTTCTGTTTTAATTTTCTAACTATGAACAGGAATTCTTTTTAGCTTACCAAAAACAGATCGTCAATTCTTTTCTGATAATAAGATTCGAATTGTATGAAAGCTTGCTATCACCGTCGAGAATTAGACGTAACCTTCGCTTATTCTTGACCTGATGCCGGGGGTAAAGAAAAAAAATTACATAACCGGGTAGTGAAAAAATGTTTTCATTTGAAAATAGTTTCTCCTCTTGGGATTTTTAATAAAATTTTCTCTTGTTTATTTCTTATTTGATTTCATTGTTGTTTGGTGACATGTCTACAGTTTAATTGATTTTTTTTTAATTACTCATAACTTGAAACATTCAGGCCAACAACAACAATACGGTTAAGTGATAATTTTTCAGCGAAAAAACTCGATAGAAAACGTCTTAATGAATTAATTTTATCAAATTAGAATAATTTACAACGATTATTGTTAGAAAAGCAGCAATTAATGGGTCTTTTTTGTTAAGGCTGGGCTTCTGTATTTTAAAATTATGGACGTTAACTTTGTGTAGAGACTTAGTTGCATCTTCACTTTTTTTTCTCATCGGAAACGATGGGAGACTTAGTTGCATCTTCACTTTTTTTTCTCATCGGAAACGATGAAAAATTAGGTTTCTTTCTTGTTAATCCTCAGCAAGAAAACAAAAATCCTACTCCTAGACCCTAAACCTTGAAGAGGATCAACGAAATAAACATTACATATCAATTCCCGCGGTCTTTTTGAGAAAATCCTGGTCTGATGTGGGGACCAGCGAAAAATCTCAAAGAATGCGGTATGCAAAATCAATATCTTGTTAATTTATTTATAAGTTTTTTTTTGGCAGCAACTCATCCTACCCGTTAAGTGTTCATGGACAAACCTACCCTCCCGCCAGAAAAAATTTCTTTCCAAGTAATTGATTAGAGTATGAGGTACTTTTTACCGATCTTTCTTAAATGGTCGCGGGTCTGTGTCAGCCATCTTTGAAAGCAACTAGGGACGGCTAGATTTGAATAACACAACAGGTCTGTATCTTGATATGCTTGGATTCATAAGGATTAAGTGAAATATTAGAGACGGGACGGTACCATTCTCCATTATGTATATATATATATATATATATATATATATATATATATATATATATATATATATTATTCTACAACAAATATTTCTAATATTTTCTGTATTGTATAATGCTTTCCATCCTAATTAATTTATCAACTTTTAAGTTTTTCCAATCTGTTGTCCATATCAAATGATTATTCTGAATTACTGTTTTACTGGGTGGATTCAATAAGAGAAAAAAAGAGAGAAATTGAAGGATTTCTCCTTCTTCTGAAAGAAAATAAAAGTAAGAATTTTGATTTATTCAATTTATCATAAATAAATATCTATTAATAAACACATCCAATGCTCATGTGTCTAACAAGTTGAAGGGAATAGGATTAAATGAAATATTTTATTTTATCCTATCCTTAATAATTCTATTTAATCCCCAGTTCCTTATTTTACTTAATCCCGTCCCTAATACCTTATTTGATAATTCAATACATTGAATATATATATATATATCTATGTATATATATATATAAAATTTCTTTTGAACCTTATAAATTTGGGAAAGTCAAGACATGTTTGGGCCATCTTTTGTAGATTGTTGCTCGCTGTTCTTGAAAACAACTATGGAAGGCCAGAATTGACTCTTTTGCTCAAGTAGGGTAAAACTAGAAAAGTGTATACTGTAACCAATTACTTGAATTTTGGCTTATCTTGTTTCAACTATGAGGATTTACCCCTACTTCTCATTTGAACTGAGGGTGTTTTGTCCAAAGGGAAGTTCTCCTAAAAGGTTTTTGTCAAGACCCCAGTGAAAATATGTATGTTCAGTATGGCGAGAATAACAAGTCATTACTTGCAACATCATTGAATGTTCATAGGTGGATTCTTTATTAACTCAAGCAATAAATATTACCTACTTTGAAATGAGATTATACATACCTTAAAGTGTTCCAGGATTTTTTTACATGGTTTGATTTCATGTAGAAATTGCAACTAAAAATAAAAATCTTGTACATGTGGTTTGATTTCATTTTAGAAATTCAAACCTTGTACAAAAAAATCTAATTTTTGGTTTTTGTTTCATTTTCAAAATAAAAATAACATCTGAGGGTTTCTATCTTGGCTTTATCAGTTTACAATTTTACGTTTGGTATCAAGAGGTTTATACCAATCACTGAGGCCCCTTAAAAATGGTACTCACTGCCTCTGCCCTTAGCACAAGGGCTACGATTAAGGAACCTCTGCCTGAGGTAAAGGGGTTACAGCTAAATTACGTTGGATACACGTGAGATTACCATAGTTGGGCTACATAATGCTTGGTCTGTACCATGATGGGAGACTGCTGGAGAATAGCAGAATAAAGCCTTAACAGGCTTGGAAAGCCAGAAATGGGTCTTACTAATAATTGCCAGTGTGTACCTAACCCGCCATACCCTTGATGAGGGTATGAGCAGAGTGTGATGGTACATACATACGTAAAGAAGTTGGAGTATAATGCTAATCTAGTGTGAAGTTGTCTATATGTAAGCTAGCTATGATAGATTGCTTGTGTTATTGTTGGTATAGACTCCCTTTTTCACACAGTAGTATGTTTCATTATACATTTTTGATTGCTTAAGTTGAAGAAAGGTGAACATTCAATGCTATTATGTGTAAGTAATAAGAAGAAAGATTGAATAGATTGTAAAATTCATAAGAGATTTATTTTATCTTACACATGTTACAGTAAGATAGTGATTTCATGAAATTTTTAGTTTCACAGTCAGTGTACTAATGATTAACTAGCTTATGATGCAGACCATTGCTACTGTAATGAATCCGATCCTTACTGGGTGCCCCACTATTCTGGCCTTGTGTCAAACCTAGCTAAACTTGATAAATATCGAGTATATTCTGCTTCAGTGTTTGTGCTTATTAGTTTGACCCAAGGCCTCAGTGAGGAACCATTTTTGAAATTTCACTCAGCTGGAAGGCAGGTGTCAGTTGCAATGTTATTTAGTCTCTGGGGAATCCCCAGCAATCTATTCTTAGCATACAAATTAGCAAAAAAAAAACCCTTGGCACTGAAGGTGTTAAAGGTCACAAAAATTGATAAGACTTCTGCAGTTTGTTTATGGTTGTCTCCCTTAGCTCTCTGTCTTCCACAACTGACCCACAAGGCAATAGGTTGTGGGTTCATAGATAATATCTTATCTTACAACTTCTTTTTTTCTTTTCTTTTTTTTTCTTTTTTTCTTTTCTTTTTTTTTCTTTTTTTCTTTTCTTTTTTCTTTTTCTTTTCTTTTTTCTTTTTTCTTTTCTTTTCTTTTTTCTTTTTTTCTTTTTTCTTCTTTTCTTTTTTTCTTTTTTCTTTTTTCTTTTTTCTTCTTTTCTTTTTTTCTTTTTTCTTTTTTCTTCTCTTCTTTTTTTCTCTTTTCTTTTTTTCTTTTTTTTTTTCTTTTTTCTTTTTTCTTTTTTCTTTTTTTCTTTTTTCTTTTTTTCTTTTTTCTTTTTTCTTTTTTTCTTTTTTCTTTTTTCTTTTTTTCTTTTTTTCTTTTTTTCTTTTTTTCTTTTTTTTCTTTTTTTCTTTTTTCTTTTTTTCTTTTTTTTCTTTTTTTTCTTTTTTCTTTTCTTTTTCTTTTTCTTTTTTCTATTTTTCTTTTTTTCTTTTAAACTCTGAAAGGGTCATCATTTCTTTTTGATTTTGTGATTGTGTATAAGTTTTAAACAGATAGGTCTGATTAATCACTCAATAGAAACCGTCATGCGACCGTCTTTTTGCAGCATGCTGTGTTACGGCTGATCAATTTAAATTTGGATTGAAGGGTGACAATTGATTATGTTACGACTTTTGTTTTTTGTTGGACTCTAAGAAGTCTAAATTTTCAAAAAAAGCAAGCGTGTGCACAACCGTACTCTGAGGGACCGATTTAGAATAAACTCACATTTTAAATTGAACCCTCTACTAAAATCCTATTGTAGGTAGGAATATTGAGAAAAACAAAAAAAAATTTTTCTAGACATAAGGAGTAAGTGTTGAAATTTTCAGCCCTTTAGCTCCATTGTTGCTACCTGTACATGTGATACGTACATAAATAGCCAGCCAGACCAGCTTAAAAGCAGAAGAAACCTATGTTGTTGGTTCCCGATGATAAGCTTCTGATTACATACGTTCAAGAACATTGGTATTCTTATTTACATTTTTAAGGTCCGTAATCACAAGTACAAATTTTCACTGACTCCAGTTTCTAATTAACGTTTACTTAAAAACATTTCTTTTCTTAGTAAATTTCATCTAGGTATTTGTAAATATTTCAAACACATAATGGCAGATGTATAAAGGTTGAATTTATATGAAAATGAGCCTGATTTTTTAGAGTTAATTTATGCCTAGAATTGGATTATCTGATATCCACACAGGTCAAAATCTAACAATGATTCTTATATTATGTGTGTGTGCATGAATATCTTTGTTGTATATGTGTGTGAGTACAGCTATGTAAATTGATAACCAGACCTCCCACCTTGGTAAATTATGAGATCTCAAGTTCAAATTTTTGTGGAAACAATTTTGTACAAATATTTTATAGAAAATTCAAGTTTTACACGTGTTATTCTATTCATCTCTTTCGGTCTCTTTCAGAATGTAGTGCTTTAAAGATGCTCATGACGCTGTCCCCGGCCTACCGGGTATCTCGTCTTCTCTGTAGCCCAAAATGTTGCAGTTTACACATATCGGCAGGGTAAGTTCCAATCTCATTGATATTACACAAAGTTCAACAGATGCCAAACTCTGGTCATCAGTGGGTGGGATCAGTAAAAAAAAAAAAAATCTCCACTTAAAACCAGTATCCTTTAAAATTCTGTTTGATTTCTTCCGCTTGATTCAAAATAGTGTCTTACCCCAGGTTTAGGAGCTGCAGGGTCCAACCAGAAACCTTTTTTTTTTGCTGAGCTCCAAGTTCTGTAGATTCTTAGAAATAAACTTCATTATAGATTTTAAATCCCTATAGTAGAATGGAAAGCAATCAAATGTACCCTCGAAATTTGAAAGAAATAAATTTTTATGCTGTTCTATGAACTTGTTATTCAAGAACAGTTAAAATAAAAAATAAAAAAATCCTGACTATAAACAGTATAAGCTAGCACTACTGACTTTCTGAGAATTTCGAAAAAAATCAAAATCGTTGCTGGTCTGTATAAAACCTGGAATGCAGTGTAAGTGTATATTGTGATGTGTAGTTGTATGTATTTATAAAGACAAGAGTAGATTACCCTAGTGCAGATCCCCCTTAAGCATGGGGCCCAATAGGGAGCAATCGGCCCTGTTTTACTACAAATCAGGCACTGAAAGAAAAGCCACAACTTGCTCCAGTTCCAGTTCCTCCTTCCTTTCACTGAGTAAGACTCAGAACAAAATTTCCTCTTGCACAATATGTTGTTTTTGCTTGTAAAAGTTTGACTTTTCTACATATATTAGATGACTCATATATGTAAAGTCTAACCAAGAGACAGACTCACAAACTGAGAAGCCTGCAACGTGCGCATGAGAGAATCATGCTCAACCTTGTATGGAGAGATCACAAGAGAGCACGGTATATCGGGAAGGAAACGGGAGTCTGAGACATCATAGAAACTATTGAAAAACTTAAATGGCAATGGGTAGGCCATGCTAGAAGAATGGTGGACAATCAATGGACATCATGACTCACAGCATGGATCCCCAGAGATCACATGCAAAACTGAGGCCAACAGAATATAATATGGAGAGATGAACTAGACAAATTCAGAAAATACTGTCTCTGCATCACCCTTGGTAGAGAATTGTGACAAATCCTGGGGAAGATATTTGTCCAATGATGGACGTTAAAAGACTGATGATGATATGTTAAGTCAATAAGTCTGTAGCCTAATGGAAGAAGAAATCATTTCTCTATTAATAACACCGATCGATCACTATATAGTGTAAGTTTCAGCTCGAAATTCAGCTAATAGCTGTGTGTTAGGCAATAGATTTCTTGATCTACCTGCTAAGACAAAAACTTATCTACATGGGCTATGTAGCAGCAGCTGTCACTGTGCAGTACTAATAATAAATCTCATGTAGGTGAGCCACAGTGAAAGGCAGAGAGGATCTAAAATTCACACATGGCCCATATGGATTATTACATACCAGGAAATTAAATTTTTGTAAACGAGACCTACCACAAAAATATGTATGATGAAATATTGAATATTCGAACAAGTCTCTCTACACAATGTTGATTATGAAAGAAATCTTGAAAATATGTCTCTGGTTTACTGATAGTTGCTGTAGACATTAGGGGCTGCCCTAACCTCATTTGATAACACTGGAAAGCAGTTCTCAACTTTTTTTACCTTTTTTGGCCACGGTCTCTGTAGAAACTCTTCTTGGGTTCAAGGTACCTCTGTCAAAAACGGACACAAGATGAACAGGTTGACAGAAATTAATTATCATTATTTCAGTTTATGACCCTTTTTATATGTTCCAGAAGCCTCCGGAGTGCCTTATGACATCAACTGAGATCGGCATGTCTAGAATATTCACAATGCAAAGGAGGTTGTTATTTGACTTATTATTAAAGAATTGGGGTCAAAATACATGAAGACTAGCATAGGATTTTGCTCTTGAAGTTACAGTTGACAATCACTAATCCAGCACCATTGATTTCTGAGCAGTGCCAATCAATGAAGGTTTACCTCAAAACAATATCTAACCACCCTATCATACCATTAAAATACCATGTACATCAGTACCAGTTGAATGATAGAAGAAATGAACCATTGAATGGAAAGCTATCATAATTTCAATAAAGAAAATGTGCTATAAAGACACAAATAAACTTTATTTTTAATATATAATGCGTAGTCTTTCCGCTTCATAGCACAGAATGAACTTCCTTTATTCAATGAAGCCTCAACTAAGGTTTTAGAGAAAATGTTAATAAAGTTAGAAAACAAACATGAATTACTTGTCTGTGTTCACAAGAGCATGATATTAGATGAATTGATCTTTCATACATGGTATGATTTCATTTTAGATATTCAAACCCTGTACAAGGAAAAATTAATTTTTGGTTTTTATTTCATTTTAGAAATTAAAATCCAAAATAAAAAGAATTATACATGGTTTGATTTTATTTTGAAAATAAAAAACAACATAAAATAAAAACCTGGTGTTTTCTATCATGATTTTATCAATTTACTATTAAGGTAGGGCTACAATTTCATGTTTGTAATGAGGTCTATACCAATCACAATGACCCTCGAGTACTTGCCTCTGGTTCGATAGGCTGTAGCTCGATTCACCCCGCCCCCCGAGTCATACCAAAGACCTTAAAAATGGTACTTGTTGCCTCTGCCCTCAGCACAAGAGCTACAATTGAGGAACCTCTGGCTGAGGTAGAGGGCTTACGGCTAAATCATGTTAGATTACCATACTTGAGCAACTGGAATTGACCCAGTGCCACCAAAACAATTCACTGGAGGTTGGTATGGTGCTCCAAGAAACTTGAAATTACAGTGGCACAGAAAATTAGAAATTGGTGCTGAATTCAGAAAAGAACTAGGGTTAATATTTGCTTCAGGTTCGTAAACTTCATTGAAGTTCATTAACTTCATAACAGTTATCGCTTGCCATTCATGTTTTTGATATTTTTCGGTTCAATCTTGAATAATTTATTGTGAATACCCTTGGGAGTTTTGTGGCACACTGCAAAAAAAAACTCATCATAGAAAATACGCAGTACAATATAAACAATACGTTAAAAGTTAAAGAAATTGTAAATAAATATATATTTATGGAATAGCAACTACCGCAGACTTGTAACAAAAAGTGGCATGTGTCGATAAAAACATCTTGAATTGGTACATCATTAATTTTATGATAATAATCTTTGTGCTAATAAGAAGAAAGATTGTAGAAAATTATTAAGTATAAATTATTTATGTTAACAATAGAGCTAGAGATAATTGTAGTTGAGAACTTGTTTATACTTGCAAATGGGTTAGTCAAATGGTATTTTAGACGTTGAAAATTTTTTTCCCAATCACAGTAATTTAGTTTTTCATTGATTGAATGCATATTTTTTTTACTCTATGCGTTACTGAGTTAGTTTGTAAAATTGTACATTTATAATTTGGGAATAATGAAGTGTTTGTGTATCAAGAGGTTTATGGTTTTGGGGGGGACCGAAAGGGTGGAGGGGGAGCACCCCTAAGCCCTGTGAATGACAAAAAGGATAATTGTAGTTCAATTTTTCAAAGGGAGATAACTGATAATGCTGGTGCTATTGCTAGCCTATTTCAGACATTTTAGTTTTTATGAACATATTCCATCTTACCTAAGGTTAGGGTTTGGGTTGCAATTAACTACAAAAATAGATTAATGAATCTTCATCGATAGTTGCAAGTGTATATTCTTTTTTGTTTTAAATGTCCTGAACCGTTGCTGTAATTTGCGCTTCAGCTGCAGCGTGTCAGCATTATCAGTTTTCTTTTGACAAACTGTCCTAGTTAAGTGTTATGAAGTTAATGTACTTGAATCAAATAGTTACCAGAACCGGATTAGTGAAAGTCTGCTGTATAAGTGTGCCTGATGCCTTCCTTAATATCTTGAATCCTTCTGTTGTTTTTATATCAGGTTTGCCACGAAGAAGATAACGCACTACGATGTACTCGGCATTGCTCGTGATGCGAGTCAAGAACAGATACGAGCAGCATATGTAAAAAAATCAAAAGAACTCCACCCAGATTTGAACCCAAATGAACCACGTACACACGAGAAATTCATCCGAATGACTGAGGCCTACAACATACTGATCAAGGAGACCTCCCGCCAGGAATATGACATGAGTCTCAGTGCTTTCGTTGAGAGGCAGAGAATGCAGCGCTCGACTTACTCTAGTCATACGACTGCCAGCAGTTCCACACGGCCCGGGAGTAGCTTCCACCAACCGTAAGTCCACAATAACTTTTTAAACCTTCCTCTAAGACTTTTTGGAAATTCCGTGATGGATCTTTTGCTATTTGGGAATAGAACGTTAACCTTTCACACTTCGCATTAGTTCAATGGGTGACCAGATTTTGTGCTCTTAAAAAAATTTACTTGTAACTTGTGTGTCTGTTCTTATATGACTGGAATTGTTCTGCCACTGCAGGCAACTCCAATCATTGAATTTTGCGGTGTGTTGTCATCTGAGTTTCATGCCAATTTAACTGCTCGGTGAATCAAGTAAGAGTGTCATCGTTAAGGAATGTTTGTCCATAACATTATTAGAGACTGTCCACCAAAACTGCTAGCATTGGTTTCTTCAGTTTTTAAGCTTGTCTGGCTATGAATGTATCATGTGTACAGGCCGCACCAATGGAGCTAGAGGGTTAAAAATTTAAATATTTTATTTTTGTGTTTTTAAAAAAAAACAAACTTTTCTTTCCTTTTTTTTTTTTTTTTTTTTTTTCTTTAAATCGTCCCCAGAATAGGTTTTTAAGGGGGTGGGGTTCAATTAATAATGTAAGGTCATGCTGACCTGATCCTTCAATCTATTTCCAGCAGCTTTTACACTTTGTTGTGATCACAGCTCAAGGAAAGGTGAGAGAAGTAACTTATTCACTGATCACCCTTTTACAAATTTTTCAATTGATCACCCCCTACTCAGCATGCTGCTTGAAGACATTGGTCATGTGAATGTTTCTATTGATTGACTTGCCAGACCTGTTCTCTTTATTCGTTCATTCATTCCTAAGAATGAACGTTACGCATATATCATATCTTCCAATATCTAATCTACATAGTGATAGCTTTCTTTAATACTCATCCAAATATTTTGTTTTTAGATGATGATAATCCGTAATAATCTTCTTGTTCCTCAATTTTTTCTAATATATCTGTAGGTACATTGTATCTTCCTATGTCTAATCCTCAGTTGTAGACTGGATGCAGTTGTCCCCCTTTATCTACAGAGGATATCTTCCTTGATTCCTAGCAGATGTTTGAAACTACTAAACCTTATATAAACGTTATGTTTTTTAATACATACATACCTATGATAAAGTTGGACAACCGTTGCCATCAAAGATGGCGAAGCGTTCTCTCTTTTTTTTTCTTTTTTTCAATTTTTTTTTTATAAGTGCATGTGTTTGTTTGAGTATTCCAGCACTCCTGGCCATACCGATTTGTCTGCAGACTTGAAAATTGATATCTGTACTCACTAGACCCCTTCTGTTTTTTTTTTAATTTTTGGTAAAAAGGCTTTTTTCCGACAGGTTTAATGATATCTAGATCCTCCAGGATCTAGAAGTTTCATTTACTCTAATCTAGATGTTTTCCACTGGAAAATGCCTGTGATGTCATAAATAGAATTTATTCTGACCATATTTATCCTTTGATGGAATATGCCTTATATGGCCTAATGTAAAATAAAATGTCAAAATTTCAAGAGATTATCTACAATAACTAATAATAAAATAGAACAATTATGATAATATCCTGTAATAAAAGTTATGTGACAGAAGAATTGTTCTCACTATAAGATTCAGCATGGGATTTTTATTTCTTTCCTAATTAAACAAGAACTTTCACCTTTCCACTTAAAGGAAACACTTTACGGCTTCTCTTCAGCATATCCAAGTTACCAGTATCACTACTTCTGTGCTTTGGGACCGTTATTAAGTAAAATTTATTAATTACTTCTGGGTTTGACTGCAGTTAACTGAAACCGTGGGAAATGAGACCATGGATAAGTAGGGACCACTGTACTATAATATTTATATTTCATGCTTGAATGATAAACTATTTGCTCCCACATACGAAGGATTACGTGCTCAAATACTGCTTAACATAGTTTCCAAGAAGTTCATTCCATTAAGTGTAGAGAAACACTTTGGTGTAGACGTTTACAAAACTTTAAAATTTACAGCACACTACCAACAGAAAATCAACCTATCGAATAAAATGCTAGGTTATCTCTGCCTCACCATTGAGAACATCGATATGGAAATATTTAAAGATTCTGTATAAAGCACTTGTCAGTCTACATTTGGAATTTAGTTCCTGTATTTGGTCACCCCGACACAAATTTAACCAAGACTCTAGAAAGAAGATCTACAAGGATATTCCCCAGCATCAGACATCTGTCATATTTGGGGAAAAACTGAAAGAGCTTGATCTGGGGACATTTTTCTCATAGAAGAACCTGTACTGATTTACTGGGTGTATACAGGATAACTTCAAGTCTACAGGCCATTGACCAAAACTGTAAGTGTAGGATCTGTCCTGATAAAATCATGCTAAAGCCCTCCCTAAACAGTGAAATCAGAGGTCACAGCAAGAGGCTACAAACCAAAACAGCCATGGAAGTTAGAAATCACTTCTTCTCAAACAGATCCGGTCCCATGGGGAAGAAACTATCTGAAGCCACAGTTTCTTCTCCATACATAAACAATTTCAAATCAGATCTTGGGCACAAAATGTTTGAGAACGAATTTTAAAGCTAAATCATAAACCACAGCAGGACTTCCTAGGTTGACCTTTTCTAACTTAATATTGTCATGATTCAGATTCAAAGAAAAGAAAAATTCAGTTCCAAATAAAATTCCGACTTCAATTTTACTAAAAAGTTTGAACTGATTTAGACCAGACTATATTGGACTATTTTTACATTTTACAGACTAAAGAGTGGAGTCAGCAAACTTTTTTCAAGATTGGCCAGATTAGAAATGTTTTTATGTCTTGCAGGCTAAGACGTATGAAAAACGAAACAATGCCATTCTAAGGTTATAGAAACTGTTTTGTTCTTACATACTTTGATGTTATCTATTGTAGATGAATATACCTACATAAAATAACCTTTACTATCAATCAATGAGAACTATGGAATTCTTTTCTTTTCTTTTTTCCACTCCTTAAATAAGTATGTTGGCCTTGTGGAGTGGCTTTCCATATTCCAATCACCTAGAGAGTAATAGTAGGTCCAACCAAGTCAGACTGGTGGAAGGAAAGGAATTCAACTAAACTTTATTTAATCTCCCTAAAAGACTACATACCCAATTCTTGTAAAAAAGAAAATAAAAAACTATGTTACTAATTTTTGCATAAAAAAACCCAAAAAACTATCCTCCCAATTTTTGTATAAAAAAAACAAAAAACTATACTCCTAATTTTTGTTTGAAAAAAAAACAAAGCTATATTCCTAATTTTTGTGTAAAAAACCCCCAAAAAGCTATATTCTTAATTTTTGTATAAAAAAACAACAAAAGAGTATGTTCTCAATTTTTGTTAAAAAAACTGTTTCCATCTTTTGTAAAAAAAAACAAAAAAAAAAACAGATCTAAATTCCCAATTTTTGTACAAAAATAAAGAAAAACTTTATTCCCAATTTTTATTTTGAAAAATCAAAAAACTATAAAAAAAAAAAAATGAATAAAAAAACCTATAAAAACTCATTTGTTCTCAACTGTCTTTGACATTAAATAACCCATCACAGGTTCATATGCCATTGAGCTAACCAACCAACCTTCTCTTTCATATTTGGTATTTTTTTTTTTTTTTGTTTTTTGTTTTTTTGTGGTGGGAGAACAAAATATTGTCAAATTGTGTTCCAAATTCTGTAGTTTCTATAAGCCTGGTCGACAACGAATTTTCACCAGACGTATTTAGGCATACTTTATGTATTTTTGGATACTGATTCCAAAAATTATCCACTTTTTTTTTTTATCATGTCTAGTTTTTATAGTGAGATGAAAGATGCATTTTTGCATGTAACTCTTAATAGAGTACCATAAGGGTTCTTGAGCTCAACGCCTGCCCTGCATAGAATCTTTTAAGTATATCTTCTGCATATTCTGACTGGTACAAATCTTGTTTTCTTTTAACTTTCATCTATATCGCTTCATATACAGTAGAACTGAAAATAGGATAGCAACAAAATGAAATGAGCTAGAATGAAACAAACTCAGAATTCATAATCTGCATCAAAAATTGATCTAAAAAAGTTGCATTGCCACATTGATGAGAAAAAAAAAAGTTCAACTTTGTGTAGATCAGTGTAATCAAAATTGATTGCAAGTGGTGATCATTCAACACTGACCTATGAACTGATTTGATTTACTTCATCTTTGAAAGTGTTTTTACAAATTCATGTAGCGGAATCATCACTGGGTCCGATTAGGTGTTACTAATGTTTACGTGGTACTATATTTGCCTGGTTAGGCTGTTTCAGCATTCAGCTGTGAAGAAGTTACTGAACTATGGCAGCATCTAACAAATAAAATCCAGTTAGTACCTGCAAACATGAGAATATTCTAAATTTTTGCAATAAATCGATTCAACTCCATTGTTCGTAACTACATAAAGGTATCAAATTGAACTTCAGAAGTGAATTGATATCTAAGTTTTTTTAGATGAGGGATCATCAATTTGTGTAGTTTTTTTGTTTTTTTCAGACTGTTGTCCTTATCTTGGTTTATCTTCAGAACACAACATTTCAGCCGTTGTACCCTATAAAGTTCAAGTGGGTGTTGTAAATGGGATGGGTTTGGAATGTTGGGACAAGTCTTTAAAGTGTAGGGGCAGAATATCCTCCTTGTGCTGTCTATTCCCAGGTGAGAGAGTTCTGTAGGACGTAAGGGACATCAGCTAAAAAGGTTGTGTTCAAAAGATCAACCAAACGCAAAATAATAGTTTGAGAAAATCTATACATATCAAAGTAAATTAATTTCTTTTTTAAATCCTAATGTTTGTTTCTCAAATCTTTCTAACTCCATAGTACATTTTTGTTGGTCATTATGCACAGAAGTGTGTGATATATGCAAACTAATGTTTATTTGTTTGTTGTTTCTGAGTCCTGTAATAATGGATTGGTTCATGTGAAATAGATTAAAGAAAGGGAAGGAAAGCCAGTGTTTCTGTGACCTTGTCCATTGTCATGGCAGCAGCAGATCACATTCTACTACCCTTCATTTTTTTTTTCTTCTTGTACTGTTAGCCTTCTTTGTTTTCTTTCTTTTTTTTTAGATTATATGTGGCCAACTTAGTGATCACAAAGTTACTACAAAGAAGTTGCTAGATATTTGTATATATTGGATGTATAACTTGCCAAAATGATCAAAGATAGCAATAATCTTATCACACACACTACACAAAAGAATTTGATAAAAATGCTATAGTAACTAAGTCAATACCGCTCAAAATTTAGACATGACCTGTCCAAAAATTTCATAGCCAAATGCTTTTTGGAATGTTCAGATTTGCAAATTTGGCTGCGTTTTTTTCCTAATTTTTAAAAATAAAATATCTCATTTTGTGTTGGAATAAGTGGTATTTTTGATAGAATACTTTTTATCCATACTGCACAATATCAGATTTTTCTTACTTGAAATTTTGTCTTTTCACTTAATGTGCAATCACCTATAAAAGAGCTTGAGTTGAGTTGAGACTTGAAATTAACTTAGAATTAGAATACTTAAATTATTAAGGAAAAAATTACCTGATAAATAAGTATTCTGCTTCTTAGTACCTATCTATACATAAATAACACTGTTATTTTGACTGGTATATGCTAGTCTACATATATATTTAGTTTCTTTTCTGAATAGTTGTAGGAATTCAAATATATCCTTGAATTTTTTTTCATGGGTAATAGTTCTTTGAAAATAGAACCCAGTCAAATGTTTCTCTACTGAATGCTGCTAATGATATCATAAATTCCATGGAAGACATTGAGTAGACTTCTGACCAACCTAATGTATGTATGCTTTGTATATCGTCATTTTTTTGTGCTTTCCATGTGATTTTTAAAGTACTAATGGCGGGTTGGCTGAAAAGGCTTCCTGTGCATTGATAGTTACATGCAAAATCAATTATACGATATAATGAAACGGAAAAAGTATTCTTTTTGTTGATAGTGACTCAAAGTAAGAAATGGTGAGAAAAACAATGAAAGATGGATGAAATTCGGAACTAGATGAAGTGGTTAAAGTTTCATGTAAGTGAAAGTGTCGTACTGTCTGGAGATATGATGAAAGAACAAACAGAAGTTTCACAAAGAACTAGGATTAGGTTATGAGTGGTTTTAATGGGAGCTGGTTTCATCAGTTCAAGCAGCATTGTGGCTTATAGTTTTGGTCTGTGGGGTGAGAAACGTGATTCATGTGATATTTAACGGTATGATGATATTGTTAACTATTGCTTAGAGATTATGATTCTTCTGTGATTCGGCATTTTGACTAATCTGGCACTTCTTAGGTCCAAATGATGCCTGACGAGTGAAGGTTTGCTGTACCTAATATCAATGAATGAAATTATTTCGATCCAAGATATCTCGAGTTACTTCCCTTACAATTTCGCTGTGTAGGTTATTCCCCTTTGACGTTATTAACCCATTAAATGATAACAATTTCAGTCATCGCAGTTCAATGGCCAACACAATAAACTTACAGTTCTGTGATGGATGGCCACTTGGTTATGTCTGTTATTCAGGGCTTTTATTCTGCAATGGACAAGGGCTTTTTATCTTGCAATGGATAATTCTTACTCTTCATCACCTGCAGCAGTGAATGGGTTAAATGCTAAATGTTTAGTTCTTGAACATTTACCTCATCATCATTTTCGTATCATCATTTTGGGTTACCAAATGTTAATGCTCCCTCCATCTTTATATTAATTTCTGATGACCTTCAGGAATTCAGAAAGTTGTTCTTTTGTTCTAAGTAAATTTAGTTATATATTAAAGCAGTGAAAACTTACTATTTTTGTGTGGATGACATAAACTTTTTTTGACACTACACAAACCATGTTTGGAATTTTGTATATCCAGAGCTCTGCTCCAGACTTATCTCTCAGGTTTTAGCAGCAAAACTACCATCGTGTTAATGAAAACGTTTGCTGATTTTCATTTGATTTGTAATTCACTTATATCCTTTGTAGTTAATTGTATTGAAATGTATGTGTGTTTTAATGCTCCAAAATACAGTTTTAAATGATCAAAATAGTTTCTGCCGCTTTAATATATCAGGTAAACATAGTGACCTAGTTTACGCTGCTTAAATGTATAATTAACGTAAATTTATCAAAACCATTTGCGAGGAATTCCTTTACACATAGATTAGTAGACGGTTGTGTTTACATTGAATGCTCAGAATTGTGGTGCTGTCTAGACCAGCGGAGGGAATAAAAACAGACAATCCCCAAGAATGGAGACAATTGATTCATCAGTTGCGAAAAAAGTCACTGGGAAAAGAATATATGATTATGAGTGAGAAAGAAACAGAAAAAAGATTTTTAAAAAAGATTAAAAATAGATGCAATAATAATAATCTCCTAGAACTTTTCAAACTACTATTTATTCTGTGTATATTTGCTTTCTACATTTCAAGTGTGGGGAATATGCATATGCGTGTGTATACATGCTTATGTGTATATAATGATCAAGACTGCTGAGGAGCCATGTTAATATAACTGTTTTGTTTTAAAATCCCCAAAACGGTCACGTGGTAATCAACTAATAATTCCAGGAGGAAAATTTCACACATGGTACCATAATATCAAATGCTGTGTAAAACATACGAACACACAATCGGGTTGCATTGTCTACTTATTTCCTTCCTCAACCTCAAACGTGTAAACAGTTTCTGTGCTACCACCTCAAAGTTTTTTGAAAAAGGTGGTGGCAATCATCAAAATGCATAGAAACCTGCCCATATGATGAAAAAAATTTCCAAGGTGTAACTCATGTTTTTTTTTGTCTTGAATTTCTCTTTGCCTTCCAACTGTCATATTATCCCCATTTTATCAGATAATTTCACATCCACAAAACATATACATGTGGAATTGTGCATGAGTAAATATATCGCTTAATTACCATCCAGTTCTGCATAGGGCAGGGGTAGAATATCTGCTTGTGGGTCTGAAGTGAAGGTTTCGATCCTACCTCGGGATACTGGATGGGATATTGTATAGTCTTTAGCCTCACTGAAGAGTTGTAATATTACGAAATTGCTGTCTGTGGATGACGCAATTATTACTTTATGTATACATGCTTGCACTTGGCAACCATATCTCTGAATGTGCACTAATTTCATGTATAATACTCCAATAACCCCCCCCCCCAAAAAAAAATTCCCCAACCCCCATTGCCTCAACCAGGGCTTGACTGGCCATAAAAACAAAACAAAACAAAAATATTATAATAGATTTAAGACAGACACATCCAAGTAGTAAATTCTTGCTTGGAGAGGGACATGAACTATTTAGAAAGAAAGATAGTAGCTTTAGAGCCATGTTAAGTTGTGTCAAAGATAGAGAAGCAATTTTATTGCTTTTATTTTGATATCTGAAAAGTAGATGTTTCATATTTTGGAAAAACTAAGACATGAAGCATTTTCAATATCAATTCTAGTTATACTCCATCTTGATATTGTTACTCTCTATCACAGCCCTCTGGGTCGATGCACTCTTTGACCATTAAAACTAAAAGTATGAAAACAGAAATAAAGAAGTAGCCTTCAATGTAGATTTCAATTTGCATCCCACACTTCAAGAGCCCGTCTTTCTTTGTTTTATAACTTAGTAAGAGTACAGGTTCACCTGGACTATTGCCGTTAATTCATTCCGCTATTTTCCGTACTGTTTAAGGTCTTATTATAATTTAACATGTTTTCAATATACATTTAGTTGTACTAATTTGTACAGCAATACCTTAACCATACTGCATCAAAACCACACTATCCAAGATGTTCTTGTAGTTATATTTCCTAATTCTTTTGAACTTGTTTCTTTTTAATTATTTCATTACTAGCTTTACTCGATTTTTAATAATGATGAAGAGGTGAAGCAATATAATGTTAACATCTGCTGCTTTTTCTAAATTCGAATGCTACAAAATTTATTCAAGTTTAATAAGTCTTCACATCAATTTGTGACCATATTTTCCCTTTTTGAGGGGAAAAAATTGAATGAATTCTAGAATCCGCTCATAGTATATTCTAGTAGGCACCCTTAATAAATCATTCAATCCACCCTTCTGTTCATTGTGCAGATAAATATCATTATTATGCTGTGATGTATTATCTTGTTGAACGTGTTGATTCCTATACACAGTTTATTGTTTACTTCTAAAAGCATGTCAGATTAATGATTTTGCTTGACCATTGTTGAATCAATGCTAATTCATCCATAATACAAAAGAAACAACTTACTGTGTTGATTCCCATGCAAAGTTTGTTGGATCGTCAAGTCAATTATAATCCACGCAAACACAATAATTACCAATGAGCAGATGTCTTCTGTCATGCTAAAGACATAGTTGAATAAAAATTTCTTTCGTACTACTGATGTGGTGGAATAGTATTTCATTCATCTCCTAATGACGTAATAAAAATGCTGAATTTGAAGAATGATAGAAAAAATAGAAAAAGTAATAAAAATCAAGATAATTCTTTCAAATCTGTGATTAACAGAATTCTTTTCTCCAAGTTGACTGTGATGCAAATCTTCATTATCTTAGTATATAAAATGCAGTCATATATATGCCATCATTCTTGATGGCGCAGGTAAACTAGTCTAACCATAATACAGAAGAAACCAGTTATTATGATCACTTTGGGACAAAATCTTACGATTACATTAGGCAAAAGATGTACAGAGGAAGCTACTTATTGTGATCACTATAAATAAAGTGTTCAACAGTAACTTCTGGATTGAAGTATCCATAATAATGATGATCGTCTTTTTTTTGTGTGTGTATATATATATATATATATATATATATATATATATATATATATAAAATCTCTTTTAACTTTGGAATAGAGATAGGGAATTGTGTGTAAGTAAATATATTACTTGAATTCAACCTTACTGACCATCCAGTTTTATGTGGGGCAGAGGTAAATGCCAGCCTCTGGGTCTGAAGTGAAGGTTTCGATTCTACCTTGTGGCGCTGGATGGGATAGTGGTTAGTCTATAGCCACACTGAAGAGTTGTAATACTACGAAACAGCTGTCTGTGGATGACTCAATTATTTGATTATTATTATATATATAATATATATATATATATATATATGATATAGAGACAGAGAGATGCACCTATGTATGCACACACATACTACATGTTTGGGAAATTTGAACACTGTGCAAACAGCAGGCAAAAGAACTATTTTGAGGGGAAATGGTGGAAATTAGGTGATAGGGTAAGTGTAGGAGCTGGGTGGTCAAATTCCCTAACTTTTGCTTGTAATTCTGTATGGAAAAAAAATCCATTTATTTATTTTCATTAATATTGTTGGTCAACAGGGTTTGCTTTATATTCTCCCAATGGAGAAGATAAATCATTTTGTCACCTTGGAGATTATGCTCCCATCACTTAACTGGTACTAAATTCATATATGGAACACATCACTTCCTCCATGCTTACAGAGTTGACTTGCCAACTACCTGAAGAAAGTACTGTTAACAGATGTCTCAATAGCCACCTGAATCACTGTGTTAATAATTAATGCAAATGTCAACTATGAATGCTCAGCAGAAGGCGATGTTCTTACCCAGGAATGTTAATTGGGTGTGGTTTGTCTGATGTGCAGCTTTCTCGATCAGCGCTGTTGGTTCCAAAAAGTCTTCAAATCATGGTGCCCTTAGTGTATAAGGATTTTCCACAGTGTCTCAATTCTGATAGTATAGATTAAATGCATTTACGTTTGGGTGGTTAGGTTCGTTAGGGAAGAAAAAATTAAATGTGACTGTACATCTTCACGTTGTATTACTTTAGCCTGGAATTATTCTAATTTCTAAATATCTCAATGGCACCTCTGGAAGCTAACCATGACGCCGCAGGGAGTTACAATGAACACTTAGAGAATATCCAGCTTAATAATCAACTAAGGTTAGTTATTTTGTTGCGTACATTAAAAGATCTGAAATTATTTATGGTAAATATATATATACAGTGTTGCTTAAAAATGAATGCATCCCCACCACTTCTTTTTATAGAAAGTCAATTTTCTTCCTAACTAAACTAAGCAGGATTTTATCATTTCTAGTGACTCATTACACAATCGAAACAGATATTAGTGGATATTATTTACAATCAAACTCTACAGTATTGAAACTCGGTTGCTGCAAATATTTTTTCGTACAGGTGTACTCATTTTTAGAAGGTAGCATATCCATATTTTTGGCAACAATTACAATACTGTAGAGTCTAGTCATAAATAATACATGATAATATCCATTTTGATTCTGTAATGCTCCACTAGAAATGATAAATTCCTGCTGTTTTTGGTTCAGAAGAAAATTACTCGTGGTGGGGTGTACTCATTTATGGGTGAACTGTGAGTTTGCATACGTAGCTCTTATATCAGTTGATAATGCTTTATCTAATCAAAAATAAAGATAATATTGCGACTTCTAATATATATGAATGATGTATATGTATGTACATATGAATGTTTATATATATATATATATATATATATGTATATATATATATATATATATATATAAAAAATGTTAATCTGTATACAAATATATATAGTGTGATTATGTGATACTTATCTGTTTACATGTACATAAATACTTGGTACTAACTCTTTCAAGCACTGCCATTAATCATTTTCATGTTTGGGCCTGGCATATCAAGTTTCACAACAGACAATTGCCTCTTGTTCTAACTGACACTGACTTGTGCTGATCTCTTTCTATTATTGTTGATGTCAGGCTAAGCTGGTTCCTGACGTCAGGCGTGAGCCTGAACTGACAGGCCTCTAAGTCAATTCATTCACAAGCTTGGGTTATTTACCTCTGCCAGTGAATATCTCCAAAAGTTCTCTATGAATTTCAATGAAAGGTTGTGGAAGGGTAGGACCATGGGCTGTAAGGTTTGTGATTAAATTTTTGGCTGGATCCAGGATTTCTGTTACAGTTACACCCCCACCCTACCCTGCATCATTGCTACATGCCAACCCCACACAATCTATCCAAAGGTTTTCAATGAAAATTTCGTGGAAGGGTGGGTTCTGGTCTGATGGAGAATTTATTAAATTTACGCGTGGATTCACAATTTTTTTTTTTTTTTTTATGGTTTCCCCTTCCCTCTCCTCAGTATCATAACTATTTGTCTATCAAGGGAATAGGCCAACATTTTCATACACAATATCTGTGTCTATATGAATGTACATAAGGCAGTCTGTTGACTAGGACATTCTCTATTACTAGAGGTAAAAAAAAAAGGAAGCCTGCACAGAAGAGATTTTAGTGCTGGAGTGGCTGCACAGACCACCAGCAGCACTATTTTGGCTTGCACAGTCTGATAGCACGGAAAAACCTGAGAAGATCTGGCTTTGTGCTGAATTGCAGGAGAGTTCCAGATCACCCATCTTTTGACTGTAGTTCGTTTGGTTGTCTTTCCCAGCTTTCTATCCTTCATGACAACCCAAAGAACAGAGGCTAGTAGGTGTGACACAATTTGCTCTAGGGTGACCCAGAATTGTGCTCCTTGAGATATCATTGCATACTCATATACTCTATGTATCAAGCACTCCATGAAATAAACCCATCACACATGGATATTGTATCATGAAATATTGTATTCCTGATTTATATTGAGTTAAGTTAGAGTAAAGCTTAAAATATGATTTAGCAAAGGATTCACTACTCTTGTGTAGCGAATCCTTTGCTTCATCATATATATATATGCCAATGTTTATGTGCAGCTATCACACAAAATCTACAAGGCCCATTGACTTAATTTTGGCATGAAGACTCACCAGACAACAAGGTGTGACATAGGTTATGTGAGATTGACAAGGTCCTTTAAGATCACCAGAGGTAATCAAAAAGCACAACATGCAATTTCTGGCCAATTTTTGCAACTTCTTGCAAAATGGTGCGAGAGACAGGTTCAATTTCCAGAACTTGGTAACTTTCAAAACCCTGCAAGTATTGAGCAATTGCTGATACTCGGCAAAACTCCTGATACTCAGTTGTGGTCCATGTTTGTATTGGCTTAGCCCTGAGACCTACTGCTATGTTTTGGTGAACCCTTTTGAAATCAAGTGTATTTTATGAGCCACACTTTGTACACCTCCAGAGTATTAGAAACTATCAACATAAGTTTCTCCAGTTGTTAGCTTGGTCTGGCTGGCTATGTATGTATGATGCGTGCTAGCCGTACCAAGGCAGCTATAGGACTGAAAATCTTAACGTTTGTTTATGAATACAAAAAACATTTTTGTTGTTTTTACTTTGAATTCCCCCCAAATAGCTTTTTAGTTGGGAGGTTCAATTTGCAATGTCAAGTTTATGCTAAATTAGTCCCTTAGTTTGTGCCCATCAGCATCTATGCTTGTTTTTTGGAAATTCCGACTTTTTTTAGACATCAGTGCCCAACAAAAGGCAAGGAAAGTAACTTAGTCTGTGTTCACCCCTTCTTCAAATTTTTTAATTGATCAACCCCAACACCCCATGCTGCTAGATAACATGAGTCTGGTGATGGTTTCAGACCTGGTTTTGTTTTTCTGATCATTATTTTTCTGTGAATATGGCTCTACAAGAAGTATGTGAATGAAATGTTGAGTATAAATAAGAAATTGGACCTTTTAAAGAAGTTAGACTGGGAAACGTCAGTGCACCAAATCTGAAGTCTATGGTGTTTGGTCATCTATATAGAATTAATGTAACTTTGTTCATCTCTAATCATACTATGTTAGTAGAGAAACAAAGGAAGTTATGGATGTATAAACAACAACAAGGAAAACAAAGAATCCAGATAAATCGTTGATGCAGAAGATACAACAGCATCATAATGAAGGCATGAAAATATTGTATGAAATGTTGGTGATCCTACATAAGATTTTCCATTGAAATTGGAACCCGAGTGTCATTATTCTGATGGATGGCTGCATGTATTTAACTCATGTTGTGGTTCATCTCATATAAAACGCAGTGTGGAGAGAAGAAATCAGCTGAAGAGTTTGTGGAGAAATTCGAACTAATGTTGTAAGAAACTGAACCCCAAGCAAATGCTTAATGCAGTTGAAACTGCTTTATATTGGTGTCGTATGCCTAAGAAAACATTTACAGCTGAAGATGAGGTAAGTCCAAGTGGGTTAAAGGGAAATAACATCATGACAGCTAGCATCCCAAGCAGCACACCTGATAAAATCATCTAACATTGATATTCTTGTGTCAAACACAGCGTTTGAAGTTTAACATGTGGGAGAAAATAATGTTTGGTTTTTTTTTTGTTTGTTTTTTTTTTCTTCTTTTTTTTTCTTTTTTTTTGTTATTTCAAATGTGTCCAAAATCTCTACAAGTCACTTTGTCTGTCTTCTTTAAACTGACATCATTTGTTATTTTTTAATTTTTTTTTTTTCCTTTCAAATCAGTTCTTGTGATAGAAAAAAAATATCCGCATTGTCCGTTTCAGTGGTACATCATTCCTCCTGTCATCCAAGAAATATTCATTCATTTTTTTCATTTTTTTCTTTAATCGATAGATAGATATAAAATCACATCATCAGCATTCACAAGCATGGGAATATAGATTATAATTGTTTGTTGTTTTAGATATAATTTATAGTTTTCTTTCTTACAGTCTTCCCTATCCATGATTTACCTTTCAGAGCCCCACCCTCACCATCTCTACAATTTAGCTTACACCCACCCACCCTGCCCTCATCTGTGTTTTTCCTTTCAGTGGTACTTGGACTCCTCATTAGAATTCCATCTTTGTTTTCAGAGTAAACAAGTGTTATGTTTTTTATAGCTTCCTAAAGTTGGCTCTGTGTTGGTCCTGACCTTGCCAAGTTCTTTGGGGGAATTCAACCCATGTTGAGTTTTCTGTGAAGTACAAAAATGATCTTGACCCCACAGATGGTAGGTCAAATTCGATCTCTGAAGTCATCAGAAGAATAATTAGTTTGTCACATCTTGAGATCTGTATTACTGCTAAACAACTCCATTCTTGGAGGAGAAATTAGTACGGGGGTGGGCTGGGCTGGGCTGGGCTGGGCTGGCCTGATGAAAGTTGATTGGTGATGCTGACCTCCAGAGGTTAATTTTGGATTGAAATGGCTCTTTTTTTTTTTTTTTTCTTCTTTTTCTTCTTCTTTTTTTTTCTTTTTTTTTCCTTTTTTTTTTTCTTTTCATCCCTATAAAAGAACTCACTCAAATGGCAAAAAAGGAAAAAAAAAACTGTTCTGTTTGTCAAACATGCAACCCTGTTTAACCATATGGGAATTTCAAACCAAGTTTTTCATTCAATCCCTGGTAGTGAATTATTCTCATTCTGTAGTGCATGCTTTGGAATATCTTATTTCAGTTGGTTCTTCGTTAGTTAATAAATTATAGCATTAGCACACCATTATCATTCTCAGAGCCATTTGGTTCTAGTGTTCTCATCTTGGTTTTTATACTCACGAATACTGTGTTAGTTTATATATATATATAATGTAACACATAACTCTCTTAGCTACAGATATATGCTGTGTTGTTTATTTAGGCAAGATTAATCTCTAATGAAATCTGGAACCACCATTTGTTTGCTCTCCAGAAGTGCAGTCATCATCATCATCATCATTATCAGTCTTTTAGCATCTGTAGTCTGACATAGACTTCCCCCAAAATTTGCCTGACCTTTCCATCGTGGGCGTCACCGAGCCAATACTTTCTGAACTTGTCATGTTAGTCACGCCATCTACTTTTTTTGCCAGCCGTCGTTTCACATGTGATCCTTGGGGATCCATGTTGCGAGTCATGATGTCCAGCAATCGTCTAACATTCTCACAACATGACTACCCCATTGTCATTTGAGTTTTCAAATGGATTCTATGATATATCTGACTCATTTTTGTTTTGTTTTTTTTGTTCCCCCCCCCCAATATACTGTGCTGTCTTTTGATCCCGCTATATGAAATTGAGCATGATTCTCTCCTGTGCTCGTTGTATGGTTCTGAGTTCGAGCATCAATCTTCCAGTTAGGTTCTACAGTTGATATGCATGAAATTCAGTAAGACCTACGTCATTTACCACAAACATTTTGAGGACAAGGACAAAAACATCAGAATCACAGGGCTGAATAAAGTAGACCACTACATCTACCTGGGACAATGAATCTCCATGAAACCTTCAAAAGTAGAAGAAATCAAGCGATGAAGTCGAGTCATATGGAGGTTAATTTGCTCTAAAAACTTGAAAAAAGACTTCCAATAAATATTTTTACATTGTTTTTTTAATTGATCCCCACTACCACAGAACTGGAGAAGGTAGATCACTACATCTACCTAGGACAATGAATCTCCATGAGACGCTCAAAAGAAGAAGAAATCAAGCGAAGAATCACGCTAGGATGGCTACCCTTTGGCAGAGCAAGCTCAACCTTCAAAAATAAGAAGATCCCATTAATCCTAAAAAGATGAGTGTATAACCAATGCATCCTCCCAATAGTCACTTATGAAGCTGAAACATGGAACATAACCAAGAGACAGATCTGCAAATTGAGGACTATGCAACGTACACATGAAAAAATTATGCTGGGCCTCTCATGGAGAGACCACAAAACAGCACAGTACATCCGGGAAAAGACAAGAGTCAGGGACATCATAGAATCCATTAAAAATCTCAAATGGCAGTGGGCTGGCCGTGTTGCATGAATGGCGGGCAACCGATGGATATCGCAACTCACAACATGGTTCCTCCAAGATCACATGTGGAACCGAGGCCGGCAGAATATTAGATGGAGAGACAAGCAAGACAAGTTCAGGAAGTACTGGCTCCGCAATGCCTGTGATAGAGAAGTGTGGTGAATCCTGGGAAAGGTCTATGTCCAACGACGGGCATTGAAAGACTGATGATGACCACAACAGACTGATTTGAACTCTCTAGCTGGATTTAGGTTATTCATGTTTAACATTTTTATCTATCTATGTATCCAGACTTCACCTAACTCTAATCATTCATAGATGAAATTCAAAATTTTGCTCACACGCACACTCACACATCCCTCAATAAGCGTGGGATATAGTTTTTTCGGGGTTTTTTTTGTGTTGATTGTCTCAGAATAAATTCTTTAGGTAGGGGATCAGCTTACTATGTGATTTTATGTTAAATTGGTCCCTTATCTTGTGTCCTGCTGTGGTCTTATTTTTTGATAATTCAGGCTTTTTAATGATACTACAAAAGGCAAGAGGAGTAACATTGATCACCCCTTTTTTCTAACTTCTTTCAAAATTTTCAATTAATTTCATATTTATGGTGTTCTTGATCCTTGGCTAAAAGTGGTCTGCTGATCTTTCTCACCAATCAGTCAATAATGCTATTAGACTGCACATATGTTATTCTCCCCAAGCCCAAACCTTTTTCATAAACATCAATGAATATGTCTATAAATTGGGATATAATATTTAGTGAACACCCCTAGTGAAATATAAAGTTCAGTGGGAGTGTCATAAACCCAATGGACTGGGTGGGTGGAGTTGATTCATGATTTCCCTTGGAATGTCTACTTTATATTTGCTCTCTGGCTGCAAAAAAAAAAGGAAAATGAATAAATTTACAGTTGACATAAAAATGAAAACTTTTCTATAATGAAGTTAAACACCCATAAACATCTAAATTTAACACAAATATAAGTTGCATTAAAAAAAAAAAAGCATTCTTGTTTTTAAGAGGACAAATCTTATTTTGTTGAAAAAAAATAGTCATAACAGATTTAATGTACGTCTTCTACTTATATAAGACCATAGACTCATCCACTTGAAATAATAATTTGCTGATAAAAATAGCCTCTACCCACTATTTGAAATGATGAACTCTTCCACTCTAAAAATTTCTTTCAGTTTCTTTTCTGAAGAAAAAAAAAAATGAATCATCTAATAGAATTTTAATACAGGTAGTTCCCACTTTTGAAAAGTTTGTTTTGGGCCACTTTTTCCCTTTTTTTTTTTTTTTTTTTTTTTTAAGAAAGAAAAAAAAAGTGAGGAAAAAAGTGAATCTAGTGTTCAGCTTCCTTTCTTTCCTTTTGTTTTTTTGTTTTTTCCTCACTGCAATACACCCCCTTCCTCTTTTTTCTGCACTCCAGCAACCACAAACTTAGATGGCTCGGCCAGACATACCATCCTCACTATTTTTCAGTCTGGGAATGCTCAAAACATTTTTCTCATGTGAATCAAGTGCTTCTTATCTTTATGCCATTTCAGCTTACGAGAGGCTTTTATAGGAACCCTCTGTTTTTGTATAGCCGGGAAACTGGTATATCCATGAATTTTTTCTTCATTGAGATATATATATATATATCATCATCATCATTCAAAGTCCACTGCTGGACAAAGTTCTTTTGCATCTCCTTCCAAGACAGGTTCAGTTGCACTAATCTCTGTCATGTCTTACGGGCGAACTTTTCTATTCCATCTCTCCATCTTGTATTTGGTCTTTTTCTGCAGTTACTGTCCCAGAGGTACCAATCAGTTGGCATTTTGTTCAATCTGTTGTCCATTCTTCTCGCTTTGTGCCCTACCCATCTCGATTTTCATTGTTCAATTTTTGGTACAATATCCTTCACCCTGGTTCACTCTCAGATCTATACAGATCTTTTTCTATCGCTAAGAGTTGTTTGTAACATTGCTTTTCCTATTGCCGTAAGCATGGTTTTGGGTTGGTTTTTGAGTGGTTTTATCGGTTTCCAGGTGTCCTACCCATACATCATGGCTGGTATTACGCATTGATTGTATATTTTATGTTTTAAGCATGTTGAGAATTCATACCTAATGTTTTCCAACAAATTGTGTTATAAGAATGGTTGGCGATTCTTTGGCTAAAAATCAGGACAACAAAACTCGTCTCGAAAAAACTCCCGGTACGATTGCTGACAGGTTCAAGGATGATTTTTAGATGAAGCATGGTCAACCATTTTTGACTTTTTTAACTAGCATCTTCTTTCTTCTTGAAATTTTTTTGTTGCTTTTTATCGCAACTTCTCCGTCTCATGGTTTACGGCCATGAGTAAATAGTGCCAAATGGAAAATAAAAAGTAAAACCCAAGCCAAGACTCAAAACTCGCATCCCTTTTATCTCGGGAAGCCACCTATGTACAACACTGCTCTACTGATAGCATCCGTTCTATATTGGATACTAGAGCTGGTATGGTTGGCCAAAGATCAAATCTAAAGCTTGAACTCACCCTACCCTGATTGTTTAATGCCCTATTTGTAATTGTTTTTATATACATCAGTTGGAGTAATATTATCCTAATTTTCTTTTAATCACCAACTTTCAGAATTTTATGTAGAAGTTTTTATTTGAGTGTTTGTTTTTGTGACTCAGTCATCCTATACGAAACCCAGGGACCATTCTAGGTATAGGGTCAAAGTAATTTCTGGTTCTCAAGATATCTATTGACCCCTGGATTTGAAAAGATGGATATTATATCCAGCAGGAAAGCAAGTTTGTTCCATAAAACAGCCGTTCAAGGGAAGAAGCTATTTCAGTGAGAATTGCAACGGGTGCTTGGAATGGTCAGAAAGTGTAGATGGGATTCTCTGGAAGTGTGGTCACCATTTGATGGGGGTGACACTCAAAGGGTTAAACGAAGGTGGATTTACCATATTTATGTATGCTGATTTTTACTGTTTATATACTTGGCATTTTCTCCTAATTTATTCTCATTATTGTTATTATTGTCAGTATTTATACTTATTTCTTGTACCCACCATTTTCCTCTGTACTCCTTTACAGAAAATTAAAACCAAATATACACAAATTCAAAATCAACATTAAATTATAAAAAAAGAAAAAAAATGGATATTAAAGTTTAGCTAAACAGAAAACCAATTCTGGTTCTCACATCTCTTCATGTCTTATCATGTGTACCAACTCACCCCTAGAGAAATTGTTGAGACGTAAGCGCATTACCCACAACGTTCTGTTTTTACATGTGAAATCTGTTTTGAAGTCTCTGTTTATCAAGTAGCTTATTTCATTTATTTCAGAAATGTTCTTTTTTTTTCTTTTTTTTTCTTTCTGATTTGTTCCGAACGCCAATGACCCCCACCATCGCTTGATGTCTTTTTTTTTTTTCCTTCCTGTTTCCCTTTCTCTCTTTTTGTTTTAATCATCATTTTATCATCTTTCTCTCTTCTTCTTCAGCTTGATGCTTCTTCATCTTGTTGTTCCTCCCCATTCCTCTTCTTTCAGCTCGGCCTTTTCTCCTCCTCCTCCTCAGCGTTTCTGTTCCTGTACCTTCAGTTGAGCTCCTCCAACTCCAATTTGCCTACTATCCTCCTCAGACTCGCCTCCTTCATCCGCCTCGCCTCCTTCATCCTCTTCCTCCTCAGACTCGCCTCCTTCATCCTCCTCCTCCTCGGACTCGCCTCCTTCATCCTCCTCCTCGGACTCGCCTCCTTCATCCTCCTCCTCCTCGGACTCGCCTCCTTCATCCTCCTCCTCCTCCTCGGACTCGCCTCCTTCATCCTCGGACTCGCCTCCTTCATCCTCCTCCTCCTCCTCGGACTCGCCTCCTTCATCCTCCTCCTCCTCCTCGGACTCGCCTCCTTCATCCTCCTCCTCCTCCTCGGACTCGCCTCCTTCATCCTCCTCCTCCTCAGACTCGCCTCCTTCATCCTCCTCGGACTCGCCTCCTTCATCCTCCTCCTCCTCCTCGGACTCGCCTCCTTCATCTTCCTCCTCGGACTCGCCTCCTTCATCCTCCTCGGACTCGCCTCCTTCACCTTCATCCTCCTCCTGACATCTCATCCTTTCAACTCGGCTTTCTTCCTCTATCTCTTATATCTCTCCTCCCACTGCCTATTCCACTATTTCTCTCTCCAACTCCCTGTTTTTTGCCTCTTTTCCTCCCCATCCTCATTTGTGTCTTTCTTTCTACCCTCTAGCTATTCCTCTGTTTCTTCTTCTTCCTCCTCATCTTTCCTCCATTACTTGTCTTTCTCATCCCACTGACTATCCCTCTATTTCTAACCCCTGTCCCTCTATCATATCAGTTGCACATTCTCCTCCTCCCCCTTATCCTTTTTACTGAGCTCCTCCTTTCTTTTTACCTTTTTACCTTCACCTTCTCTCCTCTCCTCCTCTAATACACCTCATCTTTTTTTCTTTCTTCTTTCTGAAGTTGTTGCTTCTCTTTTTCCTTTTCTCTCACCTCCCTTCCAAATCCTCTTGCCCCCATCTTTTCATTTCTCTCCTCCCACCCTGTTGCTATTCCTTATTTTTCTTCCAACCTCCCCCCTCCCCTCCACCTCCATCCTACTCTCCTTCTCATCTTTGTCGTACCTGGGTGTTTGTGTAGGCCAAGCCAAGACAACACAGAAGGCAGGCCAAAGTTTGCTGATTTGAAAGTTTGTTTATTCACCGGCCGTCTCCACTCTCTTCGCTTCGGCTGGCTAATTTATTTCTGATGGTCGTCTCTGTGTTTCTCTAGTACACTGTATGATCCGTACAGTGTGCAGCTGGCCAACGAGCACCCGTCTACCAACCGACTCTTCCCCACACTGCCGGGTAGGGGGCCTGCGAGTACACTGCCCTGCCCCCTTGAACTAACAACCCATCTATAACATGCACCCATGATCCTTCTGGGAAAACCTGTCTTCTAGATCTAATATATAAATGCCATTTTTTTTTTTTTTTTTTTTTTGTCTTCTGTCAGTTATATCAACAGCAAATGCCTAAAAGATTTTTTTGTTTTTTGTTGTTGTTTTTTTTGATTATGGGGTTGCTACAAGCCCCTAGTAATTAAAAATCTCAAATTTCTTCCACTTCTGCATGCTTTTGATAGAACTGGAAACCATCAACGAAAACCAGTACCAACATAGGTCTCTTCAGTTTTTAGATGGGACTGGCTATCCATCTGTTGCACGTACAGGTTATACCAATGGAGGGAGAGGTTACAAATTCAAACATATACACCTTATCAAGTCTGGAAAAAAAACTTTGGGGGGGGGGTCTTGTTTTTTTTGGGTGGGGGTGATTTTTACTAACCCCTCCCCCGGGTTTTTCATGAGGGTTCAATTTACATAGTGAATCTATGGTGGTCCCTTGGTTTGTGTCTGGCATAGTATTCATGCCTACTTTCTGGAAATTCAGACTTACTTACTGAACACTTCCGACTGAATACAAAAGAAGTAATTTGCTTATTGATCCCTCCCACCTTTTCCAACTTTTTAATTGATCACCATTAACAAGGCATGCTACCAAAAAATGTTGGTCGCGTGAAGATTTCTATTGAGTGAGTAACCAAACCTGTTTCTTTCATATCTGCTTCTCTTTGTATTTTTGAATTAACAGGCTGCTTGGAATTTTTCATGCTGTAGACCTCATTAGTAAGAATGCCGAACCACTGAAAGGTTACCTTTAGACTATAGTTCACCAACTTATACCTGTGAAATATCATATAAATCAGTACAAGTTAAAATATAAGATAAGAGAGGCATTTACACTTATAGTTCTTTATGAAATACTCCTGCTTGTTCTTTCACCAGAATTCCAAAAGTTTGACTCCTTCATTTGCACAAAGCTTAAACCACTTTATCAGTACTTCATCAAGTTTTTTCTTGCCACCATCAGCTAAGAAATACGGTAGTTTTTATGTTTCTTGTATTGTACTGTGTTGACGAGCCAATGTTGATACTGTCACACATGCTTTTTACCAATAAAGTCCAGTTTTTTTTTTCAAGTGATCAAACTTATCTTTAATCAATAATTTGCAATGTATTCACTTTATAACACGGGATGCACTTCATTCATTCATTAGAACCATCATCATCATCAGTCTTTTAGCGTCCGTCATAAGACATAGATCTTCCCCAGGATTTGCCACACTTCCCTATCATGGGCGTCACGGAGCCAGTACTTTCTGAACTTGTCTAGCTCGTCTCTCCATCCAACATTTTTGCCGGCTTCGGTTGCGCATGTGGTCTCGGGGGGATCCATGTTGTAAGTCGTGATGTCCATCGATTGTCAGCCATTCTTGCAACATGGCCGGCCCACCGCCATTTGAGATTTTTAATAGATTCTATGATGTCCCTAACTCTTGTCTTTTCTCGAATGTACTGTGCCGTCTTGTGGTCTCTCCATGTGAGACCCAGCATTATTCTTTCATGTGCATGTTGCATGGTTCTCAATTTACGGGTCTTGCACACCAAATATTAGAACCATTAGTGGTGTTTAAAAAAGCATGTGATGATAAGATTTATTCTTCCCTGTTTCTTAGGGGACCAAGTTACGATTTCGGCCAATTTTTAGGTACAGAATTTTTATAGGGAGTTTCGAGGCAGGCATATCAGCTAGTGAAATCAAGTCTTCAAAATATATTTCAAGAATTGTATATGTGATCTTTTAAAACAATGTTATATTTAATTATTTGATAAATCTAACACTTTTAATAAATGTGGGAGAGTATATCAAAATACTTGTGTCTTGAGAGGTATGGGCTCTATTCACAGTTTGGGAATATGCAACTATTTCTACCGTGGGGCAGGCCTTTGAATTATTATTTGATTATAGTGTTGAAAATAGAACTTAGTAACTCCCAACTACTGCTATGTGTTGAATAGCATCCGGGTTACATTCTGAAAGAATGGATGTAAATTGTGCAATATAAGACGCCATGATATAAACACATTTACCTAAACATCTACATTGATTCAAAGACACAAGATTTCCAATCTATTTAGCTCATTCAGACTACTGTAAAACCTATATTATCTTTGTTTAACTCTTTGAAAATGTAAAACTGTATTTACATCACAGTGAGAGACAGACAACTCCCAAACAAAACAAATTATCGTCAGTGTTGGACATGTCATTTGGATATTGTTATATAATTATCCATTCCACTGAAGTCACCTTCTCTTCTCTTAATTCAATAATGCTTTCCTTTTTTGTGTCTGGAGCCCCCCCCCCTCCAACCAAAAAAAAAAATCCCTGTAAACAATATAAATGGAATAAAACTGATTTTATAATATTTGAAAATCATAATTTTTTTACGCCAAGAAAAAAAACCTTTGTAAACTATCTGAATAAAAGCATTATAACTACATGAATAACCCAAGATTACTCCCTTTACATTACAGGCCCCCACTCCAAAGATATCTAATCATGTAAATGCAAATAATCCAAAATCCGTAAGACTACTGGTCCGAGACATTTCGGATGAGAGGAATTCAACCTGTCGTCATCTTCATCAGTCTTTTAACGTCCGTCGTTGGACATAGACCTCCCCCAGGATTCGCCACACTTCTCTATCATGGGCGTTGCATAGCCAGTACTTACTGAACTTGTCTAGCTTGTCTCACCATCTAATATTCTACCGGCCTGGGTTGCGCATGTGATCTTGGGGGATCCATGTCATGAGTCGTGATGTTCATCAGTTGTCCGCCATTCTTGCAACATGGCCAGCCCACCGCCACTTGAGATTTTTAATGGATTCTATCATGTCCCTGTACTTATCCTCTGAATAATTAATGACATGCATTTTTCTCTTTGATTCTGCCATAGGCTTACTTAAGGATCAGGGGTCATATCCTGTATATATTCAGATCTTGGCCAACAATATATGAGTTAACAAGAGAGAAACTGAATATCCTTTTTCACCTAATATTCAATAAAGAGTGAAAAACTCTTATTGAGGAAATTTATATCAATTCTGATGAATATACGCAGTTTGGAAAGTATGTAACTATTTTTGATTTCTCGGGTACCTATGGCGTGACATTGATGTAGCTTAGCCACCAATCAGAGGGTACCTTATTCCACACGTGTGAACAGTTGCTCTCTTTTTGGGTTATTCAGTTGGTAGTGAAACTCCATTGATCCAGCTTTTGTACTGTGTGACCATAGCATTCGCAGTGACCGAACCTGTCCATTCTTCATGCAGTCTTGTGCAGAGTTTATATGGCTGGTCCATCAGCACTTCCCTACAGTCCAGATTTGGCTCCCGATGACTTCTGGCTTTTCCCAAAGAAATTTCAGACCTTGGAAGAGATTAAAGAGATTGCCACAAGGCAGCTAATGGTGATCCCATAAGATGACTTTGCAGACTGTTGTCTTAATTGAAAGGATACTGGGATAAATGTGTGAAGTCATAAGAAAAGTACCTTGAAGGGGATTTGAGTGCCATTGCCCTAGGTAGGCTCTTTTTTTTATTGATATCAAATTGCTTCATACTTTCTAGACAGACCTTGTAGGTCCCATAGAAATGTTTCAAAAATAATTTTAAAGCCAGGAAATTAGTTGAGCCCAACTTTTTAAATTGTATAATATTTATTCTGCTAATTAATTTTCATTAACACTTCAATTGCCAAGAAATGTTTACCACTTTGAGTCTGGTAATTTCTATTTTTTTCTACGGAAGAAGGAAAGGAGGGGGGGGGTAACAACTTTTGTCAGGATCACAATTATAACAATTTACACATCCAAGCTTCAATTAATCGTGATTAAAATTAATTTGATTTAAAATTGTGATTAAATTTCAAAGAAAACAAACAAAAAAAAAAACAGTATTTTGATGCAATTGAAATTGATGAGTCAGAAAAAAATTGGATGACATTCAGAATGTTTTTTAAAACTGTCAACCAAAACTGTCAAAATAGGTTTCTTCGGTTTTTAAGTTGGTCTTGCTGGCTATGTATATATCATGCATCCTGGACACACTAAATTTTAACCTCTACTCCTTATGTTTTTGTTCTTTTTTTTGAGATGGGGGGTATTTTTTTTTTTATTCACTTTCAAAATAGATTTTTATTACAGGCGTTCAATCTGCAATGTAAGTTCATGCTAAATTGGTTCTTAAGTTTTTGATCCAGCAACCTTTTTGAAAATTCAGATATTTTTTTAGTGAACACTGCCGAAACAAAAGGCAAGAGAAGTAACTTATTCACTGATCACCCCTTTGCCATCATTTTTCAATTGATCACCCCAAATATAAGCTGCTAAAAGACATTGGTCACAATACAGTTTCTATTGAGTGACTTACCAGACCTGTATTCTGGTAATTATTTTCATTAATGCTTGTCAAAGGAAATATTGCCTTCAAATGTTTACAGAATAAAAGCAAATAATTTTTTTTTCATTATAACACTGTATCAACCGGTGCCCAGGTTACCTTCTGGAAGTATGGACGTAACTCTACCTTGGCAACAATTAAAGGGTGAAGTAAAATATATTTACTGCACAATATAAGATACCATGACACATACATATTTACTTAAACCTCCATATTGTACATACAAATGTCTAAATACCATAGTTAATAAAATGTAAATGCTTTTCTTTCAAATGACACACCTTCTGCTTCTTTGATTCTACCATAGGCTTGCTTTGGGGGCGTTTAGGGGCCTGTATGTTTTCAGATCTTAGATACACACAAACAAAAGACCATGCGGAACGTGATTTCATGCTGGATACTGGTGTCTCATGGGCTATCAAGACTAGAAAAATATCATACAGCACAGTGCCTTTCTTTTTTTCAATTTCGAAATTTTTGTTAAGCCCTCATGGGGACCTCTGACATATCTGAGATACAGACATGACTGACTGTATTTAAGCTTGAAAGACTGTTTGAGAAAAAAAGTTTTATTCCTCGTCCATGTTTGAATTTTCTTCACTCAAAATACAATGCCAGATTAAAAATTCCTCTTCAAATTTTCTCTGTCGTTATAACCCATCCTTTTTGTAACCTGTATCCATCAAGAAATTTATATCATTCTTACTGGCTAACGTCATATTTTCAACTTTTGGAAAAAAAAATATTTGATTTAATTTATGTTGTGGTTGTCTGGCAAAGTTGAATGTATATATTCAAATTTCTATCCGTGCATTGCCTCTATCTCGAGTATATTCTTTTAAATTTTTTCCTTTCAGTAAGTACGTCTTTTAATATTCCATCAGTTTACAGTAACCTCATGAGATATGTTTTTTTTTTTTCCTCTGTATATACCCCCACCCCCATTGTAACAAGCTTCATTATTGCATTGTTTACAAAATAACTTGGGTGGATAGTGAACCACATAATATTAATCGAGCTCCTAAATTGATCATGACTCTGCTGTTTTGGACCTTAACACCCACATTATAACGGGACACTTGTAATTTATATATATATATATATATATATATACATATATATATATATATATATATATATATATATATATATACATATATATATAATGAACTTAACAGCTTTAAACACTTAACATTAAAAAAAACTTTGTGTCACTTCAGTCACTTATATATCTATCAATGCAATTTATGCAATTTTCTTCTATGTTTTTTCCCCTCTTTCCTTTATTCTTTGTTATTATGGTACAATGTATAAATTGTCTCTTGTTGGGATCATCCGTTATTTACCACGTAACTGTTTCGGGAATTTAAGAGAGGAAAAAAAAAAGTTATATTATCATGGCACCCCAGCAGTGTTGATCAAAGACCCTCCCTTTCTTACTAAATAGTTCGTCATACGTGTAGTTTGATCATTTTGTATGAGGGTTTATGTGTATTGTATTTTGATATCATTTTATACTACACATCATTTCATTTTTTTGAAACAGGGATAACTTACGTTGGTTACCCCAAAAACGTTTTTAATGATGAGGGATCAGTAAATATAACAACAGACGTGACTTGCTGTTTATGTCATTTTTATCAAATATTCACCCATGCAAATATTAAATCTGTTGTGTCGGTTCAAATCTCAGGCTGCATGGTAACCAATTTATGATATCATCAAGAATATGTATGTATATATATATGTAATGTATATATAAATTCCTGTGAAAAATCCATGGTTATATTCAATTTTCTTCATCCGTCTACCGGGCCTTGTTTGTAGTCCTGGTAGATCATGGTTTTTCAGCCCTCTTGTTAAGAGCAAAGTGTAGTATCTGTTTTTATCAGCCTTATATCTGATTTGTACTCGTTGTTTAATGACCTAAACCGCAATTGTTGTTTGAAGAAAAAAAAAATTGATTTATTTCAAAGTTAAGATCCCTAAACCACAATCAAGTAGATAATTCATTTATATGCTTCTAATCCAACAACACATGAAATGTTATAGTTAGGGACCAGTCTCCTATAGTAATGCCAATCATTTTGATACCGAAGACCCCACGGTGGGGGTATCAGATATTAAGTAGATGGGAACAGCTACTACACTTTGCTCTTAGCCAAAAAGCTGACAAGCCGCAGTCAACTCAAACCACAGAATATGCCTTATAGACTGCACGTTGTTAGAGTGCTGAAAGGAGATTTTCTTTTTTTTTTTTTTTTTCCTGTCAGTCCTCGACCTAACAAAACTAGAAAGTCGTTCCCCATTTTCAATTTTTACTGAAATTTTCACTCTAAGTTGCTCCCCATCTGTTGGACTTAGGGATTACTTCAGCTCAGCTGCCTCACATCAAATCGTCATCTGTGTTTGGGTTCAGTTCTGGGGAAGTTCTAGCCGCTAGAGATATGGGAATGTACACGAAGAGAAAACAACATGATTGGAGAAAGCGTTAAAGGACAGTGTTTTCCCTCTTAGCTACACAGGCGTTCACAAGATAAATTATGCTGTGCAAATAAATTTCAATGCATGATACAGGATTAATCATCATCAGTCTTTTGTTTTCCGTCATCTGACCTTCCCCAGGATTCGCCTCACCACTCTATCAGGGGCATCGCAAAGCCAATACTTCCTGAACTTGTCTCGTCTTTCCATCTTGTATTTTGCTGGCCCCGGTTCTGCATGTGATCTCTGGAGGTCCTTGTTGTGAGTCTCGATATCCATCAGTTGTCAGTCATTCTTCCATCATGACCAGCCTATTGCCATTTGAGTTTTCTAATAGATTCTGTGATCTCAGTCTCCAGTTTTTTCCCCATAATATATTGCGCTGTCTTGTGATCTCTCCATGTATGGTTGAGCTTAATTCTCTCCTGTGCACAATGCATGGTTCTCAGTTTGAGGTTCAGTCTCTTCATTAGGTTCCATGTTTCAGCTCCATAGGTGACTATTGGGAGGATGCATTGGTCATATACTGTTCTTTTTAGGACTCATGGGATTTTTTTGTTCTTGAAATTGGAGCCTGCTCTACCGAAGACTTGTCATCTTAGAGTGATTTTTTGCTTGATTTCTTCTAATTGTTAGGGTTTCATGGTGATTCCTGGTCCTAGGTAGGTGTAATGAATGAATAAAAATTGAAGAATAATTAATACATAATTTTATTCATTATACACATTTTGATAATAGTAACTCCTTAAACTTTATAAACTTGGGTTAAAAAAAACCCAAAACAGTGCACATCAATATGTTGACTGAGTGTATAAGTCAAACAAGTGCTATTCAATCATGGAAAGATGTGGAAATCCAGGTTTAACAAGGGAAGTAAAAGAAAACGTCTGAATCCTACATGGTTTGGGTTGCTACTATTGGAAAAAAACAAATTTTTTCTGCTTTCATGTACAGACCCAGAGAAGGTGGTAGAATGTGTTGGCCGAAACTTTGTGTTAATGACACAAACAATGAGAAGTTCAACTGTTTGTAAACTTTTCAAAAAAAAAAAATCAATGATTAATAGATATTTTCTACACACTCTGCTGCCTCAGTTTCTCACAGGCTTTTTGGTCCCGTGCAGGCTATGAAAAAGATTAGAGGAACATTGGTAGGGAACATATATATTTTTTTTTTTTTTTTTTTTTTTATAAAGATTTTGAATATCATCATGGTAATTAGCCTTTGAAATGCAATCTGTTTTTGTAATTGTGAGACATGGGGAGTGATGGGTTTTACTCTGCCATGGTAGTGGATGATGTGTTGGCAGACGTGAAGCGGTCTTGGTTTGGCAGACGGGCTTCCCCAGCATTGTAGAATGTACTAAGTAAAGTCCTAGACGACGTCACAGAACATAAGCTTTTTGATTACATCCATTGGAAGATAGAAACTTTTTTTGTTTTCCTTGTCAGAATTGTCAATGATGATAATTACTGCCACTCAATGTGAGTATTGGTTGCTCTTCAGAGAGCACACTGTCACATGTCCTCCATAGAGTAGTGTGTATGTGTGTGACAGAGAGAGAGAAAGGACCTGATGCACAGTCCAGACCAAGCTTGGCAAGATGTTCTGTTAATCGGTTACAGATCATGCGCGGAGACATTGCGGTTTACATCACCTGTTTTTCCCAGACAGTCCTTCATCTGAATGATGACCAGACTCCACATCACTTAACTTTGGTGATTGTATGTGATCTGGTTTTTCCGACATGATTTGGCTGTATATGTAATTTAAGTTCTAAGTAATCGAATCGTCTTCAGTTTAGTGGAAATGTTTACTTATAGAACTGTCTTCGAGTTATAGTCTCCAGGTATTCATAAGTTTAAGGGTTTTGATTTGATCGTCTGCCAACCGTAAGAGTTCTAGTACTTTGATTGGTTGAGCAGTTGCTGTTGAAATGTGTGTCTGTGTATGTTTTATATATATATATATATATATATATATATATATATATATATCTTTGAGGTAAAAGAAATGTGAGTTTGAGTCGTACCTAGAACCTATTCTCGATTTCTGATATGCCCTGTTCACTCACTGCAATAGACTCACAGTCTGGGTAGTTGTGATTAAAAGTAACTGAAATTAAGATGGAAGAAAAATATATATTAAAGCTGACCAACAACATTGGTTTTTTCAGTTTTCAAGTTGGTCTGGCTGGCTAGCCATGTGTGTAAGACTTGTACAGGCTGCACCAATGGAACTAGAGGGCTGAAAATTTCTATATTTACTCATTAAGAATAGAAAAATACATTTGATTGGTTTTTGTTTTTTGTTTTGGGGTTGTTTTCTTTATTTTGGGGTTTGTTTGTTTTTTTTTCTTCTTCTTCTTCGACCCCCCCCCCCCCCTTGCATGTTTATAGTGGGGGGGGATCTACATCATGCATTTCTGCTAAATTTGATCCTAGTTTGTGCCCAGCTGTAGTTTTAGCGATCCAGCGGAGAGAATCCGCTCATTCAATGATCACGCATTTTCCAATTTTTTTGATTAATCATCCCCAACACAGCATGCTGTTAAAGACAGTTTATATTGAGTGACATATTATTAAAGCGATCATTTTATTACTTATTTTTTCATCATCAGATGAAACATGGTGAACTATTGTATTCTTCTTTGACTATTATCGCAACTCGACTCGGGGCCGTCACTCTACGTATTGTAGGCATTGTATTAGTTTTGACTTGCATTTTGCTTTCATCTTGAGTTTAGTTGTTTTTATCCCAAGAACTTCGTGAAAACAGCTTTGTTATTTTGATGGCAGGAAGTGAACAAGGGGACTTCACGGAAAGAGGAAACTGCATTTTGATTTTCTTGTGTCTGCGCGGGTTTTTTGGGGGGGTAATTCTATTTCGTTTTTTTTTTTTTTTTTCTTTTATTATTATCATCTGCACATGTCTGCATTTCTGTGTTGAGTTTTTCTTCTTTTCTTACAAGGTTTTTTTTTGTTTTTTTTTTTGTTTTTTATATCCGCAAGTGTGCTGCTGCTGCTGCTCTTGGCAAAACATTCTGTCTTTGTTTTCTGAGCCAAAATCACCCCCCCCTCCACAACCCCCACACACGCACACACCATCTGTAAACACACCCCCCACACACACACACCTTCCATCCATGTTCCGATTGCAGTCTGTTGTTGACATTCGTCCAGTTTTTGGAATCTGTTTACAAACTCTTTCTTTTCTCATCCTTCTTGGAATTTCTTTTTCTTTTTTTTCTTCTTATTTCCTGGCTGTTCCTTTTCCTCTTTCTTTCTCTCTCTCTCTCCTTCCTCTTCCTCTCTCCTTCCTCTTCCTCTTCCTCTCTCCTCCCTCTTCCTCTCTCCTCCCCTCTTCCTCTCTCCTCCCTCTTCCCTCTCTCCTCCCTCTTCCTCTCTCCTCCCTCTTCCTCCTCTTCTCTCTTCCTCCTCCTCTCTCTCTTCCTCCTCTTCTCTCTTCCTCCTCTTCTCTCTTCCTCCTCTTCTCTCTTCCTCCTCCTCTCTCTTCCTCCTCCTCTCTCTTCCTCTTCCTCTCTCTCTTCCTCCTCCTCTCTCTCTTCCTCCTCCTCTCTCTCTTCCTCCTCCTCTCTCTCTTCCTCCTCCTCTCTCTCTTCCTCCTCCTCTCTCTTTTTCCCTCCTCCTCTCTCTTTTCCTCTTCCTCTCTCTTTTCCTCTTCATCTCTCTTTTCCTCTTCATCTCTCCTCTCCTCTCTTTTCCTCCTTGTTCCTCTCCCTCCCTTTCTCTCTCTCTCCCTTTTCTTTTCCTCTCTTTTCCAAATAGTTTCATCCTATTCAGAATCACAGATTTTCCAACAAGTTTTAAAAGAATTACCTTCTTGATGGGCTTTTGTCGTATTTATAATGATGTTTATGCTCTTGACAAATGAATTTGCAATTTATTGCATTTGAACACAATTTCATTATTTCTTAAGAATGTGCCATTACTTTATAAGCAATTTTTCAACCTTATTTGGGGCCAGAATATTTGCATGAATGTGTAGAAAGTAAAAATGTATGTTTATCTACCAAATTGTTTACAAAAGTTCTGTTTTAGTGTGAAACAGTTTTAAAACTATTTTATAAGTTGTTTCATTTCATTGCATTGTTTATTGAAATTTTTCATGCTCCACTGCTATCGGAAGTGTTATTGAATTGAGTTATAGAAGAGGTGACAGTAGGTCTGGTGGTGACAATAATCTGTTTGGATTGGTACTTTTTTTTTTTTTTTTCACTGTTTATAATATAATTCTATGTTTCCAAAGGGTTAAACAAAGATTACCAAGCTTTCATTATTGTCAGAATGATTTACATGCCTTCGAAATCAGCCTCATTTCTCGTCTTTTAATCATACTACAGTAAAGTCAGTTATGTAATTTTCCATTCATAACTTCATGTTTACCTTTAAAAAGTTTTGGATTCTGGAGTATTTCAGTTTTCAGCATTCCAGATAAGATGTACTCAACCTGTGCATGCATATGTGTGTGTGTGGCTTAGCTTCATGAGCAAAGATTTTCCATTATTGTTGCAGACTCTCTGATGGCCTGTGAGGCCAATACGAGAGAGATATACCTTTTTGCAGCAGTTGCAGGAGAAAGTCTGGCTGCTGGAGGGAGATCCTGTTTACAGTGCTGCCTTCTTTCATTCGCTCTTTTTCAGCGCAGGAGGTTGCTTGGTAGACCTTGCGTTGCCACACGTTCCTGTCGGCTGCCTCTTTTGTCCACTTTTTGGTGTTGACGCCACCGGGGATGAGGATATGTACCCACACACGCTAACACACCAATACCTTGTTTTCTGCTCCGTCTATAAACATTACTTCGTTATAACGAAGCTTAATATTGTTGCAACTGGACAGCCAAATGACAAAAAAAAAAAAAAGAAAAAAAAAGCAAACTTTGGTTCCCCACCCCAATTTGAACGTCTTTGTAACGAACGATCAGCAATCAGTCAGACTGTCACACTCAGTTTGCTTTAGCGTTTAGGAGTGTTTGCTTGTGCTACATCGTACCACTTGCGTAACAATTTCATTATTTTTTAAATTACAATATTTCTTAAAAAATGAATTCGGTCCTCTTGTTATTCAATCATGTCACGTAAGCATAAAGCAATCTCATTTGATACCAAGGTAAAGATTATAAAAAGAGTAGAAGGGGGAGAAAAGTGTCATTGTGGAATCATTTGGACTTGCACCATCAACTTTAAAAGCCATAATAAATCAATTTGACAAAATTAAAGTTACCATGCAAAATCCAAGTGAGCTTAACGCATACACACAGTAGAATTATGAAAAGCATGGACGAAATGTTAGGCGTTACCTTTCTCTGATAACAAACTTTCTGAATAGCAAAATATAAAGTTGTTTTCAATAATATAAAATGGCCAGATACTTTCAAAATAGATCCTGAATACCATTAGTTTGCACTGTTCTCGGTGGATCACCTTTCCCCAATCATACCTATCTTTGTATTCTTTCTGAGCCAATTCGTTGAATTTACTTATTCACTGTCTTCTATCTATCACTGCACCGATAACATTTACCATTATTATTATCATTATAATTATAAGAAACTGTCAACATAGGTTTCTTCAGTTTTCAAGTTGGTCTGCCTGGCTGTTTATGTATGAACGATGCATGAGAATGTATACTCCTTATGTCTACAAGAAAAGCTTTTGTTTTTTGAAAATTCTTGGCCTAAATAGGTTTTTGATGCGGGTTCAATTTGCTCCATGAATTTTTTCTAAATTGATCACTTAATTTGTGTCCAGCAGCATTCACTCTTGTCTTTTGGAAATTCAAACTTTTTTTAGGGATCACTGCCCTAACAAAAGAGCAAGAGAAGTAACTTATTCATTGATCACCCCTTTTGCCAATTTTTTATTTGATCACCCCCAATGAAACATGCTGTGAAAAGACCTTATTTACGTGGCAGTTTCTACTGAGTGACTAACCTGAGACTATGACTGCTGCATCAAATGTTTTCAGAAAAAATCCTCTTTGCTTCCAAGTTTCATTTGACAATCTTTTAAGCTGATTAGTCACCCTTTAAAAGAAAATTATTACAATCTGATGTGACCGAATGAACTAAGATTCTCTACGCATTTACAAAAAATATGACTGAGGGAAACTACCCTATAATAAGCATTTAATAGTTGTCTTCCTAGAAAAATCTCTCATCAAGATATATAGAGAGATGCAAGTACAAATGCAGACCCCACACTATTATTATTCAGTTGCAAATGATCCAGATTTTCTTTTTGTGTTCTTTAAGTGAGCGCATTTAAGGGGTACCATGATTCAATGTCTCTAACTACAACGCTACGTTTCAGCCACTTTGTGGTTACGGATAAACAAACTTTTAGTATTGTATAGATTTTTATTCTTTGGCCTTGCAATCCGACTACTACTATGAATGTGTACATGTCTGCGTTGGTACAGGTCTTTTATCTAGAGACCGTAGTGAAACCACTTCGTCCTTTGTCGAAAATGGGTTACTATCTTAATTTTGTATCCTCACCTTTTTTGTATTAATATCAGTCTATTCACACTTCTACAAAAGAAATTTGCACATCTAACCATCCTGCTATTCACAGCCTTCATACATACATGCACATATACAAATAAAAGTCTTATGTATATTTCTGACATTTCCTTTGGTGCGTCTCAGATTACGCTTTATGAGATCAGAGCCGTGGTTTCTGGGTGGAGTGAAATGGCCTCCGAAGAATCAGAAAATGTTACTTGTGGAAAAGTTTATAGTTTTTATTTAATAATCTGAGCACGAGACCTGGCCACAAGTGTGGGGCACTCGGTGAGAATCAAACCCATTGCACTGGTAATGTTACATTATGCTGACTTTTAACAGCCTCCACTCCATGGCAAGGTATCCAACTTGATATTTACCAAGCTTAGGTAAGTCAGGCTCTAGGCTGCATTTGTGAGGCGTTCGGTGAGAATTGTACTCATTATTCTCATACTGATTGCGATGCTTGCTAATCACTACTCTTATCGCTGTATCCTAAATGAAATGGCAATGGGCAGGCTATGTAGCGAGAATTGTAACTAGCAAGAAAACAATGGTATAGCAACTTACCATCACAGTCAATAATCAAACAGCCATAGCATCAAAATTTGAATTCATGTAAAAACTGTTACATTGAAGAATGAATGTGGCCAGAATAAATTCTGTTGTACAATTTTGACATGTTCATAGAAATCTTGTCTCTGCAACACTTATAACTGAGAGGTACTGTGATCTTAAGGGAGGTCTTTGTCCAGCAAAGGACGTTTAAAGTCTCCAAAGAATCCTCAGATCTTGAAAAAATGATTCACAAATTTAAACCTTTTCTAATTGTGACCTTTTTCAATTTTATGCGATAACCTCACATCCCATTGACATACAATAAAAAAAAAATCCATTTTTTTCTCAGAGTGAGGTCATAAAGGACAATTTCACATTGTTGAAGTTCAAATCCACCGAAAACTTGTGTTCATTTCAAAGGCTTAGATGTGCTCAACATACTGGGCGTACTGTACGCGTACAAATCGGGTCTTTCTCTACCACCTCCCTCTCTCCTTTTTTGCCTCTCGTTGAACCTCAGTTGTCATTTTTCAGTCATGCCAAGGCTACTATTAATGTTATGATTTAATAGATTTGATGTATAAATTATTGATGCCAGGCAATTAGATTATCAGATATATTTGTATTTCAAATCTTAATTGTTTCATTGTCACCAATATTTTTTTGTATCTATTGCAAACAATGCGACCCAGTGAGGAGTCGGGGCGTGTACTTCGAAGGAAATACAGTGCGGTAGGGTTTTTCGCTGAACTTTTCAACTGAGTGACTAACATTAAGAACGTGGTGCAATTGATTTTCACTGCCTAATTTGGATATTCTGAGTGTCTCCCATGTTGAATGAACTTGATTATTCTCAAGTAATGTCTTGATTTGATTGCTATCATCTTTGACTGGCCTACCTGACCATGGAGAATCATTCAAAAAGAAATCTCCTTTACAAAACTTTACAAATCACTTTTGATGTATTCAATCATTCAAGGTAACCTTCTCCATAAAGTTCAAAGATTATTTTTGTATTCAAGTAGCACTTTTCTTTTAATAAAATAGGATAATTAGTCAAAAATATTGCTTATTTTCTTCCATTCACATCGATATCATTGAACAAAAATACACCAATTTTCTCAACATTTTGATAAAAATATAAGCTGATATGAGAGCTGTAAGAATACAATCAAAACCATTTTTTTTGAATGAAGTTAGTTAAAACCAAACACTCCTAATGACATCAGACAACAAAAAACTGAATCTTTCTGCTACCCAATATCTTAAGCCTCTCTTTCCCAAGTAGTCCAATATCCCTTCGATGGGCCTGGCAAGCTGAGAGTGGATTAGGATAGATTGCCCATATGAAGTAAAGACAGTCATATTTCATCTACCTTCTTCCACTCTCTATGTCCGCCTCCACACGGCACCTTGAGTATAAGTGGAAGATTTTTTGTTGTTTTTTTTTTTTTTATTTCGAATAAATACAAATAACTTAAGACAAGAATTCTATCAACATACCATTTTAGATACTGTCGACCAAAACTGTCAGTATTGGTTTCTTCAGTTCTCAAATGGATCGGTGTGTAAGTTTCATTTGTACAGTTCATACTGATGGAGCTAGAGGGATGAAAATCTAACATTCATTCCTTATGTCTAGGAAAAATTTTTTTTTTCTTTTTTTTGAAATTCCTCTGTCCATTTACAATGTAAGTTTATCATAAATTGGTCTCTTAGCTTGTGTCTGACAGCTTTCACCTATTTTTTTTTTTTTTTTTTTTTTTTTTCAACAGATTACTGCCCAATGAATTGGAAAAAAATTTTTTTTTTTAGATTTTTCATTTGATTGCCTCATGCCAAAAGACATTGGTCGTGTGATGATTTCTATTGAGTGATTAATCAGATTTGTTTTTTCTTTTTTTCCACTGTAGGGAGGCAGATGAACGAGTGTTTTGGGATGAGACCATCTGGTCAATGAGAGACAAGAGCAAAGACAATGAAAACAAAGATAAGCCCTACTATGGCGTGAAAGGGTTAAAGCGTCAGCCTAACTCCTACATTTTGGCAGGAATCGTTGTCTGGGTTCTCATCGGTACAGCCATCCATTTTCTCGTCTTCAGGTAAATCAAATGCTTTTGTTTATGGCTGAGATTTTGAAGTGGGGCGCACACCCCATGAGGGGCCAATTCGAATATGTATAAGGTAATTCAGAATTCTGGTGTGATGAGCAAAAACCATTCCATGTCTCTGTGTCATTTTGAGGCTTGACTGATTTATTCTCATTTATATGATACCAATGATTCTTGATTTATGCATTACTATGAATACTTATGAAAGCACTGGCTCCGCAACGCCCATGATAGAGAAGTGTAGTGAATTCTGGGGAAGGTCTATGTCCAACGATGGACGCTGAAAGACTGATGATGATGATGAATTCTTGAATGAAATAACAGAAAAATTTCATCTGAATTTGGAATTCATAGTATTGTATAATTAGGAATTATTTGTGTTTTCAAGGTGGAGTAAGGAGTAAAAAAGAACCTCTGACTTACAATCATATATTAACTTTCATCTGACTACAGATGTGCCCTTAGGCTTAGGGCTTGAAATCTATTGACTGCTGATGATGTTAATTTCATTCATTACAGCTTGAATGGCATGGTAAAAAATTCTATTGTGTTATTAGTAGCTTACTATGAAAACTCATACATTTTCTTCTAACTCAAAATGACATCCGGCCAACATATGATATACAAATAGCCAGCCTAGCAGGACAACTTTGAAACTGGTGAAACCTGTGTACAAACTGCATCAATGGTGGCAGAGAACTGAATATTTAAACATTTACTCTTTATTATGTTTGAAAAAAACAAAAACATGGGTGATTGTTTTTAAGCACTCTCATCCCCCAATTTTCGAAGGGGTTCAATTTACAATTTAAGTTCATGCTAATCGGTCCAGTTTATGTCTTGTTGTATAAATTCATGAATCTGCAGGAACATTGTGAAATTAATGAGGGCAACAAAAAAATTAGACAATATTTTGAAGAACTCTGAGAATGATAACACATCTCAAAGTCAGTCTTATCCATATCCTAACTCCTTATGAATCGTTCACCTGGAAAAGGCTGTAGAATGAATCTGCTGGAACATTGGAATTCATTAGAACAAGAAGAAAGTAATCAATAGTTTGAACAACTCTCAGAATGATAGCACAGCTCAAAATCAGTCTTATCGAGAGGCCAATTCAAATTCCAGCATTATCATATCCCACCAATGCACTATATAATGTTACATGCAGACAGGTGTAAATAACTTAACTCCTTAATCTTCCTGCTTCGTATGGTACCATGTCACTCTCGTACAACACCTACCATCCTCCACCTGTTTAAGAATTCAAAAGCTCTCCTGTCTAGTAAACCTGCGAGGACCATTGTAGAGTAGTCAGTGTGCCATGTGTCCATTCATTCATTTCTATAGATTAATATTTTTTTTCTATTTACGTTTCTTCCTCAGCACATCCCGGGAATTCACAAGGAATGCCTACGATCAGCGAGATATAAAATTTCATAATTTATATATGGAACGTCGAGCAAAAGCGAAGTAAGTGTTGTTGTTGTTGGGAAGGGGTGTGTGTGTGCTCTAGCACCCCCCCCCTTCCTTTATTTGATTTCATGGAATCTCTACCAGCAAATGAGGTTTTATAGTTTCCATCGTAAAATGGAGATAACTCCGGTTAATCTTAACACGAACTAAGGATTACCTCCCCCTTGGAAGATATGAACAGTTTTAGATGAATCAAGTTGTTAGATTATTTATTTGTGTGCCTTTTTTAACATTGAGTGGGCGAGTGTGTGAAATGTATGAGGTTTGTATTGAAATAAAGTTGTCTATTTTTCTGTTTTTGCTGGAAAGGGGAAATAATCTTTTGTCCATTTAAAGGCTTATCTCCATTTAACCAGGAATCAACCTCATTTGCTTTTTTTATATTGTTATACCAGTGAGAAAAATGTATACTTGTTAATATAATTGTGAAAATTCCAAAAATACTGAATAAGAATAGATAAGATAGACAAAAAATATTTGTGCTGTGGCACAGAATAGCTATTTATGATGTATCACATGTGAGTAAACTTCGTAAAATAAGATTGTTCAGTTTTGCCCCTGGATTATTTTTTTCTTTGCTTATGTTAAAATATCCTTGTCCAGTTTTTTCGAATTTTTACAATTATATTGACACATTTTACAGGTATGTATTTTCCTTGCTGGTCCTGTTTTCTTTAATATTATTATGTATCCACAACATCCTCAACCATAACTACTATTGTTTTAAAAATAAAAAGTATTTCTTGGATGGTATCAAAACCAGCAATCTCTCAATTAGAAAAACAAACACATCAACCAACTGTGCCGCAGAGGTTTTATGTAAAAGATATGATTTATTTTTTTAATATGAATCATTTGTGCCAGACTTTTGGAATCTTTTTTATTTCCAATACAAAAACCCTTGTTATGTTCACAAATTGGCGAATCTTTTCTAAAAATTCACTGGGTAAAATTGACTCTATATGGAAAATTTGGTGTAATTCATTTCTACAATCAGGCATATATTGAGCTATATTAAAATCTGAAGTAAAAATTCCCAAAGAATTTGTATTTTGCATATTTCAGAGCAATTTTCTTGAGTTGGTGCAATTAAAGAGTTATCAACAAAGTCTCTACAAGATGACATAAATTCTATCAAAATTGATTTACAGATGTTATTACATAATTAAAGTCATTGATTTCAGTATAGTCTTAACTCAAATTATAGTGAATGTGCCTGCCTAATTCAACTTCATTTTTCATGGGCATACCAGGTACCCCAGCTAGTACATATATATATATGTATATATATATATGAGTAGGTAATGTGGAAAATGATGGTATTTAAATAATGTTTTTATACTTATGTTTCGCCAACTAGCTTTGTCATACTAATTTTAGGTAAAACACTCGTGAAAAGTTTTTTGTTGTTTTTTTTTTTTTTCTTAGCAAGTAAACTATGTCATGTAATATCACACCACAAAAGCATGAACGCTAAGTATTTAAAATTACAAAAAAAACAGCTAAACAAAAATGGATCTATACATTCAAGAAATAGGAAGGGGTATGAACAAAGATTATGGAGGATTTTCTGGGTTTTGCTTTTCTACTATTAAATGGCAATATATATATATATATATATATATATATATATATATATATATATATATAAAGGTATCTATTGTTGTGATACCAGCTGATACCTACCCATCTATGCATAGTATACTGATGAGAAAGAGGATTTATTTTCCACAATGAATATTCACTTTTCAATGCACTCAAACAAGCACTTCTCCATTAATCACATTGATGGAACATGCAAAGGAGAATTGCCAGTAACTACATGCTGAGCTACAGACTTATTGATCCACCCTTTTATATATAACACCCACATACTCACACAATAGTAAACCTCATGGGCATCGTCTGGGGTGGAAGGGAGAAGCAAACAAGGTATGCCCCTGTAGATCGGGCCTTCTCAGAGAGGTCTCAAATGGTCTATAGGAACAGTGACAGCTTGGGAAATGTCACTGCTTCAGCTCTCACTAATCCCTCATATGACAACCAACATTCAGACCCCATCTCCCCTGAAAATATCCTTTTATCCCCCTCACCTCCACCCCCAGAATATATCCTTTTATCCCCCTCACCTCCACCCCCAGAATATATCCTTTGGCTCCCCCTTACCTCCACCCCCAGAGTATATCCTTTGGCTCCCCCTCACCTCCACCCCCAGAATATATCCTTTGGCTCCCCCTTACCTCCACCCCCAGAATATATCCTTTGGCTCCCCCTCACCTCCACCCCCAGAATATATCCTTTGGCCCCCCCTCACCTCCACCCCCAGAATATATCCTTTGGCTCCCCCTCACCTCCACCCCCAGAATATATCCTTTGGCTCCCCCTCACCTCCACCCCCAGAATATATCCTTTGGCTCCCCCTCACCTCCACCCCCAGAATATATCCTTTGGCTCCCCCTCACCTCCACCCCCAGAATATATCCTTTGGCTCCCCCTCACCTCCACCCCCAGAATATATCCTTTGGCTCCCCCTCACCTCCACCCCCAGAATATATCCTTTGGCTCCCCCTCACCTCCACCCCCAGAATATATCCTTTGGCTCCCCCTCACCTCCACCCCTGAGTATATTCTTTTACTCCCCCCCCCCCCGAATATATTCTTTTACTCCTCCTCACCTCCACCCCCTAAGAATATTCTTTTGCTTCTCCTCACCTCCACCCCCTGAGTATATTCTTTTACTCCTCCTGACCTCCACCCCCTGCAATATATCCTTTCAATCCCCCACCTAGGAAAAGTGGCTTCAGATACCCATGGTGAATCCGTATAGTGTTACCAACAAAGTCATCATGAGATAAACACTCTGGAACCAGACATGGTTTCAGGGCTGAAACATCATATATTTTTATATATAGTTATTATATGATTATAAATTGCGTTCTCTCATATAGAAACGATCACCCGTTATTATACAGTGAATTACCATTAGGCCTAGACAACATAAATGAATAAAATACTGGAAAAAATAAGGCTGCAGCAGGAATGGAACCCACGACTGATGGGTTGGCCACTTCAGCATAGCATTGCTCTTTCCATAGAGCCAGACAGCTGCCAGTAATGTAAGGGTCCAAATAACTGTTTCCACTCCAAATACCTATCTTACTCAGTCACGGTTTAACCAGCTCTATTTGTTCCTTTCAACCCAAGCCCCATTTTCTTCAATTGTTCATTCAATTTACGTTGTCTAGACCAAATGGTACATTCACCGTGTAATTACAGTTGATCATTTCAAATAAGTTTCTATGTACTATGATGCAATTTATAATCATTCTGTCGGATCATTTATCTATTTCTCAATAGCAGTTATTGTGTGTGATATTGTACAATTGATTTGTAATCAATTGGTTTAATTGTTGGAAAAAATATCTGATGAGCAAAAACATGGGACTTCATAAACATTTAGCTGAATATTTCAATGTTTTTTTTCTTTTACAAAAACCAGGTATGTATAGACATAGATATATTGATGTAGGCAATTTCAGATGTGTGTGGCATAGTCAGATCAAAGCATGTTCATATCTGTTCATGCATGGAAAATCTTTCTGGGTTTATTATGGTTATGGTTTATTTTGGTCGGGTCTAATTATCATTTCCCCACCCTCGGGCTTATGCAGACACTCCTGCATTGAAGAGGTGAGATTTGACATAGAGAAGTGCTGGGGGTAAATATCAAAGCTTGTAGACCTAATTCTTACTTTACAAGAATGTTTACACACACACATATATATATTTATATATTACTCTAGCACAAAGCCCATCAAAAATGACAAGTCACAATTACAGTTACAAACCGACAAATGTGTAGACTTTTGATCTTTTGGTAAATTCAAACTAAAAATTGCTGAGAAAAATCAGGAATCAATCTCAGTTATGGTGTTTTTGTTTCAGTTTTCTTTCATTTTTGACCTTCACGTGTTTTTAAATTAGCAGTGCTAAAAGGATTAAATAAATTACTGATTTTTAATTGCAAAAAAATGTGGGTTGCATTATATTCAAGGTCACATTGTACTCTAGTAAATATTGTAATAAATATTGAGTATTAGATTAATGAAATTAAATATTGATAAATGTTTTCTTATTGTAGCTCATTAGATCACTTAAACAAATTGCGGATGGATTGAAACAGTATACGTGATATCTGATGGATTTTTTTTTTTTTTCCTTCAAGTTGGGCCATCTATCTCGTGACTTTTGCAGCTTTGAAATCCACTTCCCCCTTCCTAATCAGAATGACTGACAATATTTGAGGCATGAAATCTCAATTCATTTTGTCTTTGTAGCAGTAGCCTAGTAAGATCTCAGTCAAGTGATTGAATTGCAGTACCCATTCTTAATTTTATATATCGGTTGGGAATAGTATGATATCCATACAGACCCAAAAAAGTGATAATGGTATTTAATGTATCTTGGCTGCAGTTTTTCTCCTAAACTTATATTATCATATACAACCAACAAGTTTCCTTTATTTGATTTTTTAGTTAATAAATGATGTAAGCATAGCACAGTCATATTTCTGTGGTCCCATTTGAAATGCAGCATCTCAGCATTTTGGCCAAGAGCTAAGTGTAGTATCGGTTCTTTGCTGCTTCATATCTGATATGTACCCCATGTTTGATGACTAGAACCAAAGTTGTTGTGTGAGGAAAAAAATCACAGGCCAAAAGTTACTTTTTCATCGGCCTCTGTTAACCCCAAAGGAAGGTAATCTATGCTAGACAGTAATCTGAACTCCTGTACATGACCTTTGAATGGAACGTGTAAATTATACCTGATATGAAACGGTAAATCAACAAAGGTATCATAAATATCTATTTTATTAGTAAGGAATCACTAAAATTTGTTTCTATATCGATATACTACAGTAGATGAGCCATTTACTTTGGGCATAAACTTACTGTGTTTGAGTAAGAAAAAGGATAAATGTCATCTTCTATTGGTCAAGAGGACCGACATATCGCTAGGCCACCAACAAAACTTCTCGGTTAGGTAGGTGAAAGGACTGAGAGCTCAATTTTATGGGTTTTTTTTCGTCTTTTGAAATTTTAAATCAGGTTTCATTATTGAGGCAACAGCATCCTTGAAGCCAGGAAAGGTAGTAACTACTAGAAGTATAGCATATGTTAGAGAAACCGATCCCAAGAATTTGGGGAGAGTTCAACATGTGAGTGGTTTGAGTTACACAACCATTCTTCACGACCTGTTTAAAGTTGGTCCCTCACGAGAGAAGAGTTGAACAAAAGAGTGTATTTATAACAACTCATACAAATGTGGTAAAGAATATAAGGAAGAAACCAGCTGTCCTCTTAAAGTCAGACCTGAGGGACATATAAAAAATCATATTTAAAGGAGGTGGTGGAAAAATCTGATATGGCAGCCCATATCTAGAAAGGGAGAGTAAGGTGCACATTACTCTCACCAGAAAAAGAGCCAAATAATAAATAGGGATCTATGCTGGGGAATGATGAAATTAAAAGAGAATAGCGTACATCAATCTTTCACACAGATGCTGAAGTCAGGCCAGTGTGGCTTTCGGTGGTGGATATTTGTAATTGTCATCTTTCTCTTCGTGTTGTTACTCAGCCTTTTCTACTGAACTGATGTACAACAGGCACCTGTAGAATACTCAATGGTACAGTGACCAAAAGTTGATTAAAAAAAACAATCAAGACGAGTCCAAACAAATTATTGTATGATAATCCTTGTTAGTTATTTTGAGTAGTGCTTTTTGTTACCTGTGTATATGATTTTTTTTAATTATATGCATTACCTGGAAATCGACCCAGTATGTTTTTTAGTGGGGGCTCAGTTTACAATGAAAGATCATGCTAAATTGATCCCTTAGTTTGTGTCCAGCATAATTCACTCTTTTTTTTTTTTTTTTTAAATCAGCCATCTTGATGGTCTTTGCCCAACAAAAGTACAGGAAGTAACTGATTCATTGATTACCCATTTTTTGCAATTTTTTAATTGATCACCCTCAACTTGGCTGCCAGAAGATGTTGGTCACGGGATGGTTTCTGTTGAGTAACAAACCAGACCTGTCTTTGTTAATTCCCTTATTGTGTGGGCTATTTGCATCAACTTGTATGGTCCTCAGTTGTCCCGCGTTGCCAATTGGTGTTAAGATCCCCACCACACTGCCTCCCTTCCGCCACTGGACAAATAAAAGTGATATTTGTCGTCAATCACCTGTCCCAGACATTGACATAAAGGACTCAGGAATGTCGCTCGATCATGTTCAGTTGCATCCGAAAGGCATATGTCTAACATCGTTTTTTTTTTTTTTTTGTTTTGTTTTTGTTTTTTTTTCCTCTTTGAATAGTGTCTAGAAAGCAAAGAAAATGAGATGTGGGTACAAAAATATTACGAGGCTTTGACAAGTTGCCGCACACATATCTCGGTGGGGCGTGTCTCACTACTGTCGGTGAGAAGCTTAGAAAAGAAGAAAAAAAAAAAGAAAGAAACCTCTGTGCCTTAGTGTCACCAATTTCCAGTTGTTGCAGATAACGGAAGGGAGAAGGTAGTAATGTAGGATTGGTTTGGTTGGGGTGTGTGAATGTGAACCCTCCTCCCCCTTTCATTCTCAAATTTTGGGGCTTGCAAAATATCTATACTACTAGATTATTTTTATTACAAAAGAAACTCTCTCTGTCTACTCTCTCTCTCTCCCTCATATACATCTCACTCTTTACAGTTCATATTATATATTCATATATATATATATCTACAATTTTTTGGATACAGTTTTTTTACGCACAAGGCTAAGCTCCTGATAGTGGACTCAGGTTCCACATGAAACCTTTAACCCCCAAAAGCACACACTCACACAGCACACACCACTGAAGATAGGAATAAATCCTGAAACATGTCTGGACCATTAACATCTACGGCTAAATAAACCGTATCTCTAAACACTTTACTCCTGAGTCTGCTTCACTCTTTACAGTTCATATTATATATATATATATATATATATATATATAAGTAAATTTGGAGGTATATAGAGTTGGGCTAGGTTTTATTCATCATCTCTGTCAATGAAGTTTTGTATTAATCCATGATTGTCTGTCTGTTTGTCTACTCAATATCTGTGAAAGTTCTCAATGAATTTCGATGGCATTCTCTCAAAGGGTGAGCCATGGGCCATGGAATAATTTGATTAAATCAATTGATTTAATTTTGGAGTTGATCCAGGAATATTTGTGTCAATATTACAAGATATGACAATTTTTTGACTTCCCAGGTGTAATGATAAAGTTATGACCAAGTTACTCTAAGGGTAATAACAGTGTCGAAATGAATCAAAGTCTATAGGGATGTCACTGATGTGTAGTCATCACAAGCTTTTGTCAAAGCATGATCTGAGATTTGTTTCATTGGCGTAGGTAAGCACTCTCTGAGTGCTCAATCAGTTGCGTCACTTTTCAGATCTTGATTTTTGTTCCAGGGCTTAGTCGCTTGTAGAAATTCTTCAAATCTTGGTTTTTTGTTTCGTGGCTTAAAATCCATTTTTCTCTCTTTTTAACTCATTTAGCAATCTTTTTATTGGCTCCTGTCAAGGTTATTGATGGTGGTAACAGCTTTTGCCGCTATTCCTTGCGCAGGTGAGGTGATTGTAGGAGAGTAGTCAGCCCAAGTGCTCACTCTTCCATTTCCTTTTGCCCACTATTTTGGCATGTCAGGTTGAAGATATTTTATCAAGATATCTGGTGATGGAACCTGCACAGGGAGAAGTAGACTCATGCCTTTCCAAAGGGTGTTAGTGTTAATTTCATTTTCCATACTTGTTCCCATTACCCAACATTGCACCTTCCTTATTTGATAATATCTGGTCATTATATGATAATTAATTTGCCATAAAATTCAATTTGCAATAAATTTATGAATAGATTCTCATAAAACACTGCAGATCCTAGTTTTGTCGCCTGTAAAGTGTCAAGACTAAGTAATTAACAAGCTCAGTCGCTTCAGGGTCAAACTCTACACCTACTTCTATTCTGACTGAAGATGATTACCGTAACTTTTGCATACACTATCAACTGATCCACATTTACTCATACATCTTCATTTTAAGAAAGATAAAAATTCGACTCAAATGCAAAAAATATAAAGAGGGTGTCATAAACGTTTTAAGTGTGATTCGGGGCCAGCAAAATGTTAGATGGAAAGATGAGCTAGACAAGTTCAGGAAGTACTAGCTCCGTGACGCCCATGATAGAGAAGTGTGGCAAATCCTGGGGAAGGTCTATATCCAACGACGGACGCTAAAAGACTGATGATGATGATGATGAGTGAAGTTTCATGCTGTAGTTTTCTTGGTGAACGATACTCCATAGTTGGGTAAACCTGTCAAAGTCGATAGTACATTTATACACCTTCCCCAGATCTTTCTATTGTGAGTGTCACAGAGCCAGTACTTTCTGAACTTATCTAGTTATCAAACCATCTTATATTTTGTCGTCCCAGGTTTTGCATGTGATCTCTCGGGACTCATTATGTGAGTCATGATGTCCAGCGGTTGTCTGCCATTCTCACAACATGGCCAGCCCGTTGCCATTTTAAGTTTTCTTAAAGATTCTATGACATTTAGGACCCTTATTGTGCTGCCTTATGATTTCTCCATTTTATGTTGAGTATGATTCTCTCCTGTCTCTGTTGTATGATTCTCAGCTTGGGGCGGGGGTCAATCTTCTGGTTAGGTCCCATGTTTCAACTCCATAGGTGACTACCTATAGAGTTTGCATTGGTTGTAAATCTGCATTATTCACTTATATTTGAAATTACCGCAAAGTTCTGAATGAAGCAATTGCAGTATTTTACAAGAAAGATGCCAGTATGTATGTGCTACCTGTTAGTTGTATTCATAAAGGATTTCTATCCATATTTCATAGTGTGCCAAAACTAGCACAAACAAATTTTGGATAACAAATTGTAAAAGTTTAGTTTTTAATCTTCAAATTTCACTTTTGGGCACAATATTACCATGATGATGTCATTCATAGCCCTGTAAATGACCCTCACCTTTTTGCACTAAGATTATCTCTGTTTATACATATATATATATATATATATATTCCTGAATATAAGTCGACTGTGAGTATAAGATGAGTTCAGAATTGGGCACGAAACTTTGTAAAATCGACTGACTCAAATATAAGAGTCCATTATTTTGCCATAATGTCATCATGAAAGATACCCCTTTCTCATGAATACACTGTCTATGACGCTTGTTTAGCTTTCACTGAAGCATGAATTTCTATCATCTTCAACATATCGATCATTGTTTTCAGGTCATACAGGTGGAAATCTTAACAGTGATGACATATCTGCCTGCCCAAAAAATGACTTGAAATGGATATCGCCCAAGACACCATATTCTACCTACTTAGTTCATTGGTTTTATATGAAATACTGAGTTGAAACCACAGGCATTATCCCTCGCATTGTTTCTGTCGATGCTGTCTTCATATAAGCAAAAGTATTGATCAATTTTGATCGGCCTGAGTAATGCTGATTTTAGGCTATCTTTTAGTAAAAAAATTTTGCCTTGTATTCAGAAATATAGGGTATATATAATAATATATTACGTTATAAAGGCTCAACTATATGTGTCAAGAATTGTGTATATTCACAAACACACGCACACACATTCTTGTTGGCAGTTTCAAATGAATGTTTTATTATACTATATTAGTGCATATGGAAAAACCCTGTTGAGATCTATGCATACATACATGTATCCAAATGTGGATATATGTGATATATATATACATATATATATATATACTCTCTTTTCCTTTTAAAGAGTTTTTAATGACCGAGTTACTGTATGTGAATGTATTTATATACCAAATTTACACACTCACACACACACATTATATATATATATATATATATATATATATATATATATATATATATTGTTTTCTTTTTTCTTTCTTTTTTCCTGTGCCAAAAGAACACATGTTTATAATCATGGCCCCAGTTTTGGTGTATAGGCAGGAGGAAGTGTGTGTGTATGCATCTCATCAGTCGTTAATTTATTTGAGGACATCTACAGTCAAGGGTGGGAACTGCTACTCGACTAGTATGAAGACATGTTAAAAAGTTCCATCCAGCTAGTTCTAACGGCAAATCTTCACTTCCTCTAATTGTCTGTCTTTTACTCTACTGACAAACCTACGATTATGTAACCCTCATCGTAGATGGTATTTCCCCAATTTTTAAATCCTCCAGTCTTGCGAGAACAGGACAGACTTCCCCAAATCAGATATTCTTTTGTTGATTTGTTAGTGATATGTAGCTTTCCCAAGTCGGTACTTTGGTCGAAAAGTCAATTTCTAATGACTTTTGTTTCAATGCTCTTTGTGTAAACTATACTTTTTCCCAAGCGAGTTAAAAAGTAAAGCAAGAAAATTTTTAAAATATGGAGAGCAAGTTAAATAATACGGCAAGCACTTGAAAACCTGGTTTTGCTTGGACAAGACTGTTAGCAAGGATGGGTGTACCTTGCATTTAGATTTATCTATATGATTATAAATTGTATTATATTATAGTGAGACTCTTATTTGAAATGATCTCCCGTTATCACATGGTGTATGTATCATTTGGCCTAGACAGTGTAAATGGAAGAAACAATTAAAGAAATTTACATTTTTTAGACCAAATGATAACCGGAGACCATTACAAATAAGAGCTTCAATATAATATTACACAATTTATAATCATTTTGTCGGATCATATATACTTTTTTTTAACATTTATTTATCTATGTATGTATATCACGTTACTGTTATGTTGAAAGAAACAGATAGACCGAGAATAAACGAGATGAAATTTTGAGTTGAAAGCAGTTATTTGAGCCTTTGCATTACTGGCGGATGTTTAGCTCAATGGTAAGAGCATCGTTACTCAGAAGCAGTTACCTTATCGGTTGCAGGTTCGATTCCTGCCGCAGCCCCATTTTCTTTAATTGTTTATATCTATTTATGATGTTATACATTAACCCTGTAACCATAAGAGATCATTTCAAATAAATGTTTCTGTTATATAATGCAACTTATAATTTTATATATATATATAACGTAATTGAATGTATACATACTTGTGTGAATATATGTATATGCTTATATTCATTTGTTAATACACTTGTACACATATAAGCATACCAGTTTGTTACACATGAAATGTTTTAGGGTTTTTTTTATACCATAACAAATCATGCTAGCTGTGAAAAATTTTCTAATTGTATTGCCCCTTTTTGCAGATTCAATTTAAGTAGAGGTATAATTCATTATTATTGGGCTTTTTTGAGCCCTCAACAACAATGATGTCTACCCAAGCAGTTAGAATGATTTTCAAGTATGAATTCAAATTAGAACGTTATGTTGTTCATAACGTTATCAAAGCATTCAGAGTGAACACTTCTACAATATGAACTGTTCAGCCCTGATCAAAACTGAAAATCCAGAAATATAGGTACAAAAATATAGCTTCAGGGAGGCCCAAACCTGTTCTTAATGATGCAGAATTATTGGCCCGCAAAAAAATGTTTGAGTACCTTCTGGAGACTTCAACGGCAACCAACTCTGGTCTCTTGAAGGCATTAGGAAAGGTTAAAAAGTTGGAAAAATTGGATCCACATGAATTGGATGAAATGCTCCATGACAGTGGCATGCCCCACCCCTCTCAGTTGACTGTGTCTAAGCTTATAGAATTGGAACATGATGTCTTGCAGCATCCTCCATATTCACCTGACATTTCTCCTAAAGATTATAATCTTCCTAAAGTTCTGCCTGTTATTATCCATCAGAAAGATACTATCATTAAAAAAAAATCCATCTTTTTTTTTTTTTTTTCTTTTTTTTTCTCGGTACGACTCATCTAGGCCATGTGGTCTGGACTCTGTGAGAGACTGGAGCTTCTGTTCTGAAGAATGGTAACAGAGAAAGTTCTGGGTGTCAGGGTGGGGGGTTCAAGTTGATAGCAAAAGCAGATTGATTGCGTTTCACCAGATGGTGGGATGTGACAACAGGGTTTTAGGGGAGACTTGCTCCAATTCCACCTGCTCCATGTGTTTTCAATTTTCGGCCCATGTCTTTCTGTGGTTGTGTCAAACACAATACAAATGCCTCTTGGAATAATGGATCTGCACACATGTCTCTGGAGATGAGGTTACCATTTAGATTCTGCCCCAGAACCAAAGGAAAAGACAGGATGGGGGTAGGGAAAAGAGAGAATGGATGTGTAATAAGGAGAGGGACTTGAAGTTGAATGAAGGAAAAGTGAGGGAGTTGGAGTGTTCGTATTTTTTTTTTTCTCCCCTTAAAGATTCTTTACACATCAGATATACTGTGAAGGGGAAGCGACCTTCAACTCGGATTACTTGCAGGTGATTCTCATACAACAGACATAACTGGGATTGTTTAATTTGAAATACAGAGGGAGCCGCTTATTGTGATCACTTTTGGACCAGCTCTCTAAGATAACAATAAAAGACTTACAACAGTGGTTTCGTAATTTTGCAGACTTGAGGGCCCCTCTTAAAGAGGAAATATTCTGGCAGACTCTTATTTTCAACATTTAGTTTTTAGACTAGACTAATGAACTACAAAACCAATTTTTGACCTGTTAAGAATCATATTTATTTAAAATGGATTATATCTAATAGGTTCTTATATATGGTACAGGTCTTTGTACAATAATAATGTTTTATGATAGTCGTGCGATGGGTAATGTTATTTCTCTGCCTCAAGATTCGCAGTGTGAGAAGTCCACACCGCTGAGCATTATTTGGTGGACATCCTGGGGTCAGCAGACCCTAATTTTCAAAACCCTTGGATTATGACATTAGGCGGAAGATATATAAAGAAAGCCATTTGTTATGATCACTTTGAGTTTTGCAGATAACAATTACTGGTGTGTAACATTAAGTAAAGAACATACAGCGATACCATAGATAGTATGGTTAATTTGTAGCGAAATTTGTCCACATTGTTCAAAGGTTTATTATAGTCAAAAGATTTTTTATTTCAGTTCATATTCAATTTCATTTGGTTGTATACCTTAACCCTACTACATCACAAATCGAAACGCTTTATTCTACGTAGATCACTGTTTAGAGGAAGACAGTGATTATGATCACTTTAAAGTGTTTGGGACCAACTGATTTTGATAACTATAACAGTCTGATCACATTATCCATGATAATAGCAGCTTCCTCTACATCTTTTGGGCAGAAAACAGTAAAAAAGCCTCATAAGACAGTCTTGGCCCAGCTCATGTGTGTTTGCATGCGAGTCTGTTTTTTTTTTGATATTTTTCTGTTTATTGTTTTCCAAAAGATTATAAATGGGATTTGTAAACTTTTTTGCTCCATACCTCACTTAGATAACGCAGAAAATTTGATACTCCTCATACTACAAAAAAAAAGTCATTTGTTTATGCATCATTTGGCAAAAGGAAGCATATCTCAGGCTTTCACATATGTATAATTAAATTCTTGGCTTTCTTCTAAATCTTTCACTTTCCAGCTCCAATTAATTTCCCCTTGTTATGATAAAAGAAATCTGGTGTTGAAAAAGTATAATGTAGTATTAAATTGGGTACAGGCATCCCCCGTTGTTAATCAGGTGTTAGGATCCAAGAAAGCCGTCAATTTCATAACCAAGCCTCAATAACTACGGAGTTGGTAAGGTCAATAG
>OY735223.1:21200698-21245698 GCA_963457665.1 Thysanoteuthis rhombus
GCAAATCAAAACCTGAATAGTGTGGATTGATAGAAGTATAAATGCAAAGGTAATGTGAATAGGATTTTGGTCAGAGTAAAAGAAGGATGGACCAGTGTTGTCAGACTTTGCAAGACGGCAAGATAATCCAAGCTTTATTCTAGAGACTTGACAAGAATCAGCATTGAATTTGGAAAAGGAGCCAGTCTTGAGGCAGAGGTTCAAAACTAGCCTTTTGAGACCTGCCTATATGGATTGATAGAAATCCAAATACACATTGTTAATGATGGAATTTTGTCCAGAATAGGGGACTTGGAGCTGTTAAATGAATTGATTGAAACTTAAAAAAATAGTAAATTTGAATTGAACATTTTGGTTGGATAAAAATTTTGGTCAGATCAAAAGGAATTCTACCTGTGCAATTATATATATATATATATATATATATATATATATATATATATAATCAATGCACACATTTACGTTTATATATATTGTTTTTTATTAGAAATCTTGTCTGTGTACATATATATATACACAGGGTTGATGAGAATATAATCCGTATTGAAAATTAAATCTAATTCATGTATATCAATAAATATCTTCATTGTGATCAACTGGGGAATCTAATTGCAATTTTTTTTTGTTTTTTTTTTTTTAACTTACCGAACATGTATAAAATTATGCCTCCTTATTTTTCTCTCCCTCTACACACATACAAACATATATATATATATATATATATATATATATATATATATATATATAAAGCTGAATCGATGAAATAACTTACTAGGTGAAATTTAGAAATTTTTTCTTTTTTTTTTTGTAAAATTTCACTTTAAATTATATGTACTTAAAATCATAAAAAATAGTAACTAGTTGTTGAATTTTTTCTCAAAATTAGTTGAAACTCTATTTTTACTTTTCTTACTAAAAAAAATTCTTGAATTCACAAGATTTTGAGTCTAAAAAAATGCTTGTTTTCATCCTTGTTTTCATAAAATGAACATCATATTATTTTGAAACTATTCATTTATTTTTTGTTGAAACTCCACCAATTGGGCAATAATGGGATATGGGAATGTAGCTGGCTAATTCATCTCACCCGTTGCCACTTCTTTCTGTTGAGCATTAAGATTGGTGCTGCCTTATTCGGTATATTCATCGGGTTCCTGTATATCTACGGGGGGAGGGGGTCTTTATAGTCTACCCTGTCTTGGAATAACACCCCATATATCTATGAATCTTTTTCCCATTGGCCACCTGAAAACAAACTTAGAATTGTACAAAGATTCATGGGGCATAGCCATGCTCAGGATAATTCTAAGACTAGAGTGAAGGATATTATATATAAGCAACAAAAATGGAGATGGGTGGTACACTTGGCAACAGGAAATGACAGCAGATGGAGCAAAAGGTTAACTGGTGCTCATGGGACAGTCAATACTGTAGGAAAAAAACAAACACAAAAAGGGAGGGATGAGATAGAAAGGCTTCCCGGTATGATATGTTGGAGTTTAGGACGATTATGGTTGTCATTGTTATGTTCAGCAAAGGATTTATAATGGCTGAGTATATATATATATATATATATATGAGTATGTATGAATCTGTTAATCATTTCTTTTCTTTTTATTTCTAGGTGATGAAATTAACCAAATCAAAAATGGCCCCAATGTTTGAATGGCTGGAGAATCTCTTACTGTAGCATCAGTGTTCAACGTCACCTCAGCCCTTATTCAGGTTCAACTGTACCAGCAAGCCATCAGTTATTTAACTCATCTTTCACAATCATCGATAGTAAATTTGGAAAGCGGAATTTTTTCTCATTCATTTTATTTTTTTTTTTCATTTCAGTCATTTCATCATTGGGCAGTACTTTTTATTCCTGCCACCCTTAATGAAGTATTCAGTTGCAAAAACTGTCCCTGCCACACATTGATGAAATATTTAGATGCAAATAAATAAAAAAATTCTAAAAAAGGCTTTGCCATCTCCTGACACACATTGATGAAATAAATATTCATTATATGGACATCAAAAAGGAACATTCTAGTTCAGGTTACTGTAAAATCATTAACTTCAAAACTATTGATCCACTGGTGTGGGAAAATTTCTCAGTAAGCTAGAAGAATGAAATTTTCATGTCTTTCCTCAAAGGAAAAAGCAGAAAAATTGAATCAAAAACTGAAGAAATTGAAATATTTTGCATCAAAATATTTCAATAATCTGTGGCTGTGATAAAAATTATTGGCCATTTTTTTTTCTTTTTTTTCTTTTTTTTCTCTTTGGTTTAGAGCTCAATTCACACCCATAACTGAATCTTCAACTGTGTGTAGATTTATATGAGTAAATATTTGTTCTCGAAAAATTCAATTGAGTTTTGTGCTAGGATTAGCCACGAGCTATGACAATATAGATTTAATTTAGGGTGGATCCAGGAGTTTGTTTTATTGATGTTTTTATCATTCTGTAGGAAAAGGGATGGAGAAAAGATAATTGATAAAAGGTCAAGATTAAAATTTGAATCGAAGTAACTCAATATTTGTATATTTGAAGTTATCCCCCCTTTCTTTTTTTTTTTTTTTTCAGTTGTTAATTTCATTGACTTTTTAGTCATATTAGTGTACAGAGGTATGTGCTCCCTTGTACCATAGTTTTCTTTTCTTTCAGATATCTGTACACCCAATATCTCCAAAAGTTTTTATTGATTTTCTGTGTCATCTTTTAACATAGCCTAAGGAAAAATTAATTGAATTTTAAGGCGGATCCAGGAATTTTTTTCAGTTGATAGTACGTTTCTTTTATTTCATTTTTTTTTTTTTTTTTTTTTATATTCATATGTATTAACTCATTTTTATTTGTTTGTCTACACAATATCCTCCATAGTTCTCAATGAGCTCGTATGTCATTTTATGGAAGGTTTAGCCACTGACAAATTAAAAATCGATTAAATTTTGGGATGGATCCAGCTTTTGTTTTTTTTTTTCCCAGTTGAGAGATATTTTTTTCATATCTTGAGGCAATACCCAAAATGTAGGAAATCAAAACTTGCAGTTACCACTCCCGCATCGTGGCTATTTAAGAACTAATTTTCCTTCGATTAATTAGTGTATGGCATTAGTGGAGGAATGCAATCTCTGAGCGTGTTCTAGTTTTATTTTATTATTAGTTAATTCTGTTAATCACTTACTGTGCTTAATTAATAAATTAGGCCTATATATATGTATAAAACTTTATTATAAGTATGTATACATAGGAAAGAACATAGGATATGTAGAGTCTGGTACAATCCGCAGATTTGGCATCTGGTGGAGGTCTTATCCCAGTGGATAGGGGGGGGGACTACTGTAAAAACGGGATGGTGCAAAATAAGCTGACTATTTAGATTCTTTCTGATCACGGATTTTTAAATATTTTCGTGTGCGTTTGTTGTGGGTTTTTTTTTTTGTTTTTTTTTTTTTCTGGATGTGTGTGTGTTTATCCTGTGACAGAAGTTTTGGTAGCGAAAGCCGTGGAAAATGCCTGTGTCATACCTGACTGGTGGTTGCTTATTGTTGATTCGAGGATGTAGGGATATTTTTTTTTTTTTTTTTTTGACAGAAATGAAAAATTGTGTCCCGAAAGAATCGAAATAGTCGGCTTATTTTGCCCCACCCCGCATGAGATTTCGGGATAATTGCAATGCTGCTGCTATAAGACTGTCGAGATATTTTTTCTTTTTTTTTTTTTTCCAATTTTCTTGAAATCTTTCAAATAAAGATTGCTCTTTGCCAAAAAAAAAAAAAAATGGCAGGGAAATTTCTGAATCCATTGAAAACTTAAAATTATTTTTCTGCCAATATTTTCTACTTTTTTTCCATCATTTTATTACAGATGCTCCCTTACTTACAAACTTTCAAGTTACGAACAAACTTTTCTGTGAATTCAAATTTTGAATGCTACAACACCATGCGGGTTCAGAAGTTCAACCATCTCAACATAGATGGCATCACTGTAGCTACTCGACACTACAACACAGTTCTTAGTATACAAACTTTATTTCAGACAATTTAATCTCTTCTTCCCATCTTTGTTGTTGTCACAACATTTCAGCCAATGTATTCTCCACCCTTTCTCAGGAATCACCTGAATGAGTCTGTGTACCAAGTACTGCAAGAAAAAGGGTGAAAAAATGGTATTTTGAATTATAAATAAGCATGATTTTCTTCTCTACTCAACAGACAAGAGACAGAATTCTTTTTCTTACGGAGAAGGAAAATAAGGACTTTTCCTTCTTTGTCTAACAAAGACAAAAAAATGAGGACTCTTCCATGTTGAAATTATGGAACAGCCTGTACTGCACACAATGCTAAAATTGAATGATTTATTCACAAACCTTGTCGTTGACGTTTAAATTTTCTGTTTGATACCATTTTTTTCTTCTTTGCATCACTGGAGAGAGAGAGAGAGTAACCGATAAGAGAGACTTTCTTTTCTCAAGTATATTGCATTTTACACCTGATGAAGAAGGCCATAGAATGATTCAGCCAAAATGTTGTGGCATTAACAATGATGGTAAGAAGAGATTAGATTGTTCAAACAAAAGTTTGTATGTTAATGACTCGTCTCAAAATTATGGACATTGCAGGTGTTAATGTCTCTCTGTGGCGTCACATTGTTATTCGTGGTTATGTTTTTTTCCCAAAGTACATGTGTTACAGAAAATCTAAGCTCTGGGTTTATTGTCTATAAAAAAAAGGTCCCCATTGTTTGTAAAAGATACTTTTTTTTTGCTTGAATATTCACTGCTCTTTTGAAGCTTTAGATTTTTACAACTGAGAGACACTTCTCTATAGTTTCTATTGGTTGGTGCAAAAGTCACTTCCTATTTTGGGACTTAAATAACTTTCTTTTTTTTTTTCTCAATAAAGAGGCAGGTTTAAGAGAAGGGTTTATAGCTAATGCATCCTTCCAATAGGTTCCATGTTTCAGCTACATAGGTGACTAGCCGAAAGATTGGCCCTTAAATAGAACCACGCAATGTGCACAGGAGAAAATCATGGTTAACATTGTGTGGAGAGATCACAAGACAGCATAGTTTAGTAGTAGAGATATTGTAAAAACCATGAGAAAACTCATTAGGCTGTTCTTGTTTCAAGTATGTCAGACAACCACTGCACGTCAAATTCACAACATGGATCCCCAGAAGTCATATGCGAAAATGTGGCCGGCACAAAATAAGATGCTATGACTAACTAAATCTTCCATCTGTTTATACCGGATCTTGGAAATTACTTTGACTTTATCGTAGATTATAACTTTGGCTTGATTTGCTCAAAATTTTACCCGTTTTCAACATAAGTGCTAATTTCCCCAAAAAGTCTTTTTATCAATTGACAGTCACTACAAATCACACAACATGCAAAAATTTGTTTTCTGCCTTTCTCTGCAGATTAATATTGATTGCCAAAATTTTCCCTTCTGTCTTGTCTGAAATGCTTAGAAGGGTACCCCACCTTGGAGCGATGTTCAAGAATTAGTCTTGCAGATTATTTGCCAATTCAGTGACTTTTTTCCTCACTGGGTGCTTCAATGCACAGAGTCCTTCACCTTAGAGAACTGGTCAAGAAATTAATTTTTTAGACCATTCTCAACTTTGGGGGTGCCATGACCCTCTGAAACCCCTTCTCGAATTCCAGGGCCCCAGGTCAAACAAGGATACGACCCTAACAGATAAAAAGATATTAATTTATAATTATTTGAGTATATGGTGCCAACAGGTGTGCTATGACTTTCAAGAGAGCTATATAGCTCCTGTTGAGAATGACTGTTTTAAACCATTTCTCTAGTGAAGTGATTTTGATCTTAACTGAGGGCTCCAATATTTTGGTCTTATGTCACACAGAAGCAATAGTAAGCAATTATGATCGGGTAACTGATTACAATAATTTTGATTTGATGATGGTAATTGATAGCTGTAATAAGCTTCGTAAGCCAATAATTGGCAATAATTATAATTTAATCCATTATTTTAATTATCAATTTTTCAGTTACAGTATAATTATCACCAATTATCGAATTTGAATTCTCGTATATTAAAAATTATGATTAGAAGTAACTCCAAGCTACCGAATTGTATTTTTCGCTATATACCAATCTAATCCTTCAAGCGTCCTTGGTTGGTAAGGAAAACGCTCTTCTCTTCAAAGAGATTTATTACAAGCTCAACTTTGCGTCAGACATATGTATCAACATGAATCAGCAGACTTAAAGAATATCTCCTCGTGCTTTTTTTGTTGTTGTTGCTCAGACGGTCTGTATTCAACTGCAGAACGAAGCCTCCGATTTCGTTTCACACCATTCATGCTTTTGTAATTATCTTTATTACACATGACTCCTTGCCACCCTCGTACGTCATAAATTTATTTATTACGTTGTGCACCTGTGTTCCTCCTTGAGAACTGGCTGTTATAATTAGCCCAGTCTGCGTGTGTCGTGGCAAAATAACTCAAGAATAGTCTGACTGATGTGGATACAACTTGGAATAAAAGATCCTTTTTTATTGGTGTGTGTCATTGCGAAGTAATAGTCTGAGTGATGTGGCTACAACTTTGAAAATATAGGTCCTTGCAAAATAATTCAAGAATTATCTGATTTGTGTGAATACAACTTTATTATTATAGATCCCTTTTTTTAGTTTGTGCATCATTGCAAAATAACTCAAGAATAGTCTGACTGATGTGGATACAACTTTATTATTATAGATCCCTTTTTTTTAGTTTGTGCGTCTTTGCGAAATAACTCAAGAATAGTCTGACTGATTTGAATAGTCTAAGAATCGAAAATCCCTCTTTTATTTGAGTGTAAGCTTTATGAAATAACTCAGAAAATAATGATGCGAATGAAATTTACCCTTTAGATTCTCTGTAGATTAGAAATTAAGATCCCTTTCAAGAGTCTGCATATGTTTGTCTCATTGTGAATTAACTCAAGAACAGTCTGAATAATGTGCATAAAACTTGCCATTGTAGATTTTTTTATATATTAAAATTTAAGATTTCTTTTTTCTTTGTGTGTGTGAGAGAGAGAATATTTCAAATAAGATCAAAACTGTTAACAAGGGAATACAAAGAAAAGCAAAGGGGCATTTATAGGAGCCAATGTTCAGGAGAGCTGTGAAAATCAAAAAATTCTGTTTTTTACAAAAGGGCTTTTGCATATGGGGCAGGCACATTTAGCACTCTACTTTTAATGAGTAAACTGGGTTTTTACTCAAATTGACAACTCTAATTTTGTTATAGTTTTTGTAAAACTTTTAATAAAATTCATGTCATCTTATAGAGACCTTTATTGTGAGTAACATTCCTTATTACACCAAGTCACGAAAATTGCTCTAAAAACATATCAAATTGGAAGTAAATAGAACACAATGCACGCCCGCACGTGGAAGTGAATTACACCAAACTTTCGATATACTCCCAGTCTGACCCTGCGAATGTTTAAAAAAAACAGAAAAACCTGGATTCTCCAATTTGTGAACATGGATTGAGAATTTTAGCATTGAAAATGAAGGTTTTGAAAGTCAAGCACTAATGGTTTATATCAAAAAATGAATAATTTTTTGTACATTCAATTTATCGAGAGATTGGTGGTTTGAATCCACCCGGGAACAATGTTTATTTTCTTTAAACAGTTATTATTGTTGTGCACATATTAATATTGAAGAAAACAGGACCTGTAAGAAAAATGTGTACTTGCAGAATATGTTAATATGATTGTAAAAACTTGAAAAGTAATAAGCAAGAATATTTTTTTCTGTATTCTTCAGAGTTTTTGTATTAACACATTGTGCAGGTACACATTTTTCTTGTTGGTATGAAAATGAATGTGTGCTGGTTCTTTAGTAGAAACAGTTTTTCTTTTTCTACCTGACCTGTGAATTTTTGGAATGAGAAAGAGGCTTGGCGGTGCTTAGATCTGTGAACTTTTCCAATGGAGGATATGCAAAATGAATGTTTAAACATGTTTGGTAAACTCATTAATGATGAATGACGGGAATTTCCCTCATTGCTGCTCTATGGCTAACTAAAAATTTCCATTTATTGAGATTCATGGTTACTCAGTTCTAAATGTGAGTCAGGGCTTTTATCATGCAATGGATTTTCTGGCATTTGACAAGGACTTTTATCTTCAATGCTCAACTCACTCTTCACAACATAACACAGTTGATGGGTTGAAGACAACTGAAAAGTACGGGAATCCACTATTATAATGAAGGTGGCTGGTATTTAAACATGGAGGGTTTTTGTATGAAGAGGTTGGGAAAATGTGGCAGTTAGATTTGATTAAGATTTCTTGGTATTTTTTTATACTAAGCTCAAATCAATAAACAAAATTCTAGGCACTGTTTCCATTTGTAAATGACAATGGTATTCAAACTGTTCAGTTCAACCTCAATTAGTGACATTTTCATTGTATACTTAATTCTTCTGTATGTAAATGATTCCGTCCCAGCTTTTAGATGTTTTTAATCAAAAACATTTTGGTTATTTACATGACATGGACAATGTTCATTCGGAAGTCGTTCATAAGTGTATAAGTAAGCTTAATTTTTTCTATTTGGGTTCATACACATTCAGATAATTCCATAAACAAAGCGAAAATCCAGTAGTGACACACACAAACACACACACATATATGTGTGTGCATGTGTAGAAGGGAAAGGGTTTTTTGGAGGATGGGGTTCTCTTGAGAATTTATTAATTGAAAAAAAATTCCTCAAATTGTTGAAGTTTGAAGACCTCTGGTATACAGAAAATATTCATGAACAAAACACATCTATATTAGAGTACATACTTTGGTATTTTATAAGTTGAGAACTACACATCACAGAATAGAAACAAACCAAATAATTTCTTCTGCTTCTTGTTTCTGTATGACATGTCTTCATAACACAGCTATGATCAGTATTCTGATTTAGTGAAATCAACAATATCCTCAGTTTTTTTCCATGGTCTTGGTAATGGCCTGAAGTATGGCTGAAATTTTTGGTTAGTGGCTCAAAGAATATTTGTGAGAGAAGCCCTTACCTTGGAATATTAAATGGATTGGTGGTGGTGGGCATTTTTGAGCTTCCTTCCATTCCAAAGAACACTGATATATTGATGTAGATATGACGTGACATTCGAAAGAACCTACTAATAATTGAGAATTCACGGGACCCAGATAGGACTGGGGTCTTGTGGTGTGTGTGGACTCAGCAGCCAAAATGGACAGAGACTAGGCTGGAATCTCCATGCAGGCTTAATTTTATTGATCAGAGGGGGGGAGAGAAAGGGTGTAAGGCTCAATAATACCACATCAGTATGTAGCAGAGAGGAAGACAGCCGAGAGATACCAGCTGGCAGTGAGGAAAATAACCAAGCAATCAAAGCTAAATAAAGGACAAATAAGTAATAGTCACATAGTAGCAGTGTATAAGAAGTCTTGATGGTCTGTTCCCCACCCCCAGGAATTGAGGTTTAAGAGGCAGACTCTGTATACTTTGCCATTTTCAATACCTGCAAGTGATTGTTGCAGATCTGTCATCACGTCTTCACAAAAAGGACTCTCAAAATGCCAGACAGCAAGAAAGTAAATTTACAAGCAGTTATTTGCTTTTGATCAAGGCTATCTATTATTCGATATGCATTCTCTCATACGTTAACATTGAAGGTGACTGATAAAACAGAACAAAATAAATCCTTATCTGTCCAATTGAATTATACATGTATCAATTAAAGATTACTGCCTGATTACACATTATTGAGAAAAAGGAAACGAAAATGCATTTACAGACACTCGAGAAAAGCCTAAATATGACAAAAACAACAAAAATAAGGATAGGAATTGCCTTCAGTTGTCCAAATTACTGAAACGGTGTCATAATTATTTACTTGTTTTTCTTTCATGATCTTATCATTGCTTCATATCACGATACTTAACAACTGGAGTACCGATGTTTAGGAATTATCGCAACAGTGTATAGACCGAAATATAACAATGGGTATTCCCCAGAAACTGAATAACATTGCTGGAAAGGAGATATTAGTCACAGCTGTGGGTGGAGGACAAAATGTAGACACGATTCTCAAGATGGGGGACACTGTTCGGTGCTTAATTGGTAAAGTAGCGGAACAATTAACGTGTCAAGTCAATTTACAGTGTTTGGTTATTAGGTAATCAAGTTTAGTAAGAAACTGTTACGTGAGCGACGTCCTTTGGCAGCATGCCGTGTTGGAGTTGATCAACTAAAAAATTGGAAGAAAGGATGGTCAATGGATCAGTTTCTTCTGTCGTCATTTGTTGGATAGTGATCAATAAAAAAAAAGGCCCGATCCCTCATAAAACAAGCTTGAATGCTACCGAACACCAACTAACTTTGCAGATTGAAGCTTTCACTGATAAAAAAAAACATTTGGCGGGATTTAAAAAAAAACACACAGGAAAACGTTTTCCCAGACCTGATGGGGATTAATGTTTGAATTTTCAGCCCTTTATCTCCGTTAAAGTGGCCTGCACGCGCGATACTTTCATACATAAGCAGCTAGACCAGCTAAAAAAAAATTCAAGAAACTTTTGTTGGCGGTTTCTAACAGTGTGAATCGGAAATGAAGATGTATGCGAGTACAGGTTTCGTCAGAGGCTACTTCTTAATTTCCTGTCCAGGCTGCTTACTTAACAGTCGTTGAATGTAAGATAAACTAGACCTTGATTAATAATAAGCATGATGAACAGTATTGTCAAGAGACTCTTAAACCATCCTCATCAGTCTTTTTTAGTCCGCCAATTGACATAGACCTTCCCCAGGATCTGCCACATTTCTCTACAAGAGTGTGCAAAAAGTATCCGATGCATATCAAAGCGTTCATTTTAACATCCATCATCATCATCATCATCATCATAATCGGTCTTTTATCGTCCATCGTTGGATATAGACCTTCCTTAGGATTCGCCATGTTTCTCCATCGTGAGTGTCGCAGAGCCAGTATTCTCTGAATTTGTCTAGTTCGTCCCTCAATCTTGTATTCTGCTGGCCTTGGTTTCGCATGTGATCTCTAAGTATCCACGTTGCTAGTCGTGATGTCCATCGGTTGTGTGCCATTCTTGCAACATATCAGGCCCATTGCCATTCAAGTTTTCTAATAGATTCTATGATGTCTCGGACTCCCGTTTTCTTCCTTATATACTGTGCTGTCTTGAGATCTCTCCATGTAAGTTTGAGCATGATTCTCTCATGTGCACGTTGCATACTTCTCAGTTTGCAGGTCTGTCTCTTGGTTAGGTTCCATGTTCCAGCCCCACAGTAACCACGGGGAGGATGCATTGGTTGTATATTCTTCTTTTTGGGATTATTGGGATCATCTTGTTTTTGAAGTTTGAGTTTGCTCTGCCGAAGGCTTGTCATCCTAGAGTATATAGGTTTCATAGAGCCTCTAAAACCATCGTACAATTGATATCGACATTTATTGAATTCCCACAATAAACCTCAACGAAATCCAGCCTGGTCTGAAACGAGCGAAGGGGGTTTCTAGACATATGTTGTTCACCTTTTAATTCCGCCCAAACTTCCTTAGCGGATCAGACACAAGTGGAAGGCCGAAGGGTTCATCACTAAAACCTGGGGGGAAAACAACTGAAACGATTATTCGATAATTAAAACACCTTGTCTTAACTAATTAAAAAAATAAAATGTCCATACGGGAAGTGTGCAGCCATTTATCTATAACGAAAAAAATATCGCCCCTTCTACATTTCAAAAGTCTGCAAAGTCTTTTTTCGGCTATTGCTATAAAATGCCTCGTTGTGTTCTCCTTAATTTTGTTCACTGCCTGGAATCTGCCCTTTTTTAACAGCAATTATAGTTTTTGAAAAAAAAAATCTCAAGTTGGAGGGAGCCAGATGTAAGCTTTATGGGCTCGGACAGACCTGTTTTTATGAGATGTTTTGCCCCGAAAAACTACACGAGACGTGAAGAATGGGAATTGCAAACTATGTCACACAGAACACAAGCTTATTCAATGGCGTCTTATTGCCAACCGAGTAACGCCACGGAAGAGTGCATAGTTACGTATGCTCAGTGATGTGCCTTTTGCTTTTTTTTGCCAAATTACAATAACCAATTCTAAAGATATTCAAAATCAATGGTTCTTTTCCGGACAGACCTTGTATACGTGTTTGTTGTGGGTATAATGAGCAAACTTGAAAAAGCCACCGCAATTAGTTGAGTCAGTACATAGGTTTAAGCTTTCCTTTAATGTCACAAAAATATATCGTGGTATGTAAAAGATTATATCTGGTTTCCGTGCAGATAACAATGAGCTACCGCGCACATCTGCTTGAGAATGCGACTTTTATTTATTCATTTTTTAAGACATGTGCGATAGTGATAAAACCTATATAAACAGAAAATATTTCTGTCGAATGGAAAATGTCGTCAATTCGCTAAATTGGAAATCCAGCGATCTTTCGTTTCATGTCGATAAATTCAAGAGATGAGGGGTAGCTACTCTTACTTGGTATACTATAACCGATTGCTTGCAGTCTACATTTGTCCACCAATATAATAATTCCAAAAGATGAAGTAATGATATACGTTCTAAAAATAACAGTAATTTGCTATCACAGTCAATAATTAGACAACCGTAGCATTATATGTCATATAAAAAGAATTCAGTTGATGAATAAATACGGTCAGAATAAATTCTATCCATGAGATCACTGGCGTTTTCAATTGGAAAACATTTAAAATAGAGTTAAAAAAATCATGCTCAATATCACACGGAGAGACCACAAGACAGTATAGAAACCATGAGGAAATTCAGATGGCAATAGGCAGATCATGTTGTAACAATGGCAGACAACCGATGGACATCACAACTCACGACGTGGATCCCCAGAGATCAAATGCAGAACCGAGGCCAGATGGTGAGAAGAACTGGACAGGTTCAGAAAATATTGGCTCCGCGACGCCCACGATAGAGAGGCGTGGCGAATCCTGGGAAATGTCCAACAACAGACCTTGAAAGAATGATGATGATGATGATGGGAAAAACATCCAGAAACATCTGGAATCTAGATGTTATAAATAAACTACACCCGTCATAATAAAGCATCGAAAAAGATTTTTCTTCTAAAAATGAAAAAAAACGCATTTCTAAAAAAGAGATTTTCAAGCCTGTAGACAAAATGGTATTGCCAGAACGCTGAAACGCAATAACGCACAAACAAACCCAAAAAAAAGAAAAAGGATAAAACCCTTCGCCATCTTTGATGGCTATGAACGATCCACAGATGACAAAAATTTATCGACTATAATAAATTGTTCACAGCGGATTTCTACTCCAACAAATTGAATGCGTAAACAAATTGTCAGCAAAAAAAAAAAAGAAGAAAAATAATCGACAGAAAACAAATTCTTGTAGAGGTGTATTCCATAAGCCATTTAACGTTCCACGCACGTTTTGTTATTTAGTTATAACGCTGTTGAGCCAGTAGAGCTGCTGGTATTACAATAGCGCTAAATAAAATTGGAACTACGCTCGCATAATGAAACATCACGATCACGGAAACGGAAATTTGTAATTAAAATAATGAATACATAAATACATATTTCACCAAGTGAGAATAGCTATCCCTTATTTATTGAATTAACCAACATAGATCGCTGGCCAAAATACCTGTGATTAATACGAGCAGCGACATTTTTTTTCAACTTTAAGCAAATCAACACGTACATGCTAGGGGGCAGTTGGCTCATGTCTACGATTTTTGAGGAGTCTTACCCCTCTGGAAGAGGCAAAGGAAGGACTCTTTATTTAAGAATATTGATATTATAAAGATTGTCAACGAGGACCCTTAAGCACGAAATACTGATATCTCAAGTAAGATTCAGCAGAGACCAAAAGAGATAAAATCTGGATATAAAATAAACCTGATTGTATAATTGTATTTACTTTTTATCATTACGGTGCTGTACTACATTGTCTAATACATATCTTGGAGAAAATTGCTTGCTTGCCATTTACATTTTTAATAAATCATTCTAGTTCTTCTATTCTCTTCTGTTACCTATCAGTACAATATATATATATATATATATATATATATATATATATATATATATATATATATATATATGCCCATGCATAAATCATATGTATTTAGCAGTGATTGATGAAGTACTTATGAGCAGTTTGGAATGAAGCCTACATTTCCCATCTGGACTGGGTCTTCTACCAGCTATTTACATGTGTCTTTTTTGCAAGGCATCATAGGGAGAGCCCTCGGGGTCGAATAATGATTGGAATGCTCATCATTCAAACCTCTGAATGTGCTCTTGTTTCCGCTGAATGCTCCAGAAATTCGACCTTGTGCCAGACATTGACCTGCTAAACAAATACCTAAAGCCAAGCACCTGGGATTGAAAACTTAAAAATATTCGGGTGGGTCGGGGAGGAGACGTACCCGGCCGCGGGTAGACCGGATCCGTTGAAATGCTTGACAAACACGTACGTCGGTCCGAGACACAACACCTGTGCAGGTAGTGATCGGCTGCCCCTGGTTGGAAGCTACCCGACCAGACTCCTTCCTCCCCATGCCACCATACATCCATATACACCGGGTAGATTTACAATTCTGGCCGAATACCTTCGGTCAGGTGAACCATTAATTAGTAGTCACGTGTCACGCCATGGGCGGGGAAAGGTGAAGAGGTAAGAAATTCGAGCCCGTGGGGTTGGGAGGAAGATGTGGAATTTGTTGTTGTATTATTAATGCGTATCCATTTGCGACGCTGTGTGGCTTAATACCCGTATATACTCCTGTAAAAGTCGACTTTTCAAAACTATATGGGAATACCTTGGATTGCGCGGTTTTAATGAGTGCTGGGTTTTGATGTAGTACGGTTAAAATATTGTTGTACAAATCAACGTAACTAATTATAAAAAAGCTCAAGTTAAATTCTAATATGACCTTGAACAGTACGGAATGTTTTGGAAAGAATTAACCGCATTAATCAAGGTATATCCATATTGGATTCAGAGCAAGCCGCTTTTGGGATAGGGAATTTTGGATAAAAAAAATAACGGGCCGATAACACAAAGCGAAGGATAGCTAGAGGAAGCCTCTCGTTGTGATCTCTTTGAACCAAGTGTTAAGGGTTGATTGATTTTGATAACAATAATTCTTTGATTACGTTATCGTCATCTTTGTTTTTATCACATTGTTTTGGCTACTATAATCTCTTGCCTTCATCCTGTCAGAATTTCTGAGACAAGATGTTATTATTAAGAACCGTCTACAAAAACTGTCAACATCAACATAGATTCCTGAAGTTTTTAAGTGGGTCTGTCTTGCTGTCTATATACGTATTTATCACGCGCCCAAGGCCACAGCAATGAAGCTAAAGGGCTGAAACTTTAAGCATTTACTCTTTGTCATGTCTTGAAAAAACTTCTTTTGCTTATGAAAATCTCCCCCAATTTGCAATGTGAGTTTGTGCTAAATTGATCCTTTAGATCTTGCATTCACGCTCGTTTTTTTTTCTCTTAAATTCAGATCTTTTTATGGTGATCTCTGTCCAATAAAAAGCGAAAGAAATGACTTCTTTATTGATCATTTCTTTTACCAATTTTTTAATTGATCATCCCCAACATGGCAAGCTGCCAAAAGATGTTGGTTTCACGACGGTTTCTAATGAGTGACTAACAAACTAAACCTGTGTTACATTGATTCGCTCTTTTGAAAAAAAAACAACTAACTAAAGAGATTAGTATCTTTCGAACCAGCTGAAGTCACAATACCAGTAAGTGACCAAACCCTTTCAAATACTGCTAAAGTAGTTTTGCTCTGTAACTCCGATAAATCCCTAGTTCCGCAATCAATGCAGTGATGGTTAACAAGCTTGTTATGCTGGTCGTTAATACTGTAATTTTTTTATCCTCACTGGGTGCCCCACCATCGTGGCCTTGTTTCAAACTAAGCTAAACTGTAATATATATATATATATATATATATATATATATATATATATATATATATATATATATATATATATATATAATGTGCACTGTAGAGAGTGAGACAGACTCGGGAGTGAGGTGTTTGGAGGTAAGGTTTATTAATCCTTATAAGTAAATTGTCCATACATGTTTCGGGATTCTTCCCATCATCAATGGTGTGTGCTCTGTGAGTGTGTATTAAAATTTCCCATGTGGAACCAGAGTCCACTGTCAGGAGCTATGCATTGTGGGTAAATTGTGTTGTCAGGGCTGCTGGAGGCCTCCTGCTGAGTGGGAGAATGTCCAGTAAGGTATCAGGTCTTTGGTTAAGCAGTAGCAGTTGGTCTTGGGGAGTGATATGGAGTTAGAATTTTTGGTATGTTAGGGGTAGTGCAAATGGAGGGGTGGTGGAATATATATATATATATATATATATATATATATATATATATATATATATATATATATATATATATATATATTGTAAATACCGAAGAAGAATATACTTGGTACTTCTAAAGTTTGGCTAAGTTTTACACGAGGGTTCAGTAATAGAAAGGACCAAACTCATTGCAGTAATAAATGTCAATATCACTAGCTTGTTGACAATAACTACACCGACCATGAAACTTGGGATTTCATTGGAGTAATAAAATCCTGTTATATTTGGTTCGTGAGAAAATTAACTCCCTATAGAAAAGTGGTTCGGTATACTTATTTACTTCAATATCTTTTTTGATTTTTGTATTTTTCGGAGTTATATAAATATATATATATATATATATATATATATATATATATATATATATATATATATATATATATATATATATATATATATATATATATATATAAACGTGATAAAAAACGTATGATGAATAGAATTGAAAATTCTTTTTTGATTTGTGCTTTTATTGGTGATAATGATAATAGTAAATGAAATGATAAAAATCAGCCAAATAACAAAGACTGTTAGTATCTACACCTACATATATGTATGTATATATGTGTGTGTGTATGTGTATGCACATACATAGCCATCATGTAAGTTTATAAGTATATACATGAATGTGTACATACACATTATATATATATATATATATATATATATATATATATATATATGTTCAGGTGTACACACACATTCTCTCTCTCTCTCTCTCTCTCTCTCTCTATATATATATATATATATATATATATATATATATATATATATCTATATCTATATATATATATATATATATATATATATATACGGATATATATTTACATATTTTTACGCACGCATTATATATATATATATATATATATATATATATATCCGTATATATATGAGTGTGTGTGTGTATACGAATATATATGAGTGTAAATATGTCTGTGTTCATATGTATATGTATCTATAGGTATGTGTATGTACACATTATGAATGTATATAAATGTACATATATACACGTTATATATATATGTGTATATGTATGCGTAAGTTCAAATATGAGTGTGTATATATAGGTATGTGTGTGTATATATATATATCTGTGTGTGTGAGTGCGTGTGTGTGTGCAAATATGAGTGGTTATGTATATATACATATATGTGTGTGTGTGTGTGTGTGTGTGTGTGTGTGCGTGCGCACATTATGAATGGGTTCCTGGTTGGAACATAGACTGTCATTTCCTAGTCGAGGGCAAGAATAAATAGGCGAATGAATCTACAGTGAATCTAAATTAAATGTCTTCACACCACTAATAATCAATCATGTCATACAGATATTACCACCAGGTGGCGCAGTAATGTACCAGGATAACCTTTTGACGAATATTGTTCAAAAAATCTTGTATTAACCCAATTACTGCGAATGACGGGAATTTCCGTCATTATAGTATATGGCCCCACAAAAAATTTCTGTTTTTTATTGTAATTTGATGGTAACTCAGCTCTGTTTTTTCTTTCCAAATTGCGCTCCTTACTTTACCGTCGTAGAGTGAAGGTCCCAAACTAACGATGAAAAGCGATCTAAGAAATGTGAATGATTACAAATTAAACTACAAGTTATACGATCACATAACATGGCTGTGTAGCTGGCTTTTAGAGCGGATAAAGAATAAAGGTCAAATAGTTAGATTTGAATTTCTGTTATCACTTGGTCTTCGTTACCTAATCGGTAAGACAGCTGTCCCGGAACGGCTGGTCTCCCGAAGATAAAAAGGGCGTTTTCGAATTTCACCGGAGGCTTTTGCTTTTATTTGATATCTACATTGCTTACAAACTATTGTGAAATGACGGTTTGAGACTTGCAGAAAGAAAACAACAGAAATAAGATGATAGATATACTAGTCAGATAATTATAGTGGTAATCAGCTTTTTGGCGTCTGTCGTCATGGGCGTTGCGGAGCCAGTATTTTCTCAACTTTTCTAATTCGTCACGTCTTATATTTTGTCGATTGCAGATTCGTGTATGATCTGTGGGTATCCATGTCATGAGTTGTGATGTCCAGCGGTTGTGTACCATTGTTGTAACATGGCCAACCCATTGCCATTTTGTGTTTTCTGATTGATTCTATGATATCTCTGAATCCTGTTTTTCTCTAATATACTATACTACTTTGTGATCTCTTCATGTGAAGTGACGTTGAGCATGATTCCCTCCTGGGCACGATGCACAGTTCTCAGTTTGAGAGTCAATCTTTTGGTAAGGTTCCATGTTCCAACTCTATCAGTGACTATCAGCAAAATGCGTTGATTGCAGACCTTTCCGTTTAGGAGTATTGAGATTTTTTCTTGTTCTGGAAGGCAGTGTTTTCTCTACGGGAAACTTACCAACCTAGAGTGATTCTTCACTTGATTTCTTCTTCTTTCGAAAATTTCATAAAGATTCGTCGTCCTAAGTTGAAGTAGTGGTTCACTTTTTCCAGCTCTGCAATTTCGATTTTGATCGTTGTGTTTTTGTCCTCTACATGTTTGCTGTATATGACATTCGTTTTACTGAAGTTCGCGTGAGGACCAACTTTCTTGCTTTCTTCATGACGAGAATGCTTCATCCAAGAAAATTGAATAATATTTTTACTAATACTCTCGTAGTGTATGTAAACCAAGAAGATGGTGGCTTAGTCGTAAAATTAATTATAATCGGGCTTCTTCTCTTGAGAAATAAAAAGAACAAGCCTCCAACTGAAACGTGCATTCTTGGCATACAAGTCTTGCTCTGCATGGCCGCTTAAGACTAGCCCTCAATTTGATTTGTAAACAAAAATATCCAGAAGTATTCGTTGTGTAATCACTACCACTTTTTCATTGGCTGTGGCAGCTTAGAAAAGACTTGGTACTAAAGGAAGAAAAATAGGTCCACGTGCGTCGGGTGGAAATTTTCTTTCGTGATCTGCTTTTTTGATCCTTGAAGTGCCTGCTTTAGGATTCAACCAGGTAACAAACTGAAATAAAGTCCAATAAGGTTCATTTTTAAACTTGTATTACACCTATCGTGAACCCCAACCCGAGCACTGGAAAATTAAAAAATGGTATAACTTTTGTTAGAGCAATATAAAGAGACGAATGAACACATTTTCCAATACATCCAAAATTTTTGTATTTTCCCAGTGTCCAGGTTCGGGTTTGTGATAGGTGCAATATAAGGTTAAAGATAAACCGTATGGGACACTATTTCAGCCTGTTACCTGGTAGAATCTTAAAACAGATATTCCAATAATCAAAGAAAACAGGTGGTGAAAAAAAATCCACTCAATGCACGGGGACCTATTTTTTTCGCCTAAATTAATATAAATGGAAAGACCAGTAACTTAAAACTTGATTACTGTGCAGCATGACCAACACGAAAATTCACTGCTTGCCACTGACGTTGCCCGATGGATTGGGACTGCTCAGGGAAAGGGTGGGGTTCCAATTAAGAACTCAGTATGTGTCCCACGGGTGACCTGATGATACCTCATTCAACAAGGCTTCTCTTCAGAAATATTTCAAGTTGTGAAATACGGATTGGTTCACGAATTAAACTTAGAACTAACCTCAAACCTTAACATTGTTAACAGTTTTCTGTCAACTGTTAAATTCACGGTCAGCTATTGCTGTCTCTTATAAATTCATTTTCTGATCGAAGCAAACATAAATCTTGAAATCACCTTCGAGTTACACCCAGGTTTGAATGAATATAAATAAATAATGAATTGATAAACAAGTAAATAAACATGAGTAAAGTCATGTTTTGGGGCGGGAATCTGTAGTGAGTAAGTCGAAATCACCTTGAAATCAATTTCATCTTACTTCCTAGTAGTCTAATCACGATTTTAGGTTTCTTTGGTGTAAAGTGAAGCAGAGGTTATCTGGAAATACTACACCGGTGCCCAGAATTGGTGTTCGAGCATAGGCGAAAAGATGGGGTTTCGAATGCTGATTTTCAAAGCCCCCTAACTACGACTAACCACCATTTCCCTGCACCTGGCCGTGACTTACTAAGCTAAGTTTGATAAATATTGACGTGAAGCGGTAAAATAACCCGCTCACTCATTTAGCCCGCATACGGTTGGCGAAAGCTCTAGTTACCCGGTCTCTGAATCATGGATAGATTAACTTAGAGTGGGATCTATAGTATTATTTATAGAGGAGCACTAAATTTGAAAAAATAGCGCATTCATTTTAAAACATGAATCTTTTACTTGCATTGCTATGTAATTGAATTATTTCATTTACTTTACTGCTAGAAAATGGGACAAATATTTCTAACATTTCAGTAGTAGCATTGTTTTGTTTTCGTTCTGATCTTTATGCAGCAGCTATGATTTCAGTTTCAAATACCTTCGTATTTATATCCTAGTCTTGTCAAATACTCGCAACAATACATTGCAACAAACACTCATCGATGCATTGCTGGTCTTTACAGAGAACAAAAACGATTTTCATTTTTTTCTGAATTCTTAGATAGACTGTTTTGTTTGTTTACACTGTTTATATTTTGGATTTTTGAATGGTACTTGGATCAAATAGCGTTATTGAACCCTTCCAGTCCCAAAAAGGAGTAAATCAAGGTGATACCACCTCACCCTAACTCTCCACAGCCTGCCTCGAGATGATCATCCGTAACCTTGACTGGGAAAATAGAGGAATCAAAATAGACGGCGAATATCTGAGCAACCTCAGATTTGCAGACAGTGTAGCCTTTTTCTCAGAGAACCTACACGACCTCCAACTAATGCTGGAGGAACTAAATGAAGAAAGCAAAAGAGTTGGCCTACACATGAACTTCAGTAAAACGGAGGTCATGTGCAACGACCACGTTGAGCGAAGATGCGAAACTGGAAAAAGTAGACCACTAGATTTACCTAGGACAACTCTATGAAACCCACGAAAGAAGAAATCAAGCGGAGAATCACTCTTAGATGGCAAGCCTTCGGTAGAGCTAGCTCAACTTTCAAAACAAGACGATCTCATTAATCCTAAAAAGAAAAGTACATGACCAATTCATCCCTCCGATAGTCACCTCTGGAGTTGAAACATCAAACTTGACCAAAAGACAGAGCCACAAACTGAGAAGCATGCAATGCGCACATGAGAGAATCATGTTCAACCTTACATAGAAAGATCACAAGGCAGCAAAATATACCAGGAAGAAAACAGGCGTCGGAGACATCATAGTATCTATTAGAAAACTTAAATGGCAATGGGCAGGTCATGTTGTAAGAATGGCAGACAACCGATGGACATCTCAGCTCACAACATGGATCCCCAGAGATCACATGCAAACCCGAAGCCGATAGAATACAAGATGGAGAGACGAACTAGACAGTTTCAGAAAGTACTGGCTCCGCATCGTCCACAACAGAGATGTCGCGAATCCTGGAGAAGGTCTATGTCCAACGACAGACATTAAAAGACTGATGATGATGAATCTATCGCAGAAGAAGGTAAAATATCAATTCTGTGAAATTGCCTAGCGCACATTTTGATAGCTTCCCGGTGTATTATAGAGATGCAAAGTCCATCATAAAGTTAATTTATATTTCAAGATCCCATAGAGCTTCACTGTAAACCAGGAGTCATGCAAATAATTATATCATTCTCATTATTTGTACTCATTGAGTTATCACAACTGATGTATCTAGTGGCATTTATTGGAGACCAAGTGACAGCAAGTCTCTTCGATACACCAGCACACTCTTCATTATTCTTGCCCATTTTAATAATGTTAGTATCAGGGTGTTTTTCATTATCATTAATTATTATTTGTTAACTTTTCGCACCAGTTATATCTGGTGTCGTTCTTCGGAGATAAAGAGACACCAAGTCTCCGGCACTATCCTCGGCAATAGATCGCATATAGATCGAATATGTCACATAGATACCATTCTACCATTAACTAATTAAAGGTTATAATTGGTTAACATTGTTAAACTTAAATAACCAGTCTTTGATGTTGGAGGCATTATAGTGATGTTTCCCAACCTTTTCTCAGTCCGGCACCCCTTTGATGACAAATCGAATCGGCAAGCAATCCTCTCCTTGAAACTCCCGTAGTGCTTTACAAAGGCAGGTGAAGTTTTTTTTTTAATTCTGAAACCATTCTAGCACCACCTGATATAAATTTTACATTTTAGCCCCCTCTCTGGGTACTAGCACCCCTTGTTAGTAATGCAGTAACAGAACGAATGCACAATGACTGAATCGGAATTGATAACTTGCGAGCATCTAGCGCGGGGCAATCGAAAATGCAGGGCCTGCAGCATATGCTGCTTTTGCTACTTAGTTAATCTGGCATTGCTCCGAGTCGGGTGGATGCCCAGATTCATAACTGAGTAACGTAGGGTTGGGAATACCAGACGGGTGGAGACTGAACCCCAGGTTTGGTACGCGCAGTCTTTTTACTGTCAGGTCGAGTGTTTCGCACGGTCTGTTACCTTGTTGATATCGCCCACCCTGGTAGCAGGTTTACCTGGACGGTCAGCCATTCGTACCTGGCGTCCAATTCGTCGTTATTCGATATGCCAGCAACTAAATCAAAATAGGGGAAATAATTGAAAGTGGGGGAAAAATATGCGAAAAACGGGCAGAGAGTGGGTGGGAAAAACGAATTTTCGTTTACAGTTATAAATACACACGCTTGCACTCACACACCTACATACATACATACATATATATATATATATAGTCATCCATCGATGTTATATATATATATATATATATATATATATATATATATATTTATTTATTTATTTATCTATTTATTTATTCACGCATTATCATCGTGTGTGTTTATATATAAACATATATTATATATGCATACAGAGTGAGCAAAAAGTATCCGACGCATTTCAAAGTGTTCATTTTAACATCCTTCAGCATCATCATCATCATCTTCAGTCTTTTATCGTCCATCATTGGACATAGACCTTCCAAAGGATTCGCCACATTTCTCTCTCATGGGCGTCGCGGAGGCAGTATGTTCTGAATTTGTCTTGTATTCTGTCGGCCTTGGTTTCGCATGTGATCTCTAGGAATTCATGTTGTGAGTTGTGATGTCCATCGGTTGTCTATTATTCTTGCAACATGGCCTGCCCATTGTCATAAAATTTTTCCAATAGATTCAATGATGTCTCGGACACCCGTTTTCTTCCTGATATACTGTGCTGTCTTGTGATCTCTCCATGTGAGGTTGAGCATGATTCTCTTATGCGCATGCTGCATGCTCCTCAGTTTGCAGGTCTCTCTTTTGGTTAGGTTCCATGTTTCAGCTCCAGAAGTGAATATCGGGGTATGCATTGGTTGTATACTCTTTTTTTTAGGATTAACGGGATCGTCTCGTTTTTGAAGGTACACAGCTTCGAAATTGACTGAATGAGTCAAAATTTTTGACTTTTGTACATAACCTTTCAAGGTTCAATCTTACTTTAATATTTTTTGCTTGTTGCATTTTTTGATCTTTGGCAAAAAAAATATGCCAATTTTGAAGCTGTATAAGGATGTTGAAATCAACGTTTGGAAATGTATCGGATACTCTTCGCACCCACAGTATATAGGTATATATACTTATGTGAGAGGGTGTTCGTATGCAGGTACACATGTATCTCTCCATGAAGGTATTTACTTAGCTTAGTATAGTCTGGTACAAGGTCATAGTTTCAATACACCCACTGAGGATCAAACTTATTGAGTACCAAAGAGTTGTGGCCCTTTGCTGTACCGTGTGTGTGTGTGTGTGTGTGTGTGTGAGAGAGAGAGAGAGAGAGAGTGTGTGTTGTGCGTATATGTGTATGTGTAAATATGCATTTATTTCTATGCATGTGTTTCCAACACATGCACATACATGATGTTCGATCAGTAAGGCCGAAGCCCGATTCATAGTTATTAGCTGAATTTTGATCTGAAATTTACACTGTATAAGGTTTGATCAATGTAATTAAAATTCAACATTGAATAGAGCGCATAAGCCGGAAAGAATATTACGTTCAAAAATATTCATTGCGTAAAATAGATTCTTTTGTCATCATTTAGTAATGGATTTATTGATGTGCTTGTGTATATGCAAATACGTACAGTGTTTGTCTGTTACGCTATAGAAACCTTCTAAACATGGTTGCAGACAAACTAAATTTTCGTGTGTACTCAACAGACCTAGAGGAGTGTTTTCAGCTGGTTATTTCTTTTAACCTGCTTCATTTCATCTCGGGGAAGTTTCGATTTACAACCATATCTATGATGAATGGACAATTTTGAGAATCGTCTTTAATGAAAAAATGTGGCGTTAAAAAGAACATTAAGTTATTCTTAATCTATTCTCGAAATAAAAAGAGGAGATGCTAGGTACGTTCGTATTTCTAAGACACTTTTTAAATTTCCTAATAGTTCTGGATCATTATTTTTTCAATCGATTGGAAAATTACCCACATGCTTTTTCTCGCAGTTAAGATCATAATTATTTTTTTAAAATTTGAATAAAAATAAATTATCACCTCCAAACTATCTCAATACATATGTGCTGCAAAAATACATTTGTTTCGGGAACTCTTACGCTCTTTATTTAAGGCCTTCCACCATCCTCTCATTTTCATTTGTTTCACCTTGTACCTGAATTGACATTTTTGCACGAAATTTGTTTTATATAAAAAAAGGTACACCCAGAGCAAGACGAGTGATTATGGATATAAAGTATCGCCTTATAAATGAGTACACCCTACCAATCTTTTCTATAAAAGTTTTTAAAAATTTATATAAAAATTTTCTTCTAAACTAAACACGCCAGGATTTTACTATTTCTAGCGGGGCATTACACACTAAAAACGAATATTATTAGGTATTATTTTTCATCGAACTCTTCATCATCTGTAACCAAAGAAATGAATATGTAGCAGTCTAAAAATAAGTACACCCCATACGCGAAAAAGTGGAAACAACGTTTCGTTTCAATGTATCGATATAACCTTGAACCTTCATGATCCAGTCCATGAAATGCAGCTCACCAGGGCCATTACATCTCGTACAACCCCAGACGGTGACATTTCCACCATCACGCTTGTCTGTTGATACCAAATACTTTTTCTTGAACGCCTCGCCATTACGATGACAAACTGTCCCAAATAGATTGATTTCTATTTCATCTGAACTCGATAAAGTTTGCACAAGAGATTACGAATAACAATTCAACGTCTTGGTTCCGTGGTTAGATGGAATAAAAATCAGCCAATTGGTTTAGAAGAAAAATTTACTTTTTGTAAAAAAAAAAATAGGTTGGTGCGGTTGTCCTTACTTATGCTCAATACTGTAGGTGCAAACCAGAGATCTTTTATTTAATGGAAAGGTTCTTTTGTTTCCAACTGTAAGTCAGGTTTTCAAGATACCAGTCGTGTTTAGATTATTGTAATTACTTGAAAACTCTTGCCTTTGACAGGCCTCGCGTACCCCTGCAGTTTCTCCAGTGTACCCCTAGGGGTAGGTGTACCCTGCTTTGAGAACTCCTTGCTGTAGATAAATCTTCAACTTGAAACACTGATTAGGATGCAGGTGTAGTCCGAACGTATCATCTTCTGTTCGAGCACAAGTGTAGGGAAGAATTCCTGTTCGCTGGTTGGCGCCAATGTCGAATTCTGATACGAACTTATTAGCATCATTTCCTCGGCTGTGAACAGGCAGCCGTTACTATTCGAGAGAAGCAGGGGCGGGGGGGCTGAGGGTGGTGCAGACTCTTTCCAACCAACTTCCGTCCCACCCATAGTGTCGGTTGTTGCCACCCGTTTATCCTCCCCGAGCAAACGCTTCTGCATCTCCCGCCAAAATCTTTCTCTCAGTGGCGTGTTTGAGACGTACTCCCCGCCCCGACCGCCGAAATATCTTATCTCTGGTCACCGAGGCGTATAACAATTTGTGCGTCTATTCGTTGCCTCTTATCTATTTTATTTAATTTTTTTTTTCTAAACCAAAAAAAAAACAAACAAAATACTCTCCTCTAGTCATAACACTACCCGAATCTAAAATTCTCGACTCACCCGTCACCAGCTTTTTTTTTCAGAAACCGTCAGCCAAAACTGTCTCCCAAACTGTCAACATAGGTTTCTTCAGTTTTTAAGTAGGTCTGACTGGCTGTCTGGCTATGCATGTAGGTATCATAAGTATAGACCGCACCAATATAGCTCGAGGACTGAAAATCTAAACATCAACTCCTTATTATGTCTTGTGAAAAAACCTTGTTTTTTTTTTCACATGAACTTTTTAATCGGGGTTCAATTTAATCAAAATTTATGCTAAATCGGTCTCTTTATTTGTTTCTAGCAGCGTTCGCGTTTGTTTTTGTTCGCTTTTTTTTGTTGTTTTGTTTTGTTTTTAATTCGGACTGATTTTAGTGATCACCACCCCCCCCCAAAAAAAAATCGAAAGAAGTAACTTATCCATTGATCAACACTTTTTCCATTTTTTAGAAAAATTGTAAGTTTTTGCTTGATCGCCCCCAACATGGCATGCTGCCAGAAGACGTTGGTCGCATGACAGTTTCTATTTAGTGACTAACCCGACCCGTTTGAAAAATACCGTTTACTCGCCTACAAGAAAACTTAAGCCAAACGCTTATGAATTCGGCTATCTGGCGAGAGATCTGCTTGTTAATCACTAATTTCGGAATTTATTTATGCATACCAGTGTCGGAGGTGCGAGTGGCGTAGCAGTTAACTAAATAAAGATCAGCATCACTGAGGTCCCTTGGTAGGGATCAGTACCACTCAATATAACCAAGCAGACATTAGTACCACCCAACGAGACCAAATGAAAATCGACGCCATCAGAGTAAGAATTGAAGGTAAGCGTAAACGAAAAAGGGGTTTATTTGCAATAATGCAACATGTCACCGTTTTGATATGGGCCTCCCTTGATTGGCAATTTTAAATGGCTAAAAATTGCTAGATTCATACCGTTGTTCAAATAACGTTGATCTCAATCTAAATACACTGTTTTCCGACAATCTTCTGGTTAAAACATAATAATGAAAAATAAAAGCCATTAATTTGTTTGTTTTCTTAGTTTTATTTTATTGTAAAGTTCAAAATCAGATGAATAAAGCCCAGTGACAGATGGATGAGAATATGTGCTCTATAAAAAATTGAAGAATCAGTGTATTAAATGTTTTATCTATATCATATAAGTTTTCAAAAAATCAAACATGCACATTATACACGTGGCCCTTGGAAAATATTGTTGGTCACTTTTAAAATTCAAAATCAACGTTAATGCAGAGGAAATGAAATCTGTACAGTTACCTGGCAATTAAGTCTACCCAATAGCCATTAAAATATATACATAGCCATCTAAAATTGCCAGTGAAAAAGGCTCATATCAAAATGGCGAAATGGTGCATTGTTGCCGAAATAGACCAAAAAGAAGTTTTGTAACAAATTACTAAACTTTATTAAAATACCACGGGGCCTTTCCCGTTTTAGATAGTGGGTCTATACGGTTCGGTCCAGGAGTGTGCCCCAAATCTTTTTGATCGCTGTGATACCCTAAGCAAATGTTGTATAGATTAGTACCATCCAACTGGACCAAGTAAAGATCAGTACTACCAAGTGAAGAAATGGTTTTGATCTTTATCTGACCAACTAGTGCGGACAGTGGAATCAGCGAGTCGAGTTCAAATTTGGCCTATTAGCGTCCGTCGATGGACATAGGCCTTCCCCAAGATTCTCCACACCTCTCTACCATGGACATCGTACTTTCTTGATTCATCTAGCTTGTCACACTATCTTACTTTCTATCGTACTCAGTTTCGCATATGATCTCTGGGGATCCACGTTGTGAGTCGCGGTGTCCATTGGTTGTCTGATATTCAGGCAACATGTCCAGCCGATTACCATTTGAGTTTTCTATTGGTTTCTATGATGCCTCAGGTTTCTATTTTTTCTCTGATATACTGCCCTGTTTTACGATCTCTCCATGTGAGGTTGAGCATGATTCTCTTATGTGCACGTTCTCGGTATGAGGGTCAATCTTTAGGTTAGATTTCATATGGGGATGGAACGAACCCATATCTTCAACCCCAGCTATAGGTCAAATAGCAGGGCAGACTGGGTTCTGTTGCTTTGGGGCAACCAGTCTGGGGGTACGGCGTCTGATACCAAAATTGTGTCTACTTGTTAAACACTAATTTCGGATTCTACACACTCTCACGAGTGCTTGCACGGGTGTTTACTAAGGATAGCTTAGTTTGGCTCAGAGACAAGAAAGTGGTGCATTCGCCGATTGAACCTTTTTCACTAGCCTAGCGGATTTTGTCGTCTGGGCATCCTAGTGGGGTAGAATGCCCACTTGAACTCAGATCGCTGGATTCAGAGTCCAGAGTGTTAACCATTACACCATAGAACTACTGACTTCTGCAGACGCCTTTTTATCTATTTCCTGACGTTATCTGGAGACAGAACGAGATTTTCTTTCAATGGCAGTGGGCTGGATCCTCGAGATCACATACGCTACCGAGGCCGGCAGAGTATTAGATGGAGGGATGAGCTAAACAAATTCAGAAAGTACTGGCTCCGCAACGCCCAAGATAGAGAAGTGCGGCGAATCCGGGGTAAGGTATATGTCCAACGACGAACGTTGAAAGACTACTACTACTACTACTACTACTACTACTACTACTACTACTACTACTACTAATAATAATAATAATAATAATAATAATAATAATAATAATAATAATAATAATAATAATAATAATAATAATAATAATAATAATAATAATAATAATAATAATAATAATAATAATAATAATAATAATAATGCACGGATACTGAGGAAAGTGCTAGAAATATAAAGTTTGCAACACCAATAGTTAGCAGTGGCCTAACAGAGGAAGGGAAATGCAAGTGGAAATGAGAACCACAGCACTGGCATGGTAGGCGAGGGAGAGAAAAGATGTTGGCTGAAAACCTGAGGAGATTTATTGTCACTCAGCCTTCAGCAATGACCACCGCGCAACCGGTGTGAAACTATAAACTGCAGTATTACTGTGGTCTATGAGAACTAAGAGAGAAGGGCTGGAGACTTGAGGAGACTTGCTGTCACTCAACCTCCTGCGATAACCACCAGGCAACTGGCATGAGATTGCAAATCATCATCATCATCATCATCATCATCATCATCATCATCATACAGCAGTCCAACGGAGTGAATGTTATGTATAGACCATCGTATTTAGGATAAGTTATGGAAACTAGGAAAGACATCGGAATTAACTTACGTTATCAATAAAGTTGAAGAAGTTATGGTTCGCCCGTATGGATGCATTGTTTTTTAATGCTTAATTTTATTGACAAAATTAGAAGTAGATATTATTCACTCATATAATTAGATTCTCAAATTCGTTATCACCAAATCTAAGACGTCACGTAAATTCACGTAGATATTCTTTCTAAAAGTCGTACTTACAGCCACACATCTCCTTAACGTTGTGCTTTTGCTAGTTCCAAAATTCACATTCGAAAATGTGTGTGAACCCCATTTGATGGGTTCAAAACATTCAATGAATGATCGACGGTTTTGTGTTGATGTACGATGTCGTTAATGTTTCGAAGGGTCACTCTAACATTATTCCCTCTGGAAACAGTTTAACATTCCTTCCCATTAAATCAATCTAGAGAGGGAGGATGTTCAAGTGATACAGGATTAGTTATTGGAGGTCATGACACCAAACAAAAGACAAAGGAGAAATACAAGTTAATACATTAAATAATTACAAAACATTTTAAAAACTCCTTACTTATTATTTGCAAATTAATTTCATCTTAAAAATGAATACATTTATACTAAAATTTACAGTGTGCCACAACTTTGAACTCAGGTGAAAATGTCAATATATCAGTCAAAAAATGCCAAATAATTCATTAGAACCCATCAATCAAGACCGTCAGCAAAGGTTTCTTCAGTTTTCAAGTTGGTTTGGTTGATCAGCTATGTATGTATGAATGTATGGGGTTTTGGCTGATTTGCTATGTAAGCTTATTCTAAATTGAGTTTTTGCCCGGCAGCATCTATGCTTCCTTTGAAAATTCAGGCTTTTTATTGACCCCTTAAAGGCAAGAAAAGTAACTCATCCATTGATTACCCATCCTTTCAATTGATCACCCCGGTGACAGTTTCTATTGAGTGATTTACCAGATTTGTCACTCTCATCTTTTAATAAATCATACGTACATTCGGCCTTACCTTAAGTTATACATATAGATACCTTATTGAAATTGTTTGAAAAAAAAGGCTTGAAATTTACTATTTAGATCAGAGATGTCAATCTATTGATTTACTTTAAACTCTTATTGATATTTTTGTCGAAAATATATTGTTAGACCACCATTATTGCTAATTACTAAAAAAAATCCGATGTCGTGGACTTTGAACCAAAGAAATTCATTTCAAGATATCAAGATGGCAGCTTTGATTTCCTGCATGGTATTAAATTGCCCCCACCTTTAATAACCTTCCTTGCTAATCATCCTCATACGATTTCAGTGATATTTAGTTCGAGACTGCTGGTCGGTCAGACCAAAACGTTTTCATCTTGCTCTAGGAGAAATCGCTGGGTGCCCCCTGCAGCATAAATAGGAGAACCACCCTGTTGAAATATGAACTGTGAGCCACCAATCAGAGTATTTTCAGCTACTTTCTCAGCAAATCCATGTATTCTACAACATTTAGACAATGATATTAAAAGAATAAGATTCAGATTTCATTCTCCTTTTGAGGGCTCTGTACATGAAATCATGGACCCATACAGTGAGGGGCCAGTTTTCTATTTTTATGAAAAGATAAACTAACCCCTCTATGATCAATACATCAAAGCGTAAGATATCCCAGGACATAAATAGAGGGACCGGTTTTCTATTGGGATCTATCGACTGACTGATCCCCCATGATCGATACATCCATATCATTTGCTTTGAGTAACGCGCCAGTAAAATATATTTTGTATACGTCCCCCAAATTATGTCTGAATAAAATGGTATGAAAACAAAAAAATATTTTCGTACATGACCAATCCAGTTTTCTTCCATCAATTTCTATTCAGAAGAAAATATCTTATTCCAACACTCCTTTATATACTAACAGTTCCGTTAAAATCAAAACGGAAGAATCAAACGATTTGCATAAATTCAATTTCTAGCGGCTATGATGAATTTTAAAGGGAACATAAACACATACATTATATTTTCAGATACTTTAGCTTACTTAGAGTAGTTTTTTTGGCTATGTTTAGAGTCTCTGTACTTGTAGAGGGGAGCAATACCATGGGGTTCAGTTTTTATTATTATCAACTGAACCTTCCAATGATTGATGAATCACTCATATCTATGTCTATAGTATATACCTATAAACACCACTGTTTGTGTCTTTGTAATGCTAAATACATAACCCTAACACATGTCCGAATAAAATGATATAAAAGAAAGATTCGCGTGCTTAGAGCAGATTTTTGCCTCTTACTAAATTATCTGTACATGAGACGGGGGGATCAACAAAGTGGTGGTCGGTTTTCTATTCTTATAAGGTAATTAACTGATCCCGTCATGATTGATACATCTAAGCGTAAGATGTCCCTGGACATGAAGAGGGGGTCATTTTTCTATTGGTATTTATTGACAAACTGACTACCCCTTTGATTAATACATCCATATCATATGCTTTATGTGACGAGTCTGTAGATTAGATACACATTTCGTATTTCGTATGTAAAACCACAAATTATGTCTGAATAAAATAGCGTGAAAAAAAATGAGTAATTTAAATTAACAGTGTCTGTGGTTGTGCGACGCTCAGAGCATGTCACCTTCTGTTTTTGATTATGACTGTCGGGAGAAAAAATTGTTTTTAATTTTTTTTAATTTTTTTTATTATGTCTGTTGAGAGGGCAAAAAACTCTGTAATTACAAATCTTCCAAAAATAAAGTAGCATTATGTAATTAAGATTCGATATAAATTAGTCAATATAATAATTACTAAACAGGATTTTGGAGAAAATATTCCTTTCCTTTCACTATAAATATGGAGAAAAATATATTTGCTCATAGCATGTGCCTATTACCTTTAACATCAGTTCAATTGAAAAGTGTTGAGTCGATTTTCCAAAAGTGACGAAAAGCCCGCTTCAATATTCGAGCTTTTATGGAACAGCTAAATATGGCTGACCAGAAAAGAGAAAACTTAAAATTATCCCAAATCTATAAGTATATTCCCTGTATTAAAATACCGTCATATGACGAGTAACATTCTAGTCTCACTACAATTCAATTAATATCTGCTCGTCAGTTATGTAGAGTTTTGGGCAACAAATCTTCAGCGGTCATTGATGGAACCCAGGTCTATGTTTTCATCATACTAGTTTTAGAAAAATTCCCTAAAGATTTTTTTTCGATTTCTTTAGGTAAAGGTTCACCTTGGGCCAATCTCCAACCATCCTGTATACCCCGAAAGTGAAGAAATAGAATTTAAAGGGTGAGATTTCAAGTACAAAAAAATCTTGTGAAAACCGAGGTTTCAAAAAGATGTGAGTCCTTGAAATCTTTCGTTAAATGTCTTCATGTATTTGAATCAAATACGACTTTTGAAAAAGGTATGATAATAAATGCAAATCTATTCAGGCTTCCCACAGAAACTAGGTGGAAATTCTATCTGCATTTTGTATAATCCATCGTTACATTATATAAAGAAAACGTCATTTTCTATGGCTACAACACTATTTTTAAAATTAACATGATAAAACATTAAAATCCTCAAGTTTTGTCTCTTAATAACCTTTGGGGACAACTGAGTAATTGTTACTTGTAAATACACTGGATTCAAGTTGATAATACCATATCGTTTTGAACAACTTGACCGAACAACTTTTTCCATGCAGAAAAAAAAATCAAAGATTTTTTTCGAGGGGAACAACTTGCATAAAAACCATAACACCTTTGAATCCATTTTCTTTTCGCCTTTTTCTTTCTTCTCGAAAAATTCGCATTCAACACACTTAGCAAAACAAAATTTGAGATGGGTATTTTGAGAACTAAAAAAGTAATTCTATCAGATTTTATTTCAAAATATCTTTTATCGAAAGCGCGGCCAATGAACGGCGCGTTGGTCATAATAAACGGAGCAAATTAGCGATGATTACGTGTTTTTGAATCGGTTCTTATAAAATTGGTCCTATTGTGCGGCTGGTCCTATTAAACGTTGGTCCTTTTAAGCGGAATCTACAGTAAGTAAAAATAACGAAATTTGCCGATGGGAAGTGTTGGAGTAAAAAAACAACAACAAAAAACCAACAAAATACCGAATCCCGTCCGGACAGATCCTGTCTGCTTCCTTCATGACATTCACCTCACGGATACCTGGTTAGACTATCAGCTGTGGATAATATCTGGCTGGCTGACTGCCTGGTGCTCAGTCTGCCAAAAACCGCTTCTATAAACAAACCTATTCAGGTTCCGCCGTTTTTTTTCCCCCAGACAAAATAAAAACATAAATAAATGCCCAAGTGTTTCTTGCTACCAACGAGTCAATTTTTCCAAAGAAAACAGTAATCAGCTTTTTGTGTGTATCATATTGCAAATAAAACTTATCGAAAATATTTGACGGCACCAATCGACTTAATCATCAGCTTTCTATCATCCGTCGTTGGACATAAACCTTGCCCAGGATTCTCCATGCCTCTCTATCGTGGGCGTTGTAGAATCAATCTTTTCTGAACCTGTCCGATTCGTCTCGCCATCTCATATTCTGTCGACCTCAGTTCCGCATTTGATCTCTGGGGATCCACGTAGTGAGTCTGCATGCACATCAGTTGTCTGCCATTCTTGCAACATGACCAGTCCATTGCCACTTGAGTTTCCTAATAGTTTCTATGATGTTTCGGATTCCTGTTTTTTCCCCAATATATTGTAGTATCCTGCGGTCTTTCCATGTGATGTTGAGCATGTTTCTCTCACGTGCAAGTTGAATGGTTCTCAGATTAAAGGTCAGTCTTTTGGTTAGGTTCCATGTTTCAGCTCCACAGATGACTACCGGGAGGATATTTTACATCTGATGTTTTGTATTACCTTTTATATTTTTTCTTTCAATCTTACATAAGGTTGTTCATAATTGATTTAATGAGATTTTCTTCTTGAAGGTTGAATTTGTTCTACCGAAGGCTTGCCATCCAAGATTGATTCTTCGTTTGATTTCTCCTTCTTTTGGGGATTGCATGGAGATTCGTTGTCCTAGCTAGATGTAGTGGTCTACTTTCTCCAGTTTTTTCCTTTTTTGATTTTGATCGTTGTGCGACTATTTCCGATATGTTTTTTGAACATGATCTTTGTTTTTGCTGAAGTTCATGGTGTGGCCAACTTCCTTGCTTTCTTCGTTCAATTCGTCTCGCATTAGTTGGAGGTCCTGTGCAGATAACTGACATTTCAATTGCAGTTCTTTTGCTCAACTGCAAATTACAGAAATTTCCATTAGTTACACGTATATAATGAGCTAAGCAGTTTTTCATTATAAGTAACGGACCTTTCCAAGTAACAAGTTACGGACAATTTCTTTGTACTTGTTTCTATGTTTCTGTATCTACCAAACCAAGTGGAAGGGTCCATTGTTTAGGGAAAAACAAACTGTTCAGTTTATTTTACGCCACTTTGAATGATCAAATGCGCCCAATTTAAATCACGGCAACTGAGCTGCTCCCGTGGGAGTTGATGTTTTGAGAGACTCAAATCAATTTAAGATACGTGACCCATGTCTTTTGGCAGCATTCTGTGTTGGGGATGAGCAATTGAAAAATTGAAAAAAGGGGTGATCAATGAATAAGTCTCTTCTCTTACCCATCTTTGGACAATAATCACCAAAATATTCCGAATTTAAAAAAACGAAACAAAACAAGCGTAAAAGCTACCGGACACAAAAAAGGACTAACTTAGCATAAACCTTCCTTGCAAATTGAACCCCCACTAAAAACCTATTCGGGGATGAGAGAAGGGAAAAAACGTTTTTTTTTAGAAAATGTTCAAATTGTCGGACGTCTAGCTCCAATGGCACGGCCTGTACGCATGGTAGATACATAGCCAACTAGACTAACTTAAAAACTGGAGAAACCTATAATGCCGGTTTTAGTGTATCAGTTTTAATTAACCGTTTTTTACAATCAGGAAATATAATCCATCTGAGATTTCGCAAACTATTTCGGTATTGTAATCACCGACTGAGGTGTAGAATAAAATGCATTTTATAACACCAAATAAACAAATCAATTATGAATTGTTTTTTTTATTAATACAACAATTAGTGAGGAGGATATAAATAAGGATTAATGCCTCACAAAGCAGTACCAACCAATATATTTTCATACAGAGTATAATTCTATTATTTATTGAATTTTAAAATTATTGTTGTAATGTGATTTTCCGCAAGTATCGCTTAGATCAGCGGTTCTGAACCCTTTCTACTCAATATCCCATCTTGACAGCTAAAAAATCATTATTCCCCCTACCACAAAAACAAGTTGATTCAAGTATAATATATATATGATAAACGGACCCTATTGCGAGCTTTTGCGCATGTTGTATAAAACAAATTCTCAGTTTTCAGCTAAATCTGTCACTTTCATGTTTTGATTAAATCCCCTTTACCATAATGAAACAAACTTCGTATTGAAAAGGTATTATGGTATAATCTTGAATTCAGTAACAACAATTACCTCGTCGCTCATATACCTCTCAAAGTAAGCTTCTGACTGCAGAATCTATATTGAATTATGTAATTCATAATTTAATGAAAGAGGTAAATTGGTAATTAAGAGTAAGGTATAATTAGGAATAAATCAGTAATCATCCTGCAGTTAGAATCGCCAAATCCAAGATATCTATATGTACAGGGTTGACCCAAAAGTTTTTTTCTATTTGACATTGGATGACATTAAGAGCATTTGATTTCACCAAACTTCCTCCAAAAAAATAGCTTCTGATTGAACTAGGGTATGCTCGTTCAAAAGGTGCATGTTTTAGAAAGGACCAGACTTCGGGTGGTGTCTCCTGCCATAATTGTCATGTAAAATAATTTTCTGTCCGTCGTACGAGACTACGACTTAAAATTATTTTGGTTACTTCTCTTCCGTGTTGTCAATTTAAATACTTTATATCTAAGTTGAAATCGACAAATGAAACGAGAGAAGATATACTCTTATCCAGAGATTATTCCAAATGGTTGAAAAATTATTTTTCGTACCTTCTTTTTCGATGGAAAAACAAATTGCAAATAAAGCAGAAAATAGGAGAATATTCCTCAAATAGGGTTTGATAAACTAGGAAAAAGAAAACAAGGAATATTTCTGTCGTTCATTCCTCGACCGAGTTCAAGAAAATCTTTGTTTGTGATGTTCTTAATAGCAACCATCAAAACAGAAATATTACCGTTAGTTGTACTAACAATCAAAACAATTTTCAAAGAAGTCATCACATTAATCTGTACTATAATTAACCTTCTTAATCTGATTCTCCCGCTCTTTCTTGCTCTCTCTCTCACCCTCTTTTCACCCTCTATCCGCCTTTCTGTCTGTCTGTCTGTCTGTCTGTCTGTTTCTCTGTCCGTCTGTCTGTCTGCCTCTCTCTATTACACACACACTTTCCCTCTCTATTTCTCTCCATACTAAGTATTTTAAGAACCCTAGTTCGTGAGCGCTGGGGACGTAAAATATCCAGGCCAAAAAATATATCGATTTCAAGATAAATTTTTGTCGAAAACCGTAAATCTAATCGACTGTAATGTCCAGTCATAGACTAACATACCTGGTGAATGATAATGAGTTATCTCGATGCACTCACAAACATGGAAATTTCTCAAATTATAGTTAGATTGAGATAGTTGTCATCGGCGCTCAATTAGAAAAAAAGGTCAAAATTGTAGTTCATTGATTCTAATATTAAATACAGAAGAGAATAAGCAATATTTACAACATACTATTCTTTCTTCATTGTAGAAAAGGAAGAGATCCAACTTAAACGCATCGATGGTGACAGCAGCTTTTGTTTTGTATACTTAATAAATGAATACGTAGATATGTAGACTTGTCAGTTTTGGTCAGTTGGTAAGAGAGTCGCCTAGCTGTAATGAAATCATGATTCCAAATCGCAGTACAGAAATGTTTTATAAATCTGTTTGGTTTAACGTGACGGTATAGACAAACAGTCAGGAGTTAAGGATTGCTTCTGTTACAGAGGGATTAGATAAATAAAGTCAACACCATCTTGAAATAAAGTTCGACAATATCCGGATCAAGCGTTGAAATTTATTTACACCAGCTTAGTTATGTTAGTCGCTTTGATGTGAGGTTTCCACAGGTCAAGCGAAATGAACCTACTATACCCTTTCTTCTTGAACGATTTGCTACTTAAACGTAACAGAAATTTTCCGTTTTTTAAACGAATTTTTATGCGTGATAAATATCGGGTAACTTATGATGTAGTAAAATCCAAGCGAAATGAACCACTAACCGTACCAAAGGCCGGTTTTCACCTAAAAAAAATGATGCAGTATATATGGTGGGGTAGGACAGGGATCCTCTAAAATGACCTTCTTCCAGAGAACCAAGAACCGATGGAGATCATGTCAAACAACATGGATCCCCAGAGATCAAATAAGAAACCGAGGCCGATAGAACACAAGATGGAGAGATGAACTAGACAAATTCAGAAAATACTGGTTTCGCGACGCGCATGATTGAGGATTGTGGCGAATCCTGGGGAAGGTCTAAAAGACTGATGATGAGACAAGGTCCGTTCTGAAAGTGACTCCAGCACTTGAGCAGAAATGTTGTTGTTGCAGATGACTTCAGCTATACAATGGACGAATTTGAATTAATGGGGTATAATGAAACAAAAAACACGTTCAATCGTCTTTGCTTTGATACCGTCTAATAAAATAAAATAAAATGAAATAAATCAAAAATTCAAACAATACCCGACAGAGGATATGCGGAGATCTACTCATAAGCAGGGAGAAACGATGGAAAAAATCATGATCGCACTAATGCGAAGTAAAAACAATCATTTATTTTCTCCCAACCTAATATCATGTAAATGTGTCGCCGACGGTTTTACTATAGAAATTCACTGAAAATCTGTAAAAAAGAGATAGTCTGAGGTCAGGAAGAGAGGATGAAGATGCATCGATAATGATTTTACTATAAAAAAAATCAAAAATCTATAACGAAGGTATTGTCAGTGGTCAGAATTTTAAACAAGCGTTACTGACAAAATAGGAGCATTATATATATATATATATATATATATATATATATATATATATATATGTGTGTGTGTGTGTGTGTGTCGTTGGCTACAGTTACACATTCAAGAAAATGTATTTATGATTACGCTAGTTGTTTTTTAACAATACTTAAAATAAGAATATAAAATAATAACATTTACTCTTTATATACCCCTATGATATTTTCTTGATAATGACCGATGATGGTCAAAAGATCTGGAAGTACTAACTTTGGAACGTTTAAAAAAAACAAAACTTTTATGACATTTATTAAAGGTGTAGCAACCTTCAATTAATGTCATAAATGTCTTTTAATTAATAAAAAATTAAACAGACATAGTTTGTCTGTCATTTTTAACGATATATATATATATATATATATATATATATAATGTGTACTGTAGAGAGTGAGACGGACTCGAGAGCGAGGTGTTTAGAAGTAAGGTTTATTAATCCTTATAAGTAAATTGTCCATACATGTTTCGGGATTTTTCCCATCATCAGTGGTGTGTGCTGTGTATATATATATATATATATATATATATATATATATATATATATATATATATATATATATATATATATGGTGCAGATCATGTTTGCAATGTACCATAAAATAATGTAATCAATGATAAGCGATGTCTGATATGTAATGAATTTATTTCATAGAGTACTCGATACATTCAACTTAATACTCCGAGAGTCAAGTTGTTATAGAGTAGAGCTGAAAATATAATAGGAGGTGGATTCACTACACATGGAAGTTCATGTTTCTGCCCTCTCTAGGTCCTATCAGGCGAATGATAATTCACCTGACGTACTAAATTTTGCTTGGGCTGTATTAATTATTTACAGCCGTGAACGAAAACAACGGGGATGATCGAAAAATAAAGAAATGAACCCAGGGTGCGATTCGAATCCACACCCTTTTCCATGGGAGCACGTATGTAACCGACTAAGCTCAACGGCACCTTACGGTAGACAGAGGTCTAAATAACACCCTTCATTCATTACTTCCTCTTCCCAATCGCCAGCCGGTTTAGTCAATGTGTTCTGTTAGTCTCAAAACTCAGAACTACTTATATTTGCGTATTTCTACTTGTATTAATGTTCCAATGTCGATTGTACGGTAAGTAACGGATATTAGTATCCGACAATGTGAATAAGAAAAGACAATTTTCAGGAACAAAATTTTGGTCGGGCCGAATTATTTACGGTAGAGAGCGAAAAAAGTGCGATGATCGGTTAATAAAGAGATGAGCCCTGGATGCGATTTGAACCCACAACCTTCTCCATGGGAACAAAAACTCTTTCAATAAAATGTTTGCCTCTGGATCCTACCTCGTGGTACTGGAAGGGGTGTTGGATAGTCTATAACCACATTGAAGAGTTATAACACAACGAAACAGCTGTCTGTGGATGACACAATTATGAATTATTATGATAATTAACACTCCCTTCTTTAGGGTTGAGCACTGTTAAGTGGGGCACCCGTCTATCACTGCTATATGCAATGCTCTTCCAACTCTGGAATAGAGCATTTTGGTTGACGGGGAATTATACATAAGTAAAAAATATCCATTCTGGGTCTGAATCCTACCTCGTGGTACTGGATGGGATAATGGATAGTCTATAGCCACACTGAAGAGTTGTAATACAACGAAATTGCTGTCTGTGGATGGAACTATAGATAGATAGATAGATAGATAGATAGATATAGTGTTTTTAATCCTACCTCGTGGTACTGGATTTTGGATGGTCCATAGCCCCACTGAAAAGTTGTAATACAAAGAAACAACTGTCTTAAGTGGGTCACCCGTCTATTACTGCTATATGCAATGCAGTTCCAACTCTGGAATAAAGCACTTTGGTAGACGGGGAATTATGCAAAAGTAAATATACATTGCTCAGTTCGGTCCCATCAACCGTCCAGTTCTGCGTAAGGCAGGGGTAAAATGTCTGCTTCTGGGTCTGAAGGGAAGGTTCCGATCCTGCCTCGTGGTACTGGATGTTGGATAGTTCTCTAGCCACACTGAAGAGTTGTAATTTAACAGCTGTCAGTGGACGATACAATTACACACACACACACACACGCGCACACACACACACACACACATATATATATATATATATATATATATATATTGACTTATAAGGATTAATAAATCTTACCACCAAACACTTCACTCCCGAGTCTGTCTCACTCTCTAAAGTACACATTATATATATATATATATATATATATATATATATATATATACATATATATATATATATATATATATATATATATATATATATATATATATATATATATATATATATATATATATATATATATATATATATATATATAAGGTAAATGCATCGGGAATCATGGGAATCAAGAAAGAGGGAATTATCTGTGGTCAGGAATTAAGGCAAACATCATTAACAATACGTTTCTCAAATCAAACCTTGTACGTATCTTTTTCTTAAGAAAATACATTCAAAAATGAATATTCCCCAAATAATTTGAGTTTAACAAAAATAAGCATTTACATACGTAAAACGCTGAGTGTTGGCTTATATTTTTGACTGTAACACCCAAGAGAAATAACGTTCATATTTTCACGCAAGAATCACTATGAAGACTATTTCAATATTTCGTTTTTGTTTTTTTTTTGTTGTTTTTTTTTTATTTTTGTACGAGAAAGATGATAGTGTCAAATGATAATTGAAATCAGTGCCAATTTCTCAGTTGAATCAGCTTCACATCTCTTTATATTCTAAGGTTTTACGCAATCGAAATTGCAAAATCATTTTGCAGTCAGTTTTTGACGGCAAGGGTAAACTACTTATTCTATGATTCTATAAATTTCCTTGCATTAAAACAACCATCGATAACGTCTCGATTCGGATTGGTCAAATAAGACAAGTCCTCGTTCGCATTTTGCTCCAATCAGAGACACCGACGTGCTCGGTGGTGGAGGTGGAATGATTTATCCGAGGTGAAATAGATCGCTTTTACCGAGCTTTGCGCTAGGCGTTTTTGCAACTCTTCTATCGCCAGAGATCAGTAATATCTTGCAAATATATTTATTTACCAGACGACGATCGATAAAAGGGCGCCTAGCTTACAGCGACGATTAGAACACAAGTCTGGCAGACCATTAACTAATGCATTGGTTCCCAAACTTTTTGAATCGCGACGCCCCGAAGTTAGAAAATACTGAACAGTTGCATCTACATTCATGTGGTTAGGTTTGTTAAGTAAGAAATTAATTAACCATGTGATTTAGATGCATGAATTGCCATGTATTTGTTTCCGCTTTCCATAAAAATAATTATTAGTAGGATGGACAAGTTTCTTGATCACCACACAATTTCTCAAATCTTGGAATGAAACTGGAATCAGCCACCCGCATTTCCTCTTTCACGTTGATTTTTATACGATATTTGCTTTTTTATAACAGTTAGCACCGAAAACCCATCTTAGCAAAGATAAGTCGTCGTGAATGGAATCAGAATTCACTGAGCTTTAGCACTTAGTAAAAGATATTCATCTTTTACTGATATCCAAAACTCAGTTACTTCTATGTTGGCAAATGTTGAATTAGGCATTGAATTACAATTTCCTGAAATTACTAATTTTTTTAAGTATCTCACGGCAACCCTCAGGGAGCCACGACGCATACTTTGGGAATCACTTAACCAATATTATGAGTTCGATTCTCACGAGTGCCTTATGCCAAAATAAGATGAGCTCAGTAAATATTTTGGGGCTTCGATGTGGGGCAATATTTAGTGGCCTCGTCAAATAGATCATGACCACACGTTGCGAGTTCGATCCTCACTGGGTGTCGCATAGTTATCCTGTGACTGGCCATGTAAACTTAATAAATATCTTAGAGCCTCTACGTGAAATCATATATAGCAAATTGGTAGATTTACTTCTGCCAATGATATATATACATATATGTATATATATACAAATATGTCCATAATCGCTAAAACGTCCTATCACCATTTTCTACCTCCAAACATCCCCAAACACATTATAAATTAAAAATTAAGATTAATACTATCCACTAGAGCAACAGAAGATATCGACAGGGGCAATATAACTCAATGCCAAAATACCTAGGTCAAGATAAAACTACTCCCAGATCACAACTAAGCATCCTTTCAGAGATGACCCCTAGATCCAGTTCACACCCCTTGATGGTATGGGGACATTCATTTTATATCCTCATACCACTCACTACCGCACCCACAACATTCTCACCAAATTCTCCAAAATTAGAACAAAAAAAAACATAGACAATCATTTGCCTGATGAGGCCCAAAGAGGGCAGAAACATGAGCTGGTTTGTGTAACGAATCCGCATTCTGCTATTTATTTCTAGCTCAACTCTAAAACAACTTAACTTCAACAGCAAAAAGTTGTATGTATCGAACACTCTATGAAATAAATACATTACATATCAGAAGTAGCTTTATATTATTAATATATTATCATATTATGTTATACTGCTAGCCCTATTTGTACCACATGTACTATATATATATATATATATATATATATATATATATATTAATATATTAATATTATCATATTATGTTATACTGCTAGCCCTATTTGTACCACATGTACTATATATATATATATATATATATATATATATATATATATATATATATATATAGTACATGTGGTACAAATAGGGCTAGCAGTATAACATAATATGATAATATATTAATAATATAAAGCTATATATATATATATATATATATATATATATATATATATATATATATATATATATATCAACTCATGTCCATACGTCCTTTTGTCTGTTTTATTTCACAAGATCTCTCAAAATTTTCGATGAATGTCAATGATATTTTGTTAGTGTTGGGCAACAGGTTACTGAAGAAGTGATTAAATTTGAGAAAGGATCCAGGAATTTTTTTTACACTTACTTCCCCTTAATCATAGCAATATGTTCACTCAGCATCTCCAAAAGTTCTCAATTGATTCAAGTAGATTTGCTGAAGGACCGGAAACACGCTACCGAAGAAGTGATTGTATTTTGAGGTGGATCCAGGACTTCCCCTTCCCAGGAACTTAACTATGTATATATGAATATATATGTTTATATACTTACAGAACATACCGTAGCGCAACGATCAGCAGACTACTTTAACTCATGTTAGGGGATTGGTCGTTATCAGAATGCCCCGCTACAATGGCCTTGTCCCAAACTATACCAAATTCAGTAGACATTCTTTTTCTTTTTTTTTTTTCGAGTTTCAGAGCCTTAACTTTTTTCAGGGTTGCTAGATGTCCTTTGCTGCACAAGACCGAATTTGTATGGTCTTGTGACTAAATTAAGTACCTTAAATATCAGTACCAAAATAGTCTGATGACAGACTTTCAAGTTATTTGATTAAGCTTGCTGAAAAAATGGAGTAAGACACATTAAATTCTATTATATATATATTTATATATATTATATATATATATATATATATATATATATATATATATATATATATATATATATATATACTGAATCATATTCGTGTGTAACAACATGTTTTTGCTCCAGTACCAAATCTTCATTTTCAGAGCCAAATAGCTTAGTTTAATTCAAAAATCGCCCATTTTTGATCCTGAAAAGTATTAAAATGGCAACCAAAATGCATTTGATAAGGTTACAGGAAAAAAATCGAAGAAAAAAAAAAAAAAAATGGAATTCGGACTAAAAGTGATATGGAGGCATTGACGCCATTTTGACAAGGGAAAAAACTCCGTCCTTTTATTCTATTCAATCATGTTTTGCTTAATTTCAGATACAGCCCGAATCTTTTCTTATCTCAAGCAATAAATAACAAACTTTCTTTGCTTTTTTTTAAGGCCATTAATTCTGCGTCTGATATGCGATTTGTATGACATTTATTTGGGCCCTTTAAGACTTTGCCTCAAGTCACTCAGTAGGCAATCATTTCGTCATTAATCGTTTTAAAGAACGGGTAGGCCACGCGAATCATTAACCTTATGTGACCAACAAGCTTAAATAACGCTTACGTTAGAAAAAAAAATAACAATGCTCGTAGGAATATTTACTTATTTGATTTTGAGCAGATATACATGTACGTACTCACAGGGGCGTCTTAAGAATATTAGAGCATTCTTGCAAAGACTGGATTTTGCCCGCGACCATAGTGCCAACCCTGATTTAAAAAATGGATCCCA
>OY735223.1:21250698-21303148 GCA_963457665.1 Thysanoteuthis rhombus
AGTTAACTCTATATAGTGAACAGAGTTGACTTTTTGATTCTCTCACCGAAACCATGGACTCTACCACTTCCACAAGTTTACTGATGAAAATAAAAACAATGGTCTCTTCCACAGGAACAAATTATGTTTTAGAATAGAACTCGAATGCAGACAGTTCGTATTTTCGAAATTTCACTTTATGCCACTTTTTCACTTTTTCGAAAAATGGTGAAAAGTGAGAAACAGCTTCAGTTCTATAGAGCAACTTCTTCCTACATCCCATCATCTAAACTTACGATGACTCAGCCTGACATACCATCCTCAATGTATTTTTGATCTGAGGACGCTCACAAATCTTTCCCATATGAATTGATGGCATTTGCTTCCTCACTATTCGCTATTTCGGCTTGCAAAATGCTGTTATATGAATGCTCCACTTTCAGATAGCAGGGGGAAATCTGTACATCCATGGATTTTTTCACAACGATTAACTTGTATATATATATATATATATATATATGATTATAAATTGCGTTATATTACATCGAAACTTTTATTTGAAATGATCTTCCGTAGTCACACGATGAAAGTATCACTTGGCCTAGACAATGCAAATAGAATAAAGCAAATAAAGTTAATGGAACTGTTGCAGGAATCGAACCTGCAACCGATAAGGCAACTGCTTCAACCTGACGTTGCTTTCATCATTGAGCTAAACAGCTGCTGGTGAAACAAAGGTCCAAATAACCGTTTCAACCCCAAATTATCATCTTACTTATTCCTAGTCTGTATCTGATCCATTTGTTTCTTTCAAGGCGACGATTACGTTATTAAGAAATGGATATATGATCCGACAGAATGATAATAAACTGCATTTTATTATGATAAATTCATAATTACGTAAAATACATATGAGATCATTAGACAGATAGATAGATAGACAGATAGATAGATAGATGAACAGACTGATATAGATAGATACGAGATGAATGGACTGGGATAGATAGTTTGTGTGGAAAAGTTTGTCTCTTCCAAGAAAAATCTATTTTCTGCAACTATTACGTACACCTGCTCCTAATACATACCCTGGAATTCATATGAAGGTCTAGCTTGGTAAAGAATCGATTATTTCACCATTATAGCCACACGATGAACCCAATCGTAACCTTGATCGTATATTAAATCGGTAAAAATAGATAACGACAGCGAAATACTGAAAAAAACAGTGGAATTCAAACAAGGATCGAACGCTTATTCATAAATCAGTGTTACTAGCGAAAGACCGACCATGAAAACTTTGACCCGACTGTCATCTCTCATTGAAGTGAGATAATTATGGGTCCTAGGTCCGTACAAAGCTGGCAACAGTCCCAGACCAGATGAGAAATGTGGGGCTCCATTTCAAACTGCTCATCAAGAATCGTCATCATCATCATCATCATCATCATCATGCAATCCAAGTCCACAGCTGGACAAAGGCCTTTCCTATATCTTTCCTTGACGACCACGATTGCGCTGACCTCTGCCATGTTTTATCGGCAAACATTTCCATCTCACCCCTCTATCTTATGCGTGGTCTTTTCTAACTGCGTTTACTGCCTCATAGGCGTTAATCAATTTGTTATCATTTCTTCTTGCTAAGTGTCCAGCCGCTTCAATATATGTTGATCTTCTATAACTTGGAGTTCAAACACGTCAATCTGCCTGTGACAAAAAATAACACGACATAACCCCATGAAAGATACTATGTGTACCAATGTTACTCCGGAAAAAGCTTTTTAAGCGAATTAGTTTTTGAGAATCTCATGGGCTCGATTTACAATGTGAATTCATGCTAAAATGGCCCCGCTTTTTCAATTGAATCCACTGAGTGCTGATAAAAAAACTTTTTAATCGAAGATCGAGTGGCGATAGCAAGATAACTCAGATGGAGACAGACGAAGCTGATGAACTAGACTTTAAGTCCAAGCTGAAGATAAAGATTGACTTTTTTTTATATTTCGAGACAATATTGAATATTGTCAATGCATTTGCTTTTATTCAAGAATTCATTGGGCTTCAAAAATGTCATTTTTGTCAGTCTGTCAGTGGCTACGACAGGGGCAGATACTGGGAGCTCTAGCTGGTTCTTATCCGGTCCCCGCTTGAGCAAAGTACAATCGAAATTTAAAATTTAAATGTACAAGATCAAGATTCGGTTTAGCTAACCTGATGGATGCGAATTGAGAGTCGAGTCTCGCATTACAATTACATTGTAAATCGAACCCTCACTAAAAATGATAAAAAAATGGGAATTTTTCCGAAACTGATATGCTAAAATATAACCTGTGTCTCAATGTTAACAACAGAAAATTTGGTGCCCATAAGTCTAGTCGTCCTTGTGTTATGCAATCCGCCGGAGGTCTTAGAACATATCCCTTCCCCAAATGAAAAAAAATAACCCTAGGTAATCATAAATGAATCTGAGAACAATTTCATCTAATATAAATGAGATGTCTTACGTCTTATTCTGTATCGTTTCTCTATTTATTGGCTCTCTGGTAAATTTCTTTGATATTTTTTTTATTTCCTCTTTTGTCGATTCTAGTGCTAAAAAGCTACGACTCGAGTGTAAGTGAAAAATGCTGGATCATATATTACTTCCTTGTTTTTGATGTATTGAGTTCGTTTCCTCTTTCAAGTGTAAAAAGAAATTTCCCATTTGGACACCACCCAGCTCAAAATTCCGGATCCGCCCTTGTTTAGCAGTTCAGGTAAAAGTTGTAATATTATCTTGATTTTATTTTTACTACATGAGTCATTGTCAAACCTCATCAAAAATTAACCAGGCATTTCGGTTTTATAGTCTACTTTCTCAGAAAGTCCTTCCTGATTGACTCGAACTTATTTTTTTCATTGGTTGCTATACGCAGTAATATATTTTTCATATCGTAAACATCTTAAGTGTTTAATACGCACGAAAAATCTTTTTTTAAATGTATTGTTGCAGGATGCTATCTTTTTCTTGTAAACGGCTTTTTAAAAAAAAATACCTCTGCCAACACCATACACCAACTAAAAAAATCAGTTCAGATATAGCTACAGAGGTAGGAAGCGTAAGTAAACCCGCCCAAGAATTTAATTTCTACCTTAACCTATGCCCTATCTATCAACAAAATGTCATTGACATTAATTAAAAAACCTATGGAGATATTGTGTTTTGTAAAGAGCCATGAATGAAAATACATTGATGTATTAAAAGATGAAAAATATATCTCTCAGACGAAACATTTCCTGGGTCCGCCCCCAAATTTCATCAATCCTCCCGTTTTGAAATTCATTGTAAACTTTTGGAGCATTTACGTCGACATACAGTTGTGGGGTAGGGAAAGTAATTGTAAGACCCTTAGATCCTACCCCCCAAATTTAAACAATCTATCTCAAGACTATGACCGAACCTTCATAAAATGTCATTGAAAACTTTGGGAGATATTGAATGCATAGATAGATAGACACGAGTGAATAGATATACGTCTTCCAACTTCGTTGGCAGAAGTAAAAAAAAAATTCATGTTTTGGGATCGGTGTTTCCTGTAAGCTTTGCGGCTGCGCACATAAATATGCTTAAATCGCAATGCCACGCATGATATAGCATTCGATATCATTGAATATATAATAAAGTAAAATTGATACACCAAATAAATGATTTCTGTTATTTTGTTGAAAGTAACTAACCCCCGTTTCTCAAACTTCAGACAAAAAAAATCAATGATAAGGATTCAGTTTAAGTAACTTGACGGATACAAAGCAAGGGTCGTGTTTAGCATTGCAGTTACATAGTAGATGGAACCCTTGCTAAAAATTTATACAAAATAATGGGAATTTTCGAAAACTAATTAATTATGATGAGTTTGTTAAAAGTGACTAACCCCTGTTTCTCAAACTCCAGACAAAAAATCAATGATAAGGATTCTGTTTAGCTAACTTGACGGATACAAAGTAAAGGTCTTGTTTAGCATAACAGTTACATAGTAAATGGAACCCTCACTAAAAGTCTACAAAAAAAAAAAAGTAATGGGAATTTTCGAAAACTAATATGCTAAAAATATGTCAAGAGTCCCATTCTCAACAACAGAAAATTGTGTGCTTCGGAGTTTTGTTACTAATATTCTCTAATCATTGCCCAGTCTAGTTCAACACTACCAACAAGGTAGATAGAAAAAGTAGAAATAAGGGTAGGGAAATTGTGTTGCGTCAGTTTTGCAAGTGGGTTTGGGGCGCCTGCGTTGAAAATGCTTTTTTTTTTTTTTTTGAATTCCGAGCTTTTGCACCGACCACTTACGATGGAAACTCCTTCCATGTAATCACCCTAAGCCATATCTCCACAGCACTGGTAGTGCCGCTCTCTGTTCAGGCCACTCCCGTGGTCTGGTACGTTTTGAATCGGTTACCATTACACCTGCAACCCGACTTACGACCTACTCGATTTGCAACCATCCGTACATACGACCAAAATACGTGGATATTAAAAAAAGGTCATGTAAATATAAAAGTCGTGCTTTTAAATTTTAATAAGAAATGGGTAAATATATAAACTTTCCTTGACGTACGTACGTATTTAAGCAGTATAAGTGCAAGAATGTATAAAAATCATAATTGTGCATTAAAAATCATAATACTACGTGAATACCATAAATATTACTCATTGTGGTAAGTGTGTATAAAATTGATATGTACAATAGCGTACATGTATATATGTGAAAATTACACTTCAAAATCGAAAAAAAAATATTATACGCAATTTGCCGAACGAAGCCAATTACATTAAATAAAAGATAGGTAATAAATGATAATAAAAATGATGGATAATGTTTGTCCGACTTACAATCACTTCGAAATACGACCTACCAGTCGGAAAGCAACCCGGTCGGGAGTCGGTTAAAGTTTGTGAATCTTCCACTAGAGTTATTCAATTCGGTGAAAAAGAACTCCAGTTTGAATTGAAATCTCGCTGTTAACAAGCCAACTCCCGTAACCATAGTAAAACCGATGTAAAAACGTAAGGACGATTTGAAACCAATCGAAAATGTCTGAAGTCTTCAACCTTATCATAGAATAAGACATATATATCAGTAAGTCTATCTGTCTATCTATCTGATACTAAAGGTTTGATTCTGTTTATCTGTACGTAACATCTGAATAGCTGAAAAGGTTCATTGTAGTCCCAAGTATTGAATTAAGTTACTCCTAAAAAAAAATCCACATTTAGTCGGAACGTAACCCAGTCGTTTTTTTTTTTTTTGTTGTTGTTGTTGCTGTTTTATTTGTTTTTGTTTTTTTTTTTAGGGAACCAGATGAAAAATACCGCCTGGAGTTCAGGTTTTCAACAAGGAAAAGCTAATTAGCAAATACAATTTTAGCATCAAAATTCTGTCGTAGAATCTCTGGGTTTTCTTTTCGCTGCACGGTTCCTAATTTTGACTAAACCCTGCACACATTTTTTTGCCATACATTCCGCTCTGCAGGAAGCGTCTTTGATAGAAGCATCTCAAGATCTCAAGTGTAAGACAGTAATTTACTCAACAAAGAACGATTTTCTTCAAAGTCTTTGTAGTGAACTGATAAAATTTTAAAAGGCATTTATGGACATGAATACTCCCATTTCCATGAATGGCTTAAAATGCTTATTTCGTTCCAGTTGCTATCCAAGTTTTGCTAGCTACATATGCGGACTTCTATCATCTGAGGACGCTGAAAATACGCTTCAATCGAAATCCCCGGATGCTAAAACAGTTTTAAATTAAACAAAATATATTCAAATGAAAGTTGGCGCGAATTCTTTTCAACTTTTTGTGCGATAATCGAGTCGAAATAGACAAGAAAAGAGCTTCATTTTTTTTTTCTTAAATATTTTTGTTCATCGTTTGTTTATTTCTATTTTCTAAAGATCTTCTTCCGGTCCTTGTAAGCTTTGTCTCGTCGGGATGGTAAGAGAACACTCCTTCTTACATCTCCCGTTTTCGATTGAAATGCTTTTATTCAATTTAATTGAATATTTATGTTCTCTTATATCTCGCTTGCTTGGATCACTAACAGAATTAGTGGTTTGAAGTTCAGAAATATATATATACATACATAAATATATATATATATATATATATATATATGTATATATATATATATATATATATATATATATGTGTGTGTGTGTGTGTGTGTGTGTGTATACATGTGTGTGTATATGTGTGTGTATATATATGTGTGCGTGTGTATTTATATATGTGTGTGCGTGTGTGTGTGTATATAAATATATATATATATATATATACATCAAGAAATGGATATATAATCTGAAATAAGTAATTATAAATGCGTTATATTACTTTGAAACTCTAACCGAATTGATGATAGATTCACCGTGTAATAACGAGAGATCACTTCAAATAGTGTTTCAAAGTAATATAACACAAATATATATATATATATATATATATATATATATATATATATATATATATATATATATATATATATGCACATGGCTTCATATCTTGTTTGTTTCTGCCAATGCATCATTCTCTTCAAATAAGAACATCAGAAGTATATGTAATGTGATTTATCGCACTATCACGATATATTTTCTTTTAGATCTCGAAGCATCGAATGCACAATTCCAGGTCATCATTGGGCAAGACAGAAACTGCAAGACAGACAGACAGACTGTCAATATTTCCCTGGATTATCACTGAATGGCGAAAGTACATAGAATATTTTGAAAATATCCGACGAAAAAAATCAGGAAATCAACTTTAAGAAAATCGTCTCTGTGTATTCTTCTCTTCACTTAACAAATAATAGCAATAATTATATTTCATTATGGATATTATCTGCTTCTATTTACCTTCATCTTAATTGCTGCTGCTTTTTATTGCAATTAAGACGTAGCTAGATAGTAGCAAAAAGAAATAATAATGATTTATAATACCTCGTCTACTAAAATAGATGTTTCAAAAGAACATACCGTTATTGTGTCCCCAAAAGAAAGGAAGGAAGAAAGTAAAATGAAGCAAAGGAAGAAAGATAGGAAGAAACAAAAAAAAGGAAAGAAAGAAAGAAAGAAAGAAGAAAGTGGAAAAAGAATGAAGAAGAAAGGCAGGGGGGAAGGAAAGAAATGAATGAAAAACTAATAAAAAAGAAATATGCGAAGAAAAATATTTAAAGAAAAGAACTAAGTAAAATGAAGTAAAGAAAGAAAGAGAGAAAGAAGAAATCAGAAAAAGAATGAGGAAGGAAGGAAGGAAGGAAGGAATGGAGAAAGGGGGAAACGAAAGGAAATGGACGGGAGAGGTGGAAGGCAGAAAGAAAAGAAAGAATTTAGAAAAGTGAGGAGAATAGATATATATATATATATATATATATATATATATATATATATATATATATATATATATATATATATATATATGTATATATATATATATGTATATATATATATATATATATATATATATATATATATATATATATATATATATATATATATATATATATATATGTATATATATATATGTAGGAACAGTAGAGAGAGATTGGGGAGAAAGACAGACAGGGAGGGAGGGAGGAAGACATAGGAAGGAAAGACTGAGAGAGAGACTGGAGAATAGACAAGAGGAAGACAGAAGGAAGGAAGAAAAAAGAAAGACAGAAAAATAAATGAGAGAGAAGAGAGAGAGACGGGGAGAGCGAGAGAGAGAGAGAGAGAGAGAGAGAGAGAAGAAAAAGAGAAAAAAATTGGAGAACGGGTTATAGATATTTATCATTAATGAATCAATACTTTTAGGAAAGTTTTTGTCGTCCGATCCTACTATTTCAGGTCGTGATTCTCCCCACCCCCCGCCACACTCCAATTGGTTTATAAGACGAAAGGCAGTTAAAAATAGTCTAAGTTCCCGGAAGAGAAGATTAGAACTCAAATATATTTGACCAGCTCTTCAGCATTCGACCACCCGCATCTCTTTTCCTTGCTACACAAGACTCTCGTTATTACAGCCCCGCGGGGATTTAAGAGTGCCGTTGTAGAGAATTTGCTGATATAAAGGAGGATTTTATTCGAAATGTACAAATAATGAGAAAACAAAAAGCATATACAAAAATTGATTTTTATAACCCTTTCACAACCTAACCCTCCAAATACGGTTTTTTTTTCAATTTTTAAAATAATGTATCAAAATCTTTGTATTGTGGCTGCAAACTAATCTCCAGCAATAGTCTTGCGAGTTGCGAGAATATAGAAATAAAAATCATCATCATCATCATCAGTTTGCGTCCGTCGTTTGACATGGACCTGCCCCGAGATTCGTCACACCTCTCTATCATGCGTATTTCTGAATTTATCAAGCTCGTCACGCCATATTACTTTTTGTCGGTGACAATTTCGCATATGATTTCTGGGGATCTACGTTGTGAATCGTGATGTCAAGCGGTTGTCTGACATTCGTGCAATATGGCCAGCCCATAGCCACTTAAATTTTCTAACAGTTTCTATGATATGTCGGACTCTTGTCTTTTTCTCTGACATTCTGAGCTTTTTTTTTAATGATCTCTCCATGAGAAGTTAAGCACGATTCTCTCTTGTGCATGTTGCGTGTTTCTCAGTTAGAGGGTCAACCTATTGGTTAAGTTACGCGTTCCAGCTCCATAGGTGACTATCGGTAGTATACGTTGGTTGTATACCCTTCTTTTTATGACCAGTGAGATTTTCTTGTTCTTGAAAGTCGAGCTTGCTCTATCGAAAGCTTGCCAAACGTGCTGTTTTTCAAATATTTTATTGGCATTGAATAGTGTCGTTAGAACGAGTGTAGTTACAATGTGTATTGCTATAGATTATCGCACAGCACGAGACCAAATGCAGAAAGATATGAGATTTGCCTGAAAAAGTATTTCGTCGTTTATAATACCCCGAAAACCCGTTGCGCAACATTGGTGCTGACTTTTCTGCCTAACTTTTTCCTGAGTGTGTCTTTTTCTTTCCTGTCCCGCTTACTAGTTCTCTTTTTTCTTTGTTTCTTTCCTTATCTTTCCATCATTTTTCTTTCTAACTTCCCTCCTTCCTTCTTTTCTGTACTAAAGGTATTACTGTTGTTCCCTCTTTTTTCTTTTGTTTCCTGTCAATTTCTTTTCTTTTTTTTTTGTTTTTTGTTCCCTCCCTCCTGTCATCACTGAATTGAAGCGTTCCTACGTTTCTATTCCCTTCCTATCTTTTTTCCTTTCTTTCTTTTTTCTTCTTTCTTTCCTTTTGCCTACGAAGGGCGTTGCTGTGTTCCTTTCTTTCTCTTTCTATCATCATCAATGACTTACAGCATTTATCCGCTCCATTTTTTCATATTTCCTTCCTCCCTTCCTTCTTTCATTCCACCCTCCTTACCATCATACCTGCCTTCCAGCTTTCCTTCTTTCCTTTATTTCACCTTTTATTCCTTTCATCCATCTTTTTTCCCTTCCTTTCACCTTTCTTCCATCCTTCCTTCTTTCCTTTCTTCCAACGATCTTTCCTTCCTTCTTTTCTTCCTTCCTTCATTCTTTCCATGCTTCCTTTATTTCCTTTCCCCTTCCATTCCATTTTTCCTTCTTTCCTTTATTTCACCTTTCATTCCTTTCTTCCATCCTCTCTCCCTTCCTTCCTCCCTTTCTCCCACCCTTCCTTCTTTCCTTCCTTCCAATAGTCTTTCCTTCCTTCTCTTCTTCCTTCCTTCAATCCTTCCTCCCTAGCTTGCTTCATTCATCACTCCTCTCTTTCTTTCTTTCTTTCTTTCTTTCTTTCTTTCTTTCTTTTCTTCTCTGTTGCATTTTTCATACCAAACGCATTACAGTGTGCCTTCTTTTCAACTGAAGTTTTTTCTCTTTCAATCTGTCTTTCCTTTTCCTACCATCCCTAAGTCTCTTATACTTATCTCTTCTTTATCGCATCTCTTTCCTTCTTCCCTCGAGCATGAACTTCATGTTTTGATTTAATCAACTGTCGTCTTTAACCTGATACAACATTTGTTCCCAGGCGCCCTGTCTTCCATCTACGAACATTAAATTCGATCAGTATCATCAATAAAACTTCTGATGGGCAATCTCAACTCGTTCGTTTAGGTTCGCTGCAGTTTGTCTAAAATCTACTGTTATTTCCTTTTTACCTAAACTCACTCACATACAAGCTCACCATAACCCGTAAAACCTTACTTACAGCAAAAGAAAAGCGTATATCATCTCTGTTCAGAGATCAGGGGGAAAAAGCGCTGATTTAAGAAGCTGTCATATCCAACCAACAATACCATTTGTAAGCGACCGCCCCCGAATACCACCAAATATAAAACGATTTCTCCCACCATCTAAGAAATAGCGGAATAAAAAGAGCGCTGTCGTGTCTAGCAAGTAACGACCCCTCAGTGTTATCCCCGGGACGGTAAGGAATGATCATGCTATTAAAGTTAGGAAACTGGTCGAACCCCTTCGAATAAATGTATAAGCCGGATCTTCAATGGCATAAAAATGGTCAAATCAATTTCTCCCAGGAACCGTGCAATTAAAACTTCACTTTGACTCACTCGAGCGAAGCTTTCTCTTGAGCCAACTTTCCAGATAAAACCGTTCGAGTAAGAGGAAAGTTTGTCTGTAAGATGAATAACCTTCAAAACATTACTTACACCAGGTCAACTTTAGTACGAGGTCGTATTTCTTTCGTCTTTAATAGGTGTTACAAAAGGTGAGAGTGGCGCAGCAGTTAAGAGCGTGGATAATAGAATTGACGTGCCAATTTCAAATTCTTGTTGTAGCTTGTTCTACTAATTCCCTTGGGAGAGGCATAGAACCAGCTATGGGTAAAACGTATGAGCAGGCTGGGCTCTGTAGCCTTGGGAAGGCAACCAGTCAAGGAGAAAGACAACTCTGACTCTATGAAGGAAGTGGAGCCCCCTCAAGGGGGTTAGATGCCGTCTTTTACGCCCTTCCGGTGGCTACCTCTGCAAAGATCATACCCCAACGTATCGCGCTCTGCTTCTTTTTGGATCACATCAGCGAAGGTGGGGGAGGGGGCGTCACATCAAATGGGCATCCCAGGATCTCCATACGCTTCTCCCAGTCTTGAACCCTTGAGAGGATGCAGTTTAGCATTATAGCTACATTGTAATTAGAAATCCCCCCCCCCCTTTGAATATTTCCCTTCTCTTAGCAGACAAATGTCCAGAAGATTTGAAGGTCTAATGGATAGAAAGCACTTTCTATTGAAAGAAAAAATGGAAAAAATCTGAAATTTTTTCGTCCACTGACACTGTATATATATATATATATATATATATATATATATATATATATATATATATATATATATATATATATATATGGCAGTGAGAGGAGAGGGAATTAAATGGTCAGTTCTCAGGAAAGTGTTTTTTTCATTTATTATAGTATGGAGAATGTATCCTTTCTATAATTAAAAAAAACACTTTCCTGATAACTGACCATTTTAGCCCCTCTTCTCTGATTGACTTTCTTGTCCAAGACAGGCCAAACACCAACAGAGACAGGGAACAAATACCCTCTGACTCTGCGTCTAATCGACCTTTCTCATTTCAATCCAAATTTTACACTCACTGACACAGATACAAACATCTCCCCTCCCGTTCCTACTAAACAAGCAAACAACACAGAAATATTCCCATTTTTCCTCGACCTCAAACATGTAAACAGCAAAATTCTGTGGACGGCTGCAAATATTTTATCTGAAAAGATGGCTGGCACCCGTTGAGATGCATTGGTATATGGTCACGGAACAATAAAAAAATAAAAACTTTTAGATGTAACACCTTTCTCTTGAGTTTTGTCACTTTCATCAACATTCTTTGGATTACTTGACATCCACAATACACACACACACACACACACACACACGTATATATATATATATATATATATATATATATATATATATATATATATATATATATATATATATATATATATACCAATGGTTTCGACAAAAATGTGCTTTACATTCTTCGATCTTCAGGAGTATTGGGATTGTACAAGTAAATTAAATGAACTCCATGTTTTTTGCCCAGTGAGGTTCGAGTTATTTATTATTTGTTGTGTTTTTCTTGCTTTTCGGTTTTCCTTCTTTACATATAATTCATTTCCGTCAACTTTCATTTTCTCAATGTTTCGTTATTTTGATTTTGTCTCGTTCCTAGGAACATTTCATCAGCAGCAGTATTTTAACGTCCGTTGTTGGACATAAACCTTCCCAATGATTCGCCATACCTCTTTATCATAAGCGTCGCAGAGCCAATACTCTCAGAATTTATCCAGTTCGTCTTGGCATTTGGTATTCTGCCGGCCTCAGTTGCGCATGTGATCTCTTGGGATCCATGTTGTAAGTCGTGATGTCCATCGGTTGTCCGCCATTCTTGCAATAAAACCAACTCATTGCCATTTGACTTAACTCATAAATACTATGATGTCTCCAGCTCCCGCTTTCTCCTGGATATACTATGCTGTCTTGTGATCTCTCCATGAGAGGTTGAGCATGATTATTTCACGTGTACGTTGCGTGCTTCCCATGTTTCAGCTCCGCATGTGGCTATCGGGAGGATATTCTATATTTGATGTTTTGTGTTACTTTTTGTATTTTTTCTTTCAATCTTATTCGAAGTTGTTCATAATTAAATTTACCATGGCGTTTGTAATTGTCTTATATATGTATGATTGTCTTGTGGATGTGAAGTGATCTGACAAAGTTTAGATGATAATGACAATTGGAAGGTGAAGTGGAAAATTCAAGAGATAGGTGTTACACTTCAGTATTTTTTAATAATTTTTCTGTTGGCGCAGTTCGATGCATTTCGACGGGGGCCAAGCATCTTTTTTAGAGAAAAATGTTTGTGGCTTATGCTGAAGAGGAGTGCACCCATGGAATAATAATGAAAAAAAATGAGATGTAACACCTTTCTCCTGAGTTTTTCTCTCCACCTTCCAATTGTCATTTTCATCTACACGTATATAGACACATATACATGGACATCCACTGTCAGTCTTCCTGGTGGGGGAAACTCAAATCCTCAAGATTAAGGCAAAAGGATATATTTGTGATATATGTTAGTTGCAACCCTTTTACACGATAGAGATCCCAACCACCTTTTTAGTGTAAGTACATCTACCTAGGACAACGAATCTCTGTGAGACCCTCAAAAGAAGAAGAAATCAAGCGAAATATCACCCTTTAGCAGAGCAAGCTCAACCTTCGAAAATAAGAAAATCCCATTAATCCTAAAAAGAAGGGTGTATAACCAATGCATCCTCGCAATAGTCACTTATGGAGATGAAACATGGAACCTAACCAAGAGACAGATCTGCAAATTGAGAACCATGCAACGTACACATGAAATAATTATGCTGGGGCTCACATGGAGAGACCACAAGACAGCACAGAACATCTGCAAAAAGACAGGAGTCAGGGACATCATATAATCCATTAAAAATCTCAGATAGCTGTGGGCTGGCCATGTTGCAAGAATGGCGGACAACCGATGGACATTGCGACTCATGACTGTGATCTCCCGAGATCACATGCGCAACCGAGGCCAGCAGAATAATAGATGGAGAGACGAGCTAGACAAATTAAGAAAGTACTGGCTCTGCAACGCCCATGATAGAGAAGTGTAGGTGAATCCTAGGGAAGGTCTATGTCCAACGGTGGACGTTGAAAGACTGATGATGATGATGTTGAAATACAACCCACTGTATGTTTGAGATGTTTGATGGAGACGCATTAGCAACATTAACTTGGGGTTACTTAAAAGAATTATACTACACTATTATGTTTTATTGACTATAAGGTTCCAACTTTCGAACCCATCATCTTTGCTGATTCGGGTGGGGGGTGCAATGCCCTATCTGCCACCCCCTAGCGGACATCCATGTATACACACATGATATGTATGTCTATCTTCAGTAAATGTTGCCATTTTCCTTTTCGTTTCCTCTCAACTCTCGTTTTTGTAAGATTGTATTGAAAAAGCAATTGATTTAAGCATAAGAATAATTGCTTAAAATGTACATTCATCCTCTCTCTCTCTCTCTCTCTCTCTCTCTCTCCCTCTCTCTTTTATGATCAAGGCGGTCGGAAACCTCGACCTAAATGGGCCATGACCAATGTTCCTTTTAATTTTCAGTTGTTAGTGAGCGTAAAAATGTTCTGCAAATTTGTTCCTGCGTCAGAAGTATGTGGAGCGCCCAATGTTTGTGTAAATTCTAGCAGAGCCTCTCTCTCACGGCTAATAAGTTTGTATCGCCTTTCTCCTATAAGATACAAATATGATTGCATTTTAGAAAGTAACATACTTAGATTAGATTTTACCTATGCTTCGACTTACTTCGTTCAGTCCTCTGTTCCATTAAATAAAGCACGTATGAGTCGAGTAACCATTAGTCCACAAATGACCCGACCAACCAGCCAAGTGGGATACAGACTCTTCGCTCATTGAGTGTCTATTTAATTAAGTGTGCGTATGCCTCTGGGTGCTCCCGGTCACATTTTCGGAGCTACAACCTTGAAAATGTATGTGTTTACCATTTGGCACCAGCTGAAAAGGTTAGTTTTTTGGGTTTTTTTTCTCTAAGCCCTATGGTTATTTTAGACTTGCAATGCCCGAATTTTGTGCTATCATTATTTAGATGATTTTAGATCTCTTTTTTCTTGATAACTTCAAATAATTAGTTATTGTACACGCACAGGCTACGGTGATTCATCAATGTGAGGTATGGATATTTTTTTTATCTTTATTTTCTATGTGATGCAATGTCGAAATAACTTGATAGCTATAATCTCATCAATTTGCAGATTGTTATTATTATTATCATTATTATTATTAGTATTATTATTATTATTATTAGAGGAAGAAGAAGAACATGACTGTTTTGAATTCTATTATCATTATCATTAATTATTATTATTATTACTATTATGAATCTCACACCAGTTGCCTGGTGGTAACCGCTGGAGTTTGAGTGACAGCAAGTCTCCTCAAGTCTCCAGCCCTCCTCTCCTATTATTATTATTATTATTATTATTATTATTATTATTATTATTATTATTATTATTATTATTATTAAAGTTGCTGGGAATGGTTAAATTAAAACTCAGGAATTTAGAGTCGTAAAAATATGATATTTGAAAACCAACTAACTAATTAACAGAAACCATTGGATAAGATTATTTTCAAGAAGTATAGAAATAATATATGATCAATATACTTATTTTGTAGGTATAAGAATAATTATCAATTACTACCATTATATCAGGTAACATTTTGTGCTCATATTCATTCCCTTTGTGCGCTGGTTGCAAAATGTACAGGCGCCCAGCTTAGACACAACTATGGTTATGCCATTTACTCAAGCTATCATAGTGTCATTTGGTTGGTATATTACAGCCAACCCTAAAAAATTTATGGTGTCCCTGAAAATCACAAAAAGGCCTTCACCTTCGCAAGAGGCAGTTTATATTATTCGGGCTGCTTCAGCTGCTTTTGTTTCAAGTTCAAATTCGCAAGTTCTCACTATCAACTTCTGTTGGTTACTCTTGGAGTCGTGCTCTGCAGTTGTGCTCTTCTGAATGCTATCTGTTAATGTCATGCTGCTGAGAATGTTGACGGACATTGTCTTTCGAAAGTTTTCAGCCTTTCTTTTAACCCATTAATAGTGGAAGGTGGCAAGTGCAATAGTTATCCATTTCAAGATGAAAGCCTTTGTCCATTGCAAGTTAAAGGAGCAGGTCCCCTGGTGGACGCTTTCGTGGCGGACGTTGTCCAGCCATTACGATGAGCTTTTCAACGGTAGCCGCGTCGGCTGGAGCCATTCTTGGACGGATGGTTTCCTATTCTTCCCACGTTAAGCTCGACCTTGTGTCACATTTTGCTGCTGTGGGACAACGAATAAATACCACCACCCCCATTGCAAGTAATCAATAGAGATTAATCCATTGCAAGTTAAAATCATCAATCACAATAAAATAGAAATTCTATTCAGTTACCGAAAGTACTGCAATGACGGATATTTTCGTCAACCGCAGTTAATGGGTTAAGTTGATAGAAAGAAGTACATCGAAAAACGCACCAACTCATACATACTTCTCAAGATTGCTTCCATATGTGAATATCCTTTGATGAATGAGCTCTTAAGCCGGGCTAATTTCTTATATTTATTCTTTTTTCAATACTTACAGGCACGACCCATCATACTTGTGTATTTATGAATGCTTCACCTTGTATAAACACTCCCGTTCGACGCAAATAAGGAGTAATTATCTTCTTTCTATGTAGTTAATTATTCCTACTTTGCTTTCCAGTCAATGTGGCTTATAATGGATGCATGTATTTTTGTGGGCACCCCTTCAGAATTCTGGACACCATTAACCCATTAACTGCAGATGACGGGAATTTCCGTGACTGCAGATACAGTGCTAGCTCAATGAAAATTCTTTTTCATTTTAATGGGTGACGACTCAGTTCTATCTGTGAATCCGGGTCTTCATCTTGCAATGGATAACTTGCAGTGGACAAGCGCTTTTATCTTCCTAAGGAGAGCTATCACACTTGCCAACTTCTGCAGTTATGGGGCTGGAAACGTTGACTGATATTTTCTCTTGTGTTTGCATTTTCTAATATTCGCGACTAAAATTCATTTTAAATAACTTGTTTTAGTACAATCATATGCATTGTTGATATATATATAAAATATATATATATATATATATATATATATATATATATATATATATATATATATATATGTGTATAGAGAGAGAGAGAGAGAGTGAGAAGTTATTATTCATGAATGTTATCAAACGGATATTGTCATCAAAATTTCAGAAGGAATTTAACTATTCATATTAATTTTATATTGTCTATAAGAATGCATTTGGTAACGAAACTATGAATTCATAAAATTGAAAGTAAATTTATAAAAATGACAGCTAAGTGTTCAAATTTTTTTATCATTTTTGCCTTATGTTGTTAGTCTTTTATAATCATCGGAAAGACCATGTTCCAGAAGGATTACAATGATAATATTCCATTCTCATATATATATATATATTTATATTTATATATATATTTATATATATGAATGATACTGTTTGGAGGGTTTACTTCGTCTGATGATAGTGCTCAGTATTTCAGATGGAGTGTAAATAGATATCATGTATAAATCAATGTAACTAAGTATCACCATCATCAGTCTTTTAACGCCCGTCATTGGACGTAGACCTTCCCAAGGATTCTCCACACTTCTCTATCGTGGGCATCGCAAAACCAATATTTTCTAAATTTGCCCAGTTCATCTCTCCACCTTGTATTCTGTCGGCCTCAGTTTCGCATGTGATCTCTGGGGTATCCATGCTGTGAGTCGTGATATCCATCGATTGTCTTTCATTCCTACAACATGGCCTGCCCATTGCCATCTAAGTTTTCTCATAGATTCTATGGTGTCTCAGACTCCGATTTTCTCCTGGATATACTGTGGTGCCTTGTGATCTCTCCATGTGAGGTTGAGCATGATTCTCTCATGTGTGCGTTACATGCTTCTCAGTTTGCAGGTTTGTCTCTTGGTTAGGCTCCATGTTTCAGTTCCATAAGTGGCTATCGAGAGAATGTATTGGTTGTATACTCTTCTTTTTAGGATTAATGGGATCATCTTGTTTTTGAAGGTACACAACTTCAAAGGTGACTGAATTTGGAGTCAAGAATGCCCAGGGCCATTTAAGTTTTCTAATAGATTTTATGATGTCTTGGACCCCCATTTTCTTTCTAATACATTGTGCTGTCTTGTGATCTCTCCATGTGAGGTTGAACATGATCCTCTCATATGTGCGTTGCATGCTTCTCAGTTTGCAAATCTGTCTCTTTGTTAGGTTCCATGTTTCAGTTCCACAAGTGACTATTGGGAGAATGCATTGGTTGTATTCTCTTCTTTTTAAGATTATTGGTATCGACTTGTTTTTGAAAGTTGAGTTTGCTCTGCTGAAGGCTTGCCATCCTGAGATGATTCTTCGTTATCTCGACGTTTCTGCCTAAAAATTGATTTTTATACCCTGCAAAACGGTTGTAGGCTTTTGAAAATTCATTCAGATGGTTTAAGATCATAATTTATTAAGAATTCCATGATTTTGAAAGCACAAAAACGAATTCTACTCGAAAAGACGAATCCACTTGAGAAATTAGTAGACTCAATCTACTTGTAACTAGTTTTCTAAAGTAATTTCATGGAAGATCGTGCAATAAATGAATGATTGCATGCGTAAGACAGAAAATAGCCTCAGTTTTCTAAATCGATGTAACTGGATTTCGCGTTGATTGAAGTATATAGTGTAATGGGGATTGTGCACACCCATTTATATGTGTGTATGTGTATGTATTTGTTATTAAGAAATGGATGTATGATCTGACAGAATGATAATAATTTCGTTATATATTAAAACTCTATTTAAAATGACCGCCCATTATTACATGTTGAATATATTATTTGGCCTAGACAACGTAAATAAAATGACAAAAAGACCATTTTTTTAAAAAGTGGGTGCTTCACGGTAGCGTTGCTCTTACCATTGAGCTGAACGGCCACCAGTAATGCAAACAACCAAATAACTGTGTCAACTCCAAATTCTCATTTTACTCATTCACAGTTTATATCTGATATGTTTATCCTAGCAGCAGCCCCATTTTTTAAAATTCTTTTTACGTTGTCTAGGTCTAATGATACATTCACCGTGTTATAACGGGAAATCATTTTAAATAAGAGTTTTAATATGATATAACGCAATTTATAATCATATGTATATAGATGTTGCCGTTGAGCTAAGCAGCCACCGGTAATACGAAGGCCCAAATAACTGTTTTGATTCCAAATTCATATTTTGTTCATTCACAGTCTATATCTGCTCTGTTAGTTTCTTTCAATGCAGACAATTGTTATCATGAAATGGATATATGATGCGACATAATGATTATGAATTGCCTTATATATTGAAACTCTATTTGAAATGTTATCCCGTTGCTACACGGTGCATGTATCATTTGGCCACGAAAGCACGAAAAGAATAAACAATCAAAGAAAATGGGGCTGCCACAAAAACCGAACCTGTGACCTATATGATAGCTGTTTCAACGTAGCGTTGCTCTTATCATTGAGCTAAATAGCTGCCGGTAATTGTTTATACCATATCAGTCGCAGATTCGAGATATCTTTATATCTCTCTCTACGTATGTGTAGCAGCAGTCAAAAATGTTGCCCATCCTTGAGAAATTGACGCTTCAGCCCTTGATTCGGATATATAATTAAATACTCCGTTTGTATGTTCTATAATCGTAGCTAGAGTGTAAAATAAGGTGGGATCTTGTCGTTTCAATTGTTGTATGCATCATAACCATATTTCCCTCTTAGCTGCCCGTACGTGTATGTGTTTTACAATCAGTCCTCAAAGAGCATTAATGTTCACACTGAAGATTTCAAAAAAAAAAAAGTTACAGGTGTGCGGACGTCTCTTTTGATCAAACTGCCACGCGAAACGTGCACTAATATTTTCCCAGGTGTCTAATTGCTTCAAGTGAGTGAATCATGATTTGACTTGTATTGGATTTACAATTAAACTATTTGTAGATTTTGGTGAAAATGCACACACGGAAGGAGCTGTCCACTGCAACAAAGGAGGATATAATTTCAAAATTTCAAAAATGACTGAATCTAGCTAATCACCTACGGATATCGTTTGTGTGTTGGATTTGAATGATCCGTACGAAGGGAAATTAATAATTTGAGCCATAATATCTAATAAATATTGACAAAATTTAAAGAAAAGTCAGGTTTGGTTAGCCACTGAATAGAAACCTACTCATGCCGAACGTCTTTTTGCAGCAGGAAAAAATAGGAGTCCGAGACATCATCTACTAGAAAACTCAAATGGTTATGGGCTGGTCATGTTGCAAGAATAGCAGATAACCAATGGACATCAAAACTCATAACATGGATTCCCAGAGATCCCATGCGATGTAGAGACGGACTAGACAAATTCAGAGAGTATTGGCTCCACGACGCTCACGCTGAAGGATTGTGGTGAATCCTGGGGAAGGTCCATGTCCAACAACGGACGTTTAAAAGACTGATAACGTTTGGAATGATCAAATAACAAAATGGAAAAAAAGTGTGATTGATGAATAACTAACTTCTCTCAAATTTTGCCGGGCGATCTGAATTTTCAAAAAGCATAACAAGCGTGAGTGCTACCGGATATAAACTAACGAACCCACCCATTTAGCATAAACTTGTATTTCAAATACACCAAAAATCGATTCAGTGGGAGGGATTTTAAAAAAATAAAGAATACTTTTTTTTTGTAGATACAATAAGGAGCAAATGTTGAGATTTACAGAATTCCTGTTCCATTGATGCTGCTTGAACGTGCAATACATACAGCCAGACTCAAGTAAAAACTGAAGAAACCTATGTTGAAACATTACATATTAATTTTGATTTAAACAGAAAGGAAGAGAACCTATGGATTAGATCTATCTTTCCTCATTTTTGTTGCGTCCATCACAACGCTTTGATCACTGTACTCTTTTGTTTTCTTAATCGAAGGAGGTGTTGTTAGTATAACTCGGAATTTTTGAGATGAGGTATTATTATTATTTCTATTGATATTCGGACCATCCTCATCTTGGTTGTTTTTCATACAATTATTTATCCGATGTCTTTTATTATTATGCCTCAGTAATCCTAGCATTGAAATGGATACCATATGGGAACCTCTAATAATAAAAGACAGAAAACAATAACATCAAATAACATCATAAGGGTTCGGTTCGTTACTTCCCCAATTCTACCAGATGATACCTGACGAAAGCCGTAGAGTGCAACGGCCGAAACGTTGTATGAGAAACAACCAAGATGAGGATGGTCCGAATATCAATAGAAATTTTTAAAAAATAAATGAGGTGTTGTTACTATCATGTAATGATTTTTTCGAACCTAGTTCTCCGTTTTTGTTGCCTTTATCAGAACAATTCAGACACTTCAATCTCCGACCACCTTTATGTCTGAAATACTGAGAAAATGTATTGTTTTCGAACATTAATCCTTCTGTGACAGCTTCTCCATCTTTATTTATCTCCCCCTTTCTATCCGAATTTCTGAGACGAAGTGCTGTTACTATAATACATTGATTTATTCGAACCAGATATCTCGTCTGGGCTGTTTTATCCAAACGTTTCGCTCAGTCTTTCCCTTTTGTCTCTGCCATTTGCTAACGTTTTTAGAAAAGTTCAACAGAACCCTTTATTTGATATTCTCGATCTAGTTTCTATTCCTACAGCTATCATCTCATCGAGCAAAAGTCGTAAGTTGCGATGTAGACTCTTAAAAACATCAGCATAAAGGAAACCTTTCCATATTAAATAGTTACACATGAAGCTTTGTTTCATTTTACATCATAGACAATGATGATTACTGTTGCAGATTACTAATGTATCTGTATTTTTGTAGATTCAATGTAAGTAGAAATTTTTAAAAAATCAAGAACCCCAATAACAAAGAATTATGAAACCTTAACAGCAACATCTATCCAAGAAGTGGGGCTAATTTCTAAATACGATTTCAAATTAGACGTAATGCTACTAAAGCTACTGATAGCGTCAATAAAGTATTCGGAATGAACATTAGAGAGATTTGACATGAAGTCTTGGATGATCCTCCATATTCATCTGATATTCCTTCTAAAGATGATCATCTTTTCAAGCATTTTGAACTATACATAATGAAAAGATTCAATAATTGGGAAGGCGTATTTGCGCTTTAACCTGGGGAAGGTCTATATCCAACGACGGACGTTAAAAGACTGATGATAATGAAGATGAATTGCGCTTTTACTCAATCAGTAACCATCAAACCCAAAGAATTAGACAGCGAGGGAAAATAATTACCCGAGGATCTCTGGAAAACGTAATCGCTTCAATTTGATATATCCTTATTATGATTTGTGAAATCCCCGTGTGTATACATCGTGATAACTTGACAACTGGTCATTGTACGAAGTTGACATTCGCCTGGTATGTTGGACATTGCAATGTCCAGATTGAAGTAGTTTGGATTCACGATTCCCGATATAAAGGGGAGGGTTGCTCGATTTACAGCAAAAATTTACCATGAGATGGATACAGTTTTTGGGTCTGAATATATACTTCACCTGCACTCAAAGGGAGAGGAGAAGAAAGAGAGTGAAAGAGGAAGAGAGAATCAGTTTTTTCTGTCGATTTTCTTCTATAGAACGAGATTAAATCAAATCATAGTCAGATGACGTTACGGTATTTAAAAAATATCCGCTTTGATTGCTATTACTTTTAACGGCGATATTTCTGTGTTGTTTGTTGCTATTAACAACATCGTAAATAAAGAGCAGCGTCTTATTATTTCAAGTCCAAATTGCCCGAAGACGAACCTTTTGAACGGACACGCTCCAGTTTTGTTGTTTGAATCATCCTACAATTGAAACATTTCATATGCTATAGTCTCACTCTCCGCAAATACCTCACTAGATTCAAGCTAGCTCCACAAAAAATACGACCAAGAAGTGCGTGTACAACATCCCGTGCAGTAGTGGAAGGAAATGCAAAGATTAGACTAGTCAACTTAAAGTAAAGCTTCAGGGACGTCGGAGAGCTGTAATCTACAGATAGGCCTTGTAATCTGATATGGCTGGTGATGTATGAAGAGAAAAAATGGACACCTTAGCCTTTATGAAACGCAGTAAAAATAACAGACGTGGAACAACATTGGAGAATAAGAAGTTTGAAAGAAGCAGTACATGCTATGTGAATATCTTCCAATCTGTAGGTGAAGCATAGTTATGAACACTGTACAGAAGTCACAAATGAATATAGAACAGAAATTAGAATCAAGGCCTAAGATACTAAAACAGTCCGAAAGAATCTGTAAAAAGGCCTTATCTAAGGAATTTGGACGAGGCCCGAGAAAGAAAGAAGACCGGGGAGCATAACAATTGAAACTTTGTGATTGGCAAAAATGAGATCTACCCAGAAAGTATCCAGCCATTTGATATAAACTTGAGACACTTTCAAAATATTCCCTTTACCCACACTTCAGCGCCTTTTCATTTTCAAAAACATTTTTCAAAATCGTCATCTGATTCTTCGTCGCGTTCTTTTCAATTTTGTCTATGATCAAAAATATCCCTCTGAAGGGTGATTTTCGCTTTGGGAAGAGTCACAGGTCTCGGGAAGGTAAATCGGAAATTTATGGTTGTGGATAGATTATACGATGCAACGTTATGCCAAAAGGACTTGCAGAAGATGTAAAAAATGGGAATTGAAAATACAAAGGTCATACAGTACACAAGCTTAATCAATTGATTTTTACTGACGATTGAGTAGCCTTATAGGAGAGAACCCGGCCACATATGCGTAATAAGGTTGCCTCTGGCTTCCAAGTAACATTGGGGCTCTGAATCATTCAAAATGGTTGGTCATGTCGCGGACATACACCGTAAAATAGCAACAACATTACGTCTCAGATATCCAAACAAAATATATGGAAAAAAAAAAGAAAAAAAAAAAAGATACATACATCGTATCTCATAAATATCTGCATGGTTTGGAAACGTCAACCATTTTTCTTTAACTCTCCCCCCTTCTAAGGTTTTTTGTAGAGAGATTTGATTTGAAAAGTGAGTTTATGCTAAATTGGTTCTACGGTTTGTTCCCCACTGCATTCACGCTTGATTTCTCAAAAATTCAGACTTTTTCAGTGATTACCCACCAACAAAAACCAAGATAAGTAACTCGCTCATTGATCCCCCCCCAAACATGGCACGCTGCCAAAAGACATTGGCGAGTAACGGTTCCTATCTAGTGGCTAACCAGACACATTGTCTTTTCTCATTTATATCTAATCAAAACAGAAATCTTTTGAGCGACCTAATTCTTTCCCTTCTATCAGTATTACTAACTCCTATTTTTTTTCAAACGTACAAACAAAATTTTTATAAAATTACCATAAAAAAATAGAAAGGCAGTTCCTTTGTTTCTTCTCTTTGGGGCGTGGGTAATTCCGGCTCTCCACAAATTCGGACAGTGTACTGTCATGATTATTCTCTGGAAGGATAGTGAAGCGTCCAGTCTGTCCAGCTATTTTACCCATTGCACGGAGGAGGGGAAGTGGATTAAAGCATCCCCCCCCAAGGACATTACTGCAAACTGAGCGCAAATACTCAGTCGGAGTTGGAACTAGACTCGTCGATTCTATTGTCCACATCGTTAACCATTCAGCCACTCACAGCTCCACGTATTCTAGCTAGAGCAGCAATAATAATAACGTTGCTAGAAATGATAATTAAAATTTAGCTTCTTTTTGTTTGTCACCCAGCGGGAAAAAAGACACCGGGGATTATTATACGCTTTGGGTGTCTGTCATCGTTGTCTTTTTCTCAATGGGATAACTTCGGTATTCATTAAGATATTTCAATGAAAATTTAAATGTTCGCTTATGAAGAGATTCTATCTTTCAGTGGTGAGTTATGGCCGATCTGATTGTTCGAAATGAAAAGCAATGTTTTGCTTATAAAATGTAAACTATCAAGGCTGATTCGCTGAAATTTGGCCATAATGTTAACACCGAAAGAACTGAAAAATGGTTTGCTGCAGTCTATCTGATTGTGTTTATATCTTATATGTAAATAACCATACTTCAAAATGCAGGAAACATTGAACTGCTAGACTGATTATGATGAAATTTTTATGCAGGTTTAGGGACACCTAATTATTGGAGATATATAACGTTTTCAAGAATGTATTGGTTCGAATAGGAAAATAAATCAGGTATCTCAGAGTTAACGGTCTTAACGAACAACTAATTGCCACTCACTCATTACATTTCAACCGTTTTCCTTCGGGGGGGGGGACCTTTATACTTGGATTTTTTCAACTAGCACCATTCTTTTCCAGATGTTTGTTTTCGATCAATCCAAGTAAAAGCTTCAGCAAGGGCCTGATAGCGACATTTTCTCTGGCGCAAGAAAGGATATTCTTTTATAAGTCTGATTGTTGGCGATATTTAGGAGGCCTAATTGGCGTGGGTTTTTATCGGCCATATAATCGATGAGCTATGTTTAAACTCCTGCCGTGGCTGTTTACGATTATTTTACAGTAATGCCCTTGTGGGGAAGCATGGACCCTTTTTTTTTCAAATAGCAGGACAGGTTCTTTAGCCTTGGGAAGGCAACCAGTCTACGAGAAGGACAACTCTAATCCCAAACCAGGGAGTGGAACACCCGTAAGGCGGCCGGACGCCAACTTTGACGTCCTTCCGCTAACCTCTGTAGCCAAGTCGGAGCCGAACGTAATGCGCTCCGCATTTCTCCTCACCAGTAGGGCCGAGATGAGGGATTCTGTCAACTGGGCATCTGCAGATCCTCATACGCTTCGCCCTCTCTTGCCCCCTGGAGGGGTCACTGCAGTGGCGTTCTACTTTCAACGAATTATTGAATAGGAAACAGTTTAAAAGAAGACTCTTGAAAATCATTCGACTTTGAAATTCATTTAATTTTTTTTTTCAGAAAAAAAAAAAAAGAATTTAAAAATTTTTAAATTAAAGTCGGTCATTTTTATTTCATTTTGGACTTTCTATTTTTTTTTTTTTTACAAATATTTTTTTTTTTCAAAACTATCTGCTACTTGTTTTAAATAAAACAATAGAAGGACTCGCCTAAGGCCTAACTTCTGTCGCAGGATTAGTTAATATAAGGTTTAAATTCCTGCATTTTCGAACGGTATACACTTCAAAATCAGCGGAAAAAAGCTGGGGTGGTAGCCAAAGATGTCTTGAATTTTCTTGACAGATTTCTGCATATAATTATTTCATTTTTTTTTCCTTCCCAAAAAAATTCGTAAAGAGTTTTATGTACATATAATAAAATGAAAGAACGGTCTGTGAACTTGTTCCGTCCCGGAAACAAAATATATTAAAATATTTTTTCATAAAACAGTTGATTTTTTTTTTTCAAGTCCAGTAAATAGTCAATGACAAGATTTAGAAAAAAAAAAAAAAATTTGTTCACATCATAAGAAAGAGAAAGGAAGCAAACACTGAAGTCGATGCCGGCGAAATGCTGAATTATGGAAGTTTTGAAAACTAACTCATTTACTGCGAATGACTGAAATTTCAGTCATTGCGATAATAATTATAACTCTTTGTCACCTGCCGCAGTTAATGAGTTAAAATTAATGTTCATTTTACCTCCATATCCTTTCGTCGATCGCCTGCCCCCTTTCAGAGAGAGAGAGAGAGAAGGGTAGAATTAAAGGGGGGGGAGATGTTAAAATAGAGATAGGGCTGAATAGAGAAAAAAAGAGTAAAAATATGTAGATTGGGAGAAGTAGAGATATATATCAAAAGGCAGCAGTACAAATTATATAAGAGAGAGGGAGAGAGGGATGAGAATTTGGGATATATAAAGGGGAGAGGAAGAATATCAAGATAGGGAGGAGGGGAACATCGAGAAAGGGAGGAGGGGGAACATCGAGAGGGGGAGGAAGGGGAACATCGAGAGGGGGAGGAAGGGGAACATCGAGAGGGGGAGGAAGGGGAATATCAAGGGGGATCGGAGGAGAGATAGAATGACAACAAGAGATGAGGAGAAGGAGAACTATGGAGAGGGTGGATACTGAAAGATGGGGAATTTAGAAAGAGGACGAGATGGAGGAAGAAAGGAAGAGCAGGAGAACAGGGAGAGAGAAAGGGGGAAATAAATCAAGAGAGAAAGAGAGAGAAGATTGTTCGGAAAAGAGGCCGTAAATACGCGTGTGCCCCTCATCGATACTTGCAAAGGCAAAGCCAACCAGAGTAATCTGAACAGCTACGATGCAGGGGAGGTAACTGTAAAGCAAGCAAAATATAAATTAAAATCCATAGTCTTTTCTTTCTTCTTCTTTTCATCGTTTTTTTTTTCTTATTACCATTTTGGTTGGAAATTTGGCGACCAAAGCTCTAGCCGTCCTTCAGTCGGAGAAGAATTGCAAAGTCATGTTTCTTTTTTAATCATCTTTAATATTTCCAATCGCCACCAAAATCTACAGTTTCGGTAGAGAATATTTTGCCATGGAGTTTCTTTCTTTAATAAAATCGTCTTAAAAGAACAAAATAAATCAGTTTATAAGTTCATTTTTTAATTCGATATTTTCCTTTTTCGAGTCACACACTCATTATATATGCTCTTTTTTCAGGGTTCAGTCTGTTCTGAAATAAATACACATTGCTTTTGGCTGTATCAGTCTTTTTTCTCAATTTTTTTTCTTCTTTCATATATTGGTTTTGGGTCAATTAGCAAACATCAAGCTTCTCTGAATTTTTTTTCCGCTATAATTTATTGGTATTTACTAAGCTTAGCTTAGTTTGACACAAGGCCAAGATTTATCGATATTTTTTTTTTACATTTGGCAATAATAGAAATTTCATTTACTTGCGTTTTTTGTTTGTTTTTGTTTTTTGTTTTGTTTTTTTTTAAATTCGATTCAAATTTTTTTTTTTTTTTTTTTTTGAAGATGACCTCTTTGGAAGAGTTTCCCGAAGATGACCTCCCAGGAAAAAGTTTCAAGCAGATAACCTCCCAGGAAAAATTTCTCGAAGATGACCTTTCAGGAAAAGTTTCCCGATGCAAATGAAAAAAAAAAAGAATAGCTTTATTTTTAAAATCATCATAATTTACATTAGCAGCGGCGTCGGGGTAGGAAGCAAATCAGCAACTTTTTTTTTTAATTTTCTTTAAAAAAGTACAACCTCTGTCCCATAATGATTGTTACATTTATATACAAATCTGTATATGTAAATGTGACAACTGTTATGAGACAGGGTAGTAAAAAGAAAAAAGTGAATGTTGTCCCCTCTGGGAATATCTTTAAGATTGTTTTCCTTTTTTCTTTAAATCATAAAAACTTCTTGAGAATTATTCAACTTATTAGATATTTACTAAGCGGGTTTTGTCCGCGTCTTGGAGAATACGTCATGCTGTGGTAATTGCCTACAAAAGAAAAAAAAAGAAAAAAGAATTAGATAAAATTGTAAACTTTAAAAAAAAAAAGGTAGAATATATATAATGACCATTGTAAGGTGCAAAGGCCACAGAACGGTTCAAAGCATCCATATCTTTTTAATCTAAATGATTTTTTTTGAAAATTGTTTCTAATAAATGAAGTATATAATCAACGGAGATTCAACAAAGAATGCACGAAAATTGGTCGTCGCATGAAATTCAAATGAAATAAATGCCATGTTGAAGACAAACACACAAAAACCAAATCGAAAACGCCGACAACGTGGATTCCCAAAGATTACATGCAAAAACGTGGCCGGCAGAATATAAGATAACGAGACGAACTGGGCAAGTATTGGTTCTGTGATGCCCATGATAGAGAGGTGTGGCGAATCTTGGGGAAGGTCTGTGTCCAAGGAAGGACGCTAAAAGGATGATGATGATTATGAACCTAAAGAACTTTATGTAATTTTATGTGATGGCATATTATGAGAGGGTAGTTCGAAAAAGGTTTTTTGTTTCAAATTGGTCATATTTCGATTAGATATATACCGCATATACTCGTGTAATGTTCGACAATTTGTGGCCAATATTTTAACTTATAAATTGGTGGTCGATCATACGAGGTATGATTTTGAAAAAGTAAGATCTTGGAGGACTACTGTCTCAAAAGCATACTTCGCGTAATGTTCAATCCTCTGGTTACAGGTTTTGAAACTGGACTGAAAAAGTTGAATATATATATATATATATATATATATATATATATATATATATATATATATATATATATAGAGAGAGAGAGAGAGAGAGAGAGAGAGATAGAGATAGATAGATAGGGGAGAGAGATGGGGGGGAGAGAGAGCATATCATCCTTCATCTTATTAAAAGAAATGACGTTTATTTGTAACAACCTACAACAATTGACCAGCAACGCGTGAAGAGAATCTTGTAGATACTTACGATTCACTCCCATACAATCAATAAATTCCTCAAGAGTGATTTTCTTGTTTTTATCCTCATCACAGTATCGAAGGAAGTTTCGACCGCACTTTCGAGACTTCTTTTTTCGCTTCCGGAGATCTCGTTTGAATTTAGTCAATTCTTTACGCTCCAAGAACTACAACAGCAAGAAAAAGAAAGGCAGATTATTGTATATTCATAAATACATTAACTATCCTAAGTTCTATTTGAGACGACGTCCCGTTGTTACATAGATACTGAGTCACTTAGCCTAGACAGCGTAAATAGAATAAACAACAAAAAAAAAATGGGCTGCGACTAATAACGTAGCCACTTCAACGTAGCGTCGCTCTTGACCATTGAGCTAAACAGCCCGATGGAGAGGCTGACGCCAAAAAAACTGCCTCGTCTCCGCTCTTCTCGTTTTGTTCATTCACTGTCCATGTCAGCACTCGTTGTTTCCAACGCTGGCAATTGCATCACCAAGAAAAGGATATATAATTAGACAGAATATTTATGAATGCGTTATATAATTTAAAACTATTTGAAATGACGTCCCGTAGTTACACCGTATGACAATAGGATGTCATTTCAAATGTGACGTATTTGTGATTATTTCGGTCGGAAATATATATCCATTTCTAAATGACATAGATCATAATACGGAGATATACGATCATAGTTGACAAAATGTTTTTTTTATAATTCCCCGAAAACTGATAAACTACTTCCCCATAACTTCCAATGCATTTCTAAAGAAAAATCAACTCACATCAATTGTAAAATCGTTAGAAATACATTCGTATTTTACGTAGATAGTAAATGAATGCGCTGCTAACACTTTTCTATAGAAAGTGAGATTTCTTCTGAACCAAACATAGTAGGATTTTGATATTTTTAGTTGAACAGTAAACAATCAGATAATTTTCAGGTACTATTTATCACAAACTCTACGGCATTGAAACTGTTACCAAAGATAATTTTACGTAGGGGTGAGCTCGTATTTACCTTCCTAATTTTCAATACTACCCCCATTGGTACTATGATGTAACCTCCTACCACTTCTGCTTGGCAGTGAGCAAGGATGTGAAATGTCCATCAGTTGAGTGACGTCATTAGTGCTAGATTTGATGAGTTGAATCGAGGTCGTTCTAAGTGACACATTGTGGGAGCTAGTAGGTGTTACGGATTAAGTAACCAAAAGTCTTTTGTTCAAGTGTCAATTGGATATAAATACTTTCACGGTCGAAGGTCAATGAAATTGATCCATTTTACAACAAAAGGATGAATTAAGTAATTTTTTCTAATGTTATTTACTGTAATGTCCATCTTGCAATGTTTGGTTTAGAATAGAGTCCACAAAGAAAAAAGTGGGCGACACAATATATAATGGAAAAATCTATGAAGTAAACTTGCATTTTAATCCCCCGGACCTTACAGACGCGAAATGCCATCAAAATTTAAATGAATACTAATAATCTTTCTCTTCAAAGTCATAATTTCAGGTCCGAATAGAACGAACGCATTCGGGCCAGGTGGCTGGGTCAACGTTTTTGAAAGACGCAACTCCCCTTGGTAAGGAATATTGGTATTGTAAAGAGTGTTAAGGGAAGACCCTTTAGCACAGAATATTAAGATTCCTTAAAGACCAATACAGATAAAATCTGATTATAGAATAAATATGGATATACTATTGTGTTCACTTGTTCTTATTACAGAGATGTACTCCATTGTCTTGAAAATATTTTGAATAAAAATGCCTTTACTTTATTCTTAAAATTTTTCCAGTTCTTTTATTATGTTCTATCACTTGTAAGTACATCACGTAAACTACATGTGCATAGGTATGTAAATACCCACAGATGATCCTCATGTATTTAGCACTGATTATAAATACTTAATACAGTATTTCACCGTGTATAACACGCAACCATATACAATCTGCATTTCCCCTATTGAGCTTCAATTTCAAATGAAAAATACATTTTCTCGGGTATACAATTATGTATGTAAATATGTATAAGAATTGTTTTCGTAGATAATACGCAACTAGATTTTTGGCCAAAAATTCTCGGAGAGATGCAGATTATACAAGGAGAAATATGCTAAGTAGTTTGAAATGGGGCCTATATTTCCCATCTGGGGCTGGGCCTATTACCAGCTTTGCAAGGGCCTGCATGAATTTAAACGGGTCAAGACAAAAGTCGAGGAATGTTCTAACGTTCAAAAATAGTTTTAAAACTCTTTATACGTCGTCTTTCTCCTTGACGGAATATAATAAGTGATTCATTGTTATCGGGTTACGGTAACGGTGAGATCACGGGGTCGTGAAATCACATGATTATCTATTGGATGGAACATTGTCAGCCTTCAATTTTTTCAACTGGTATTCCTTTAATCTTAATTTGAGATGCTTCTCGTTACAACTACTAAGACTGCTAGTCTACAGCCGTTAGTAAACGTGGCAGATAGGAAATAGAAGGAAAACTCTCGTTGAAACTCAATAACACAGCCCTTTTTTTTCCTTCCAAAGCCTGGTTATTCGTTCCAGCAGCTCTGCTTTGGCTAGCAGAAGATCAGATCTAACCACAGACTTTCTCTTTATCACCCCGTCCCCGATCCCTCGGCGCCATATTCGCTGATGTTTCTACGTAAACCAGTAATACTAGTAGTAATAATTTCATCTTTATTTATTTCGAAGCATTGTCAACCATTATTATTTTTGACTCATTTCTTTCATCTTAATTTCAGTTACTTTTCATCGCCACTGCTTAGAACGACATTCAATATTTCTGATATACTATGTTTACTAATGGCTATAAACTGAAGATCCACGCAGTTGCAATAGAAAGCAATTAAAATCAAGATGAAAGGAATGGTCGACAAAATTTAATAATGATTAACACTTGATGCATTTTATCAAATTGAATGAAAAAAGTCATTTAGATTTTAAGACGAAGTATTTTCATAATTACAGATTTTTGAGTTCTTGGTTTTTGACAAGTTATTTCTTTTTATTTTCAGTCCTTTTATCGCTTTTCGGTATGAATTTGGAATGGAGACGGGGGAACTTTTTGAAAACTAATTTTCAAAATTGTGTAATTATACATTTGAAAAAAAAAAGAACCGTCTCGGAATCTAAGAAAAAAAACTCAAGGGTGATTCTCTCATTGGGTAATCAACAATACAAGGTTGGAAAATAATGGTCGGAAGTCAGAAGACGTTTTTGGATGAGGTCACTGACTGAATGTAAAGAACTTTACCAGGCTGATGGTGAAGGCGTCGTTTATGAAGATTGAGTTGTCAAAGTATAAGCTCAAGTCTCAACCAGTGCAATTTCTGGGCCAACTGCTCCCAATTGGGTCCCGTGATGGGGTATTCTACTCAGGTCTTGTCAAATACACACAACTCGTAACCTACACCCAACACAGCATTGAAGGTTTTACAGAGAATAACAACGAGTTTCATTTTCTTTCTGAATTCTTAAAAAAGATCACTCGTATTTGTTTATACTGTTTATATTTTGAATTTCTTTTATCGCTCTATTTCAAATATATGATAATCAGTTGGAGAATAGCGTGAAAATATATTTCTGAGATTTTCAAGTGCACATTTCGATTGATTTCCCGTATACTATAGAGATATGAAATCTATAATGAATTTTCTTTATATCTGTGAATTCCTCACGACCTTGGATATGAATCTGGGGCTCCACAAAAAAATGTCTCCAATCAGGCCCCGCAAGCCTATGTTGCCAAATTTTTGGCGCTAAATTTAGCACGTTTTTCGTATTGGCAGCATGAAAATTCAGCATTTAGCGTTATTTTTAGCCAACCTCCAACTATTTATTTACAGCATATTTAGTTATTAGAGTTTTCTAGCTTTTCGAAATTGTCATAAGACGAACGGTGTTTACTAGGGTTTTTTTGCACATTTTGGCGGTTTTAGCGCAAAAATTGAGTTGGCAACTCTGCTCGCAAGTTCGGTCCTAACTTTTCCATATTTCGAATTCACACAGATTTATTTAACCAACGAAAAACTGGATCGGCTGAAATCATGACCGAGAAAAAAAAAAAGGGTGGAAAAACACAAGTTGAGTTATAACAAAACTCTAAATATTCAGTGTACTCATCTAAATAAAGACTGTATGTAATCGAACATTTTACTATTATTCCTCACACCTACGTACATTAGGAAAATGCAGATGTGTATTTCAGTAATAATCCTGCAAAAAGTGACACGTCGGCGTGGTAGGGTAAGGCCCATCAATCTCCAAGTCTCACGCTTGCAAAAACAGACCTTGAGGGAGGCCAATGATTAACAACGGACTAAAAGACAGATGAAAAGAAAAAGAGTATTTTACACGTAGCAGCCAATTTTCAACGAAAATTGGTTAATTTAATTAACTAAATGGATTTTGAAAAATTTGAACATTTTTTACTTGAAAAATAGTCGAATACATTTGTTTGCAGCGGGTTTCTGTTACGTGTCAACTCAACAGGTTGTTGATTCACCTTTCTTTACCCATAGGTAATGAAAGGCCGCTTAAATTTACGAGTGTCTCATGGGACAACTGAAGTATGAAACTAAAAATGACAAAACCTGATATCACCCACAATGGCAAAAGTATATTCCCAACATTAAAACATGGTCATATGACGGGAAACACTATATATATATATATATAAACTCCGAAAAAAAAAAAAAAATTCCAAGTCTCCCTGTCTTTAGTTGAAAAAAATTCTACTTACGCCATTTTTATTGATATCCAAGGAATTCATTTTCCATTTAACTACGATGCTTGGTTCAAGGTCACCTGATAGATCTTCGGTCGGCACACTATCGCTAAAGAAAAAAGAATGCAATAGAGAAACAACTTTCAAACTTCAATTGATAAAAGGTTGTCTCAAAATAAAACCGGCTTGTTCTTTTGCAAGCAACACTAAATCAATGTATTCTGAATACTTTATTTGATTTCCCACCAGAATCCTTCGCGATATTTTCTTTACTTACTTGAGGTAGTAAGTCGAAGACGTGATTGACGTGGGTTATTGGTGTATAACCAATACATCCTCCCAATAGTCACTTATGGAGCTGAAACATGGAACCTAACCAAGAGACAGAACCACAAATTGAGAACCATGCAACGTGCACAAGAATTACGATGGGCCTCACATGGAGAGACAACGACAGCACAGTACATCCATAAAAAGGCAGGAGTCAGGGACATCATAGAATCAATTAAAAATCTCAAATGGCAGTGGGCTAGCTATGTTGTAAGAATGGCGGACAACCGATGGACATTGCAACTCTCGACATGGATCCCCTGAGATCACACGCGCAACCAAGGCCGGTAGAATATTAGATGGAGGGACGAGCCAGACAAATTGAGAAAGTACTGGCTCGACGACGCCTAAGATAGTGAAGTGTGGCAAATCCTAGGGAAGGTCCATGTCCAACGACGGAAGCTGAAAGACTAATGATGATGAATGACTCGTCAACCACTATGACATTGATGTCCTCTAGTGACAAACCTTCGGTAGAGCAAGCTCAACCTTCAAAAATAAGACAATCCAATTAATACTAAAAAGAAGAGTATTCAACCAATGTATTCTCCCGATAGTCACTTATGGAGCTGAAACATGGAGCCTAACCAAGAGACAAACCTGCAAACTGAGAAGTGTGCAACGTGCACATGAGAGAATCATGCTCGACTTCACATGGAGAAATCACAAGACAGCACAATATATCAGAAAGAAAATGCAGGTCCGAGATACCATAGAATCCATTAGAAAATGGCAATGGGCTGGTCATGTTGCGAGAATGAAAGGCAACTGATGGATATCACGACTCACAACATGGATTCCCAAAGACCATATGCGAAACAGAGGCCAACAAAAGATAAGACGGAGAGATGAACTAGACAAATGTAGAAAATACTGGCTCCGTGACGCCCATGGTGGAGAAATGTGGCAGATCCTGGGGAAGGTCTATATGATTCCAAGTTGAGGGAAAAGGGGAAGCTTTGGCGGAAGTTGAGATTCCAATGCTGGAGTGGGGGCACAGACCACCAACAGCACTATTTTGTCTCGCAGTGTCAGACTCCGGTGGCACTGAAAAATCTGTGACGACCAGGTGTTGCCTAGAATCGCAGGAGAATCTGGGATCACCCATCTCGCCTATCCCAGGTCTCCACACCGGTTTGTCAAAGGTTTTCTCCCCCAGCCTTTCGTTTGCACCTAGCCCTAGGGTGACTTGGAACTGTGCAAGGCAGCAACATTCATGCCACGAAATCTAAACTAGTTTTAACCAAGCGAAGTGGGGAGGGGGGATTTCTGTATATTTCTAGTTCGATTTTTAATTCTTCCTCACTTTTAGCAATCACCAGCATCAAATGCTGCCGAGGACTTATACAACAGAGGCAAAGAAGACATTAAAAAAAAAACTCCTGCTACACAGACTTCAGTCTCCATCTTTGTTCTCTTGACACAGCACTTCGTCCAATCGATCCCTTTCAAAATTTATGGCTATATCTTTTTCTTTTTTTGAAATCTTCAATTACAAACATTTTCGCGATTATTCTTTCCTTCCACAATTCTATTATTGTTGCTTTTATTACAATACTGGCCAGATAAACTTCAACCGTTATAATCCATGGCTGGTCTGTCGTAGATGCGACCCGAAAGCCCCTCTTTCTATTCACTATTATCCTTTAGGGTAGGGGTGGATGTGCCCCCTACCCCTGGCCCTGGCCCGTCAGCCGCTTACCCTCAATCCTACTTTTAGCAAACAGGCATTGAGTATCATTTTAAGAAAAGTCATTATGACTTGGACAGATCCCCGGTTGCTTACAGCACCTGGTTTTCCCAGACAGTCACCCACCTAAATGATGAACAGGCTCAAAGTTGCTCAACTTTGGCGATCTTATGAGAACCAACATGTCGAACATAATTTGACTGTACGCTATAATCAAAGGGTTGAAAAATTAACAAATATATTCCGAAGAGAGGAACTCGGATCCATCAACATGGGAACCCGTCTGAGAGACGATTTGGCCTCGGGAACCAATTTGCATAGCTCCCAATAATATGGGATGCAAGTTCTAATCTCGTAGTAAGCAACTTCTCTATTGTTGATCTATGCTGCTTCATTCATTTAATGGTCACAGAATGTAAAAAGACCTAAGCATAGTGATCAAAAGCAACAATAAGAAGATGAAAGATGAACTAGTCGAAAATTGATGATGAAAAAGTTTCATCTAGGAAATTTAGAAAACTTGAAACTTTTACATATATTACTATTACTACCACCACTACTGCTGCAAAGTATAAACAAATACTATAGCGTGGAAAAAGTCCGACAAGGAAAAACATAGTTATATCTGAACTTCGTATGCTTATGGGTGTCCGTGGCAAAATGAGTAAAGTGTTGTCCATGTTAAATGAGTCCCCACAGACATGAGATACGATTTTGGAGTTAACTTGCAGCTTATTTCACAGCCGTAAATCGTGGTGAGAAAAGGTTATGATTGGTAGAAAGATAAACTAGTCTGAAACTAATGATATCAAGCCTTAATTAGACGGATAGAATATTCGACACGGGATGTCATTCTACGGCTACGAATAAATAGTACGATCAGAAGTAGAGTAGACTTCCGGTAAGAATCGAATCCAAGTCCCCAGTAGGGAGTCAGGTTTACACCACTCAGTCATAGAGGCTTTCGTGGACCGCAGAAGTCAATGTTCACCTTTAAAAATCTCTCCTTGCTTCCAACGCCGTTCTCGTTTTTCGTATGATAACTAATAGTTTTAATACAGCAAAACCTGCGTCAATGTTGTGATAAAAGCGATAAATTGAAAGTCAAGATGAAAGCAAGAAGTAATAAAAATTGATAAAACATGAGTCAATAATGTTTCATCTGCTGATAAAAATATAAGATAAAAATTGAATGAGTCGGCATATACTGAGCATTATCCAATGGCTGGATACTTTCTGGGCAGATTTCGTTAATGAAATATTTCTATGGAACCTTTATTTGTTCCTCTGGGATAAGTTGTGTTCTTATTGATTAATACTCTCTATACAAGTCGATATATTCATTCCAATATATGAAAAGCAAAGAAAGTGTTTATCATTCCCTGCAAACATTGCTTTTGCAACCAGGACAGAGATAATTTGAAATCTACTTTTTTTTTAAATTAGACAACGGGCGGATTTGCGCATTTTAAACCACATATAGCAAAAACAACAATTGTAAATAAATATCAGTCTTGGTTATAAAGGCAAAGTTTAGAAGGAACAATAGCCATTTTCGAAACTAACTCCGACTATAACCTGGAACTAAATTTGCATAGCACGATGTCATCGAATCAGTCACACTAAACAGGATAGAAGAAGCAAGACTAGACCTATGGACCAATACTTACGTAGTTTCTGTTGCATTTCTCTCGGCCCTCAATTCTGCTTTCAATTCACTCATCAAATCAACCAGAAATCTTCGTTTCTGAGGTCGAGGACATCCTAAACCAAAAAGCAAAAAAAAAAAAAAAGAAAAAAAAAGAATACGATCATCACTTAGCCTAAATACAGGTACTCAGGGTTGGTCCTAGGTACCGGCAACATGGGCAGTCACCCAGGGTGCCAGATGCTACGGGGCATCTGTCATGTGTCCCTTACGGTGGGATTTTTCAAATACGGATGGAAAATGTAGAATTCAACAATAAAAACAGTCGAAGTAAGAAAATTCCCAGAAATGAAGTCAGATTTTTCAGGAATGTCTGACTGTTAGGTACTTTTAGGGCACTGAAGTTCAGCTTGACCGGGGCACCAGGAATCCTAGGGTCGACTGTGTGGGTATTCCCGGATGTTTTAAAGTTCGCTATCAGTGTAGTGGTGCTCAGAGTAAGAATCGAAATCAGTCCTAACGAATAGGTCTGTAATCATCGCGTAGAGTTAGATAAGTTGTTGTTTTGTTTTTTTACTAAAATTAGCTCAGTGTGGCACAAGGACACGACATCGAAGCACACAGGAAAATCAAACTACTCAAGCGATTCGGGCTGTGAGATTAGTTCGTTGACCGTTGTATCACGAAGCATTAAAAAGAATAGTTATGGACCATGGCAGAGAGTAAAGCGTCCGTCTCTTAAGAGACAACTCCCAATACAGTATGAACGGCGCGTGACGAGGTGCCGGTTTTTAACCACTGCGTCAAAGATGACGCCCAATTAACTAAGCTAGGCTTAGTCAGGCACAAGCCCCTAGTAATGGTGTAACCAGTGAAGACTGAACACACTCTGCACAGACAGCTTGCCAATTATCGCGCTATGAAAGGCGTGCTAAACTTATCTTTTAGACATAAAAGCCAGTGTATATTGCTTTTTAGAGCATAAAACATGCCGCGCTATGTTTTTGTTCATATATAAAAGTATTGAGTAAAACCACCCTCCATATTTTGCTCGCATAACCGATACACATATCCAAATAAAATGGTATAATTCATGTTACTCATCTCAATTTGGTGGTTGCTAAATATCACAAATTATAGCAGTGAACATAGGCTCTTTTTAATGAAAATATTCAAAACATATTGCAATAATTCAGATATATCTTTAAAGTTTTAATTTTTGTTTTAATTGCAAGAAAATAGCACAAAGTTATTCGTGAAAAAACGAGAATTACTTCTGCGTACTTAAAGCCTGTTTTAAACTGTTTTAATGTGAATTTCCATCATTCAAAATTAACTCAAATTACACCATGACCGATATTTTGTCAACAGAAAAGCTTGAACATTAATTAAAAATCTTCCGAAAATAAATTAGTCGTCAAAGAAATACGTATACGATTCGATGAAAATTAGTTACTTTAATGAGTACTTGAACGAATTTTGAGAAAATATTACTTTTTACTTAAAATATATATTGAAAAATACATTTGTTTGCAGTGGGTGCTTGGTTTTTGTCTACATAGTTCAGAGGTTAAGTGGGTACTGAGTCAGTTTTCCTTATCAATATGTGATGAAAACCCACTTAAAATTACGAGTGTCTCCTTGATCAACTGAAGTATGGATGACCAAAAATAATCAAATCTTATTTACCCTAAATGGCGTAAAAATATTCTCAATATTAAAACACCGCCATATGTCAGGCAACACTGTTTAATATATATATAAGTGATTCATTTTTCATACATAATATAATTTATTAGACAAGTACAAGAGACGTAAGTAATAGTAGAATGATCTCTCGGCTACGTGTAGCATCAGCACACCTCCCAGCCGGTGAATTGATTGCTTGTCATTTTGTCGTCTCCGGTCTCCGTTATCATTTACCAATGTTTGTGTGTTAGTGTGTTAGAACGATACTCATTGAATAAATGATCTTATACTGAATTACCATATTCTAATCTAATCCCCAAACGTTATACCTATTCAAGAATCCTAATCATTAATATGGCAACCTTTGCGAATGCTTAATTGCGAAAAAATATACAAGAAGAAGAAACCACCTTAAGGAGAAAATACATTGCGTACACAAACGTAATATAAACATTTCGATTCTGAACAATAGCTTAATTTCTTAAAAGCAGTTGCAAATAATATTAACTCAAATATATTGATATCTAATGCATTAAAATTTTTTTTTAGTTAAAAAAAAAAAAAATATTTCTAGGAGCTGATGACGAATTGTTCGACAACCAGTTGACCGGATGCCATTTATTGAGTTCAATTCATGTTTACCCAGACCTACACAAGAGGCTGTGGCACAAGTTTGGTTTGATATGGAGATACCACGTACGCAAACGTGTGGGTAAGAACAACTCAAACATCCTTAGTCCTCGCAACTAATGTCGACACAAGAGCGCTGGTCTTGAGATCCCAGGAAGAATCCCGAGCCCCGTCGACTTGACTACACAGAATAATACCACGTTTATTGAGATAAGACTTCATTGACAATGGAATCATGCCTGTGTACCCCCCTCCACACACACACACCAATAAATAAAACCAGGACGAATTCTATTAGAGTGTTTATTAAGCTTAATTTTCTCCAATAGGTCACAAGTGTTGGGAACTCACTGAGGATCAGAACTCATTGTAATAGTAATCGTATACGAAAGTAGCTTCCTAACAACCATTGGTACAGAGCGAGGCGCTCAATCTATAGTTGATTTACGTTCAACCCCAGATACATCCTCATTAGTGCTTGAAACCCATCAACAACGGATGAGGGTAATTTTACTTATTACAGTTCTATGACAACTACAAATGATCAAAATTTCTGTCATCTTATTTGTTTGCAAAAAGAAAACTCAGGCTATACGTACTGTTTTCTTAAAGTTCTCCAGCCATTGCGCTAATGATATGGTGAAAAAAAATGTTATGGATGACATTTGTTCCTTTCATTACGGAAAGGCAAGGAAAAAGCACGTACAATATAGAGGTTCAAGCAAATAAGTATGTGTCATGGTATCTTATGCTGTGCGGTGGATATATTTCACTTCACCTTATACTGATCGACTTACGTCCATACTACCAAAACGTAACCAGGACGCAAGTCGACGCATGGTTGTATGCTACTTTGATCTTTTTCAATCAACCAATACTTTTGCGGATGACTTCACATGCGTGTTCTCATTTTCAAGAAACTGCAATAGACACCTGCTGTGGATTGAAGCTTGGGGATAAGGTTACCAAGTGTTTCAAATGATACCTGGAGTCAGATGTTTAAAGGATAAATAAAACTATGAGACATATGGAAGTCAATCTTATTTAAAGTAACTTTCTCAAACTAACAACCACGCAACCGGCACAAGAAATGATTACAACTAACATTACATGGAGAAATCACAAGACCATATTATATCTGAGAACGAACAAGGGTCAGGTATATCATTAAAAAAAAACATTAGGAAACTCAAATGGCAATGGTCTGGCCATGTAGCAAGAATGTCAGACAACTGCCGAACATAACAGCTGACAGAGATCATATGCGAAATCGTGACCGGCATAGGATAACGATTTAGACTAGTTCAGAAAACATTGACTCCGTGACGCCCACGACGGTTGCCAAGAGGCCGCTAATGGTAATGACGACAGCGTAAATAAAAAAATCAGTTAGTTAATTAGTGTCCTTACGCTGGTTATGGCTTCAATCGTCCCAGTCCAAGCCCAACCTATCACAAGTTTCTCGGCTCCAGTATGCAATATGTGAAATATACCTAGCAGCAGCAAGCATCCGAAGTGGCGTCACTCATGTCACTCATTTAACTCTATGCTATTAACCCATTACTGGGAGGGGATATGGATTCATGGCTTCCTAGATGGTATAACTGCGAAGTGAACTCAAAAGGCCACAGCTAGGGTTTGAACTCGGCTCGCTATTCTCCGTGAGCCCTTCGGTCATCCGACCCCTTTGAAGATTTTATTGATTCCTTTTTTCTTTTAAATTTTTTTTATTCATGCAAGTTTGGGAGATGTTTTCCCCTCCATAGTTCGTTACACTCAGTGTCTTTCCTAACGCAGAATGCCACGCCATGTGTAACGATCCCCTCCCACGGGGGTAAAATTAAATAAAATGATCGGTGACTCGATTTATAGCTTTTGAACATAGCTAATTAACTGAAGGATTGTATTCAAATTTGATACTTACAAAGATTAAGTCAGAAATGAAGACTGGGCTCCCTTGCAAAGGCCCGTGGAACTAATCACTGCTCCACGGTAGGAGTCTCAAGGTCGTGGCCCTGACAACAATGTATATGTCATCCATTGAAGGCAAAATATGCACTTTACCCGAAACGCAGGTGAATTCGTAAAACCACCAAATACAGCACATGGCCAAAAATGACAAATTCTGACTGTTCATACAGCATTGTTCCATCATTGCTGCAGACATCAAGATGTGAACCCTGACACTATCCCTCTCAATGCAAAAGGAAGATGCAGTGTGGCAGACGGATTATTTTGAACTTGTCTCCACCAATGAAGAAGACGAGCTTATAATTGTCAGCAGTGAACTACCTGAGTTGTCAACGAAATACAGACACTTCACGGCTAACAGATATTATGGCAATTCAAATCCAGACAGAATTACAAGAATAATTTCAGGCAGTTCTCATACCAATCCGATTAATGACCAAAGATGGCGTTGCACGTGAATCCGTCTCTTGATTGTGCATAATGCAATGGTTGTTATTGCTCCATTGATTTCGTAAAAACCCTAGTCCAATTTGCTTACGTTTACTCCTAGTAATTGCTCCCGATCAAAGTGCATGCGTCAACGGTAGTGTAAGGCGCAAACCCTCCATAAGATGTATCACTCTCTGATTCACTAATTGTCTGTCCGTACATGACAGCGTAAATTAGGAACACAATATATTCCCATGAAATCTCTAGTGTGTACTAATGGGACCTCCAGACTCATTTTAGTAAGTTAGTTTTTGAAATTTTAAATAATAATCATAATAGCCCACAAGGGGTGCAAGAACAGGCACGACAGGATAACAACTGTTGAGGAGATTTGCTGTCACTTGGTCTCCAGCGAAAAAACTGGTGTGAACATGCAGTCACAGGTGGGGTTCCATTTAGTTTGTTCAATATACCTATATTTGTTTTGTTTAGATCAATGAATTGTGTAGAAATTTGTCATTGACAATGAGTAAAACACAGATTGGGTGAATGCATATTTATTCACAGGCGTTTCCTGGGGTATGACCGCATATCATCAGCAAGATGGAGAAAATAAGAGATTTTTTTCCCTATAAATCTTTGCATTTCGCTGACGATGTGGGGTCACAGCCTATGAAATGTCTGTAAATAAATACCTATTCACCCAAACTGCATTTTCCTCATTGTCTATGATAGTTTTTACTATTATGTCCGATATAACCCATCCATTAATAAATCATACAATTTATATCAATATACTCCAGTTAACCGTTCATGTAATATTTCATAATTGTTCTATTCAAGTTTTGACAGTCCTAATACTCTAAAGATACGAGATGTGCATAATTAGTGGATCAGTTGTGTATTATTGAACTATCATTACGTGACCCTGGTTAAAAACATCTCTAATCCGACCCCACCTTCAAAAGATTATGTCAGACCCTCAAATAGACAATAAAACATCGTTGAAACGATATTGACAGAAAGAAATCTCTTACCTTTCATTTCACGGTCAGGTTTCATATCACAGTTAAGAGATTTGTTGAATGACGTTGAGGCATGAATACTTTTGCCTGTATCTTCGTCAACGCACCAGCAAAGGTCATTGTAGCACTGAGTCTTTTTGTATTTTCCTGCCGGTGTGCACTCCGGTGAGAAGGTTTGACCGTTCGGATCCTCTTGGTTTATTTTGATGGCCGCCGCCCTTTCTTCCAGACAACTTCGATGATCTAAACAAAAAGGGAGAAATAACAAATCTAACGTTTTCAATAGAATCCACTGAAAGAAAAACCTCTTCGGTAAAAAGATTTCGTCCATCTTGAATGGGTTGTTCATTATAATTGAAAGTGGCAGTAGTACCAATGGTGTTCGGAGCCCTAGGAACATTTGGATGGGCTGTGTTGGTCGAAAATCGCACTGAATGGAAATTAAAGACGTCCTTCAAAGAATATTTGCACCAAATTATGTTCCTGAATTAGAAATGCCATCAAAGACGTGTAGCGACGATGTACTAATGATTAGGAAGAGTCTGTCTGTCCTCTATAACCGACCTAACAGTTTCATGTAGAGCTACAAAAGTTAGAGCGCATACTTAGTGGACCCAGGGAAAGGTTTTCATGTGAAAAAAATTGATTGATTCTTGCTAAGACGTTCCGAGACTATATTTCGACTGACAGAAACAATACATTGGCACACCATCAGTACTAAAGAATCGTTTTATTGTCCTTAGTACCAGCTCTGGTACAGGCCTTGGCCTCTTACCCAGCATAGATGAGTACTTCAGCTAGTATATACTTAGTATTTGATGTCGTTGACAGCATATAATAACCTTCCTATTTCTCGGAAAAAAAAAAAAAAAAAAAAAAAAGCTCAAAAGATAACTAATCTTCATTGTCCAGCCCTACGTTGTTCAGAACTTGTAGAGGAGTTAAAATAGTAATAAATAAGAGAGATCCAGAGTGATTCATATTTTGAAATATGGGAGGTTTTATATGCCATAAAATACAGTAATAGACTTAAGGTTTTGGAACCCAGAAAACGCCAAACTGAGTATTATAATGGCGGTCTCTCAAGACTAGTTTGCTAACCACGACTGTATGACAATATCCTTGGTACAATTAACACTCGTTGTAACGGCACTCGTTCTTCATTATAGCAACTAATGACCGACGAGTTATATCGGCACATAGATTTTTAAATTCTTGCAAGACTGTTGTGGAGGATTAGTTTAGTTTGAAGTTTTCAGTGTATTATTTTAAAAACTGAATTTAGAGAACACCTAAAATAATGCCACCTAAAGATATCTGAAAAAAAAAAATTTTGTCTTTGCATTAAACTTTTGCCTGCCCAAGGTATTTTATAAGAATTTACTGAGGAGTTGAACAAACAATTAGCTACATACCACTCTGCATATAGTCCAATCATTTGATTTGCTGACCTGTAATCTATATATGGGGCCATAGAGTTAAATGGTAATGAAGGGTCATTTTTTCTGTACTTTTTGGTTTTCCATTATTGAAACACTTCTTATGAAAGCCACTCATTATAACGTGGAAATTTGTTTTAGCGGCAATCCCAAAGCAAGCTGTGATAACAGCGGGTCTACGGTAATTATTCAACTTAGATTAGTTAGGCATAAGGGCTCAAGTAAGGACAGGACAGTACAGAATGAGGATCAAACTCACTATTCTTATAATCCTTTCTCGAGATTAACTTTCTAACTACAGTGCCACAGCGACGTCTTTTGTATTTCCTAAGCTTAATCTCACAGGAGGTTACAAGCGTTGGAAACAATGACAATCGAATTCGCTACGGAAGTAGATGTCTGCGAGAGCAGGTTTGCTAATCACTATTTACACATCGAAGCGCCCCAAATTATTATAAACGTATGTATGTGCATATATACTGATATATAGTGGGGGTGAAAATAAAATCCTAATTAGAAATTAAATGTAATTTTTGTATATCAGTGAATTTTTCACTAAGATTAGCGAGGGAACCAAAAGAATATATAACTGTGTTATCCACAGACAGCTATTTCGTCGTATTACAACTCTTCAATGTGGCTATATATACCAAGGCATGGTGTGGTTATCGGCTATTGAGTTAGAATTCTTAGCATCCATGCTCTTGGTAAAGGTGTGGATCGTCACAGTGTCGTAACCAAGTGATGCTCAGCTTAAGAAAAGTGACGCTTTCCCTCTTTATCAGAACTCATTATTAAAAAAACGTGCGCTCCCCGTCACATTCGTTATGACGCAATGGAACATGCCGAGTCGCACGGACATCATTCTTGGTCAAGCTACGATACGAACTGCGCACTCAAGATGCCACGATGTGCATTTTATCCAGAGGTATTGAATTGAGAACTACCCCTGAAACGTACTAAATTAATCAATGCAAAAGAAATGTGTGGGTGATTTTTAACTAAAAGATAATGCTGTTGGGTCTGCGTTCGTACTCACACCAATTAGTGACACTCCAGGTTGCAATGTAAGCTAGTTTCAGTAAAACTTTTTTCTTCGTTAAAGCCACACGCTCTGAGTATATGAGAGATGCTATTTTAAAAACTTTGTCTTATAGGGATCTCTCTAGTTTCAATCGCAGTCTTAATCTTTACTTTAAAAAAAGAAATTCATTTATCGGGGGCACAGGGCTATCTTTTAACATCCCTTTGAAAGGCAACTTAAAAGCATAGAATAGAGCACAAAAACTAGAAAAAGAAGTTGGAAGCAGGATTACTTAACGATAAACCACCTATAAAATCTTGGAGATGCAACTAATATAGACCGAGGACGAAAGTGTCAACAACGGAACTTCTGACGAACCCAAAGGCGGCCATCTACCAGCCCTCAGTAGTTTGAGATGTGACTGCAAGTTTCACACGAAGATTAAACTACTGAGTCATAAGAGAAGCCACAAGATGGATCCTCGAGACGTGGAGGAAACACCAACTACGACCAATATACTTCAACTTGATAACTACACGAGACGGTAAGTGTAATAGTTATCTATTGCAATATAAAATCCTCGACCATTGCAGGATAATCGATTCCAAGTTATCCATTACATGATAAAGAAACAGCAAGTCTATTGTAAGCAATAAAACTGCTACGATGAACATTTCCGCCGTCCGCAGTAACAGTTGGCGCTTGAAAATAAAGTAATCAACGCTTTAGCGGAGGTTATTTAATACAGTAACCAGTAAAAAAAACTTATGTTCGTTGAAGACTGGTGATATGAGCGTTCTTGTACCATAAGAGAACATACTTGTCTGGAATTAGGTACTGCATGAGAAATCAGTCAATACCTCCTACTCAACAAAGAGCCTTTCTCTGCATTCTTCAACTGGTATTAGCGTTGAAAAACGAGCGAAATATTAGAAGTGAATATATGTAATATATTTAGCAACTTGGCTTGGCTAAGGTGCGAGTTGATAGTGATGAAACACATGATCAAATGAAGGCAAAGCACATAATTTAGTTACATGACTTAATAGAGGGCATACCTGCATGCATTGATAAATCAGCTTTTGATATCAGAGCTTTTACCAAAACTTGGACACCGGCTACAATCACTCGTTCCGAATACGTAATAGTCGAAACCACAAAGCGAGACTTTGGAATGGTATCATTTTTGTCCTTAACTTTAAGAGTCATTAACATACCAACTCTTGTCGGTACAATCTAAACTCTTCCTCAAAGTCGACAATGTTTCCGTTCACATATTACACTTTACACCTGAAGAGAGCCGTAGAATGTATCAGCCGGAAAGTTGTGACTTCATCAAAGTAAAGAAGACTTTAGATTGTCAGGTATCATATATTAGCTTAATCTGGCTCATGGCCACAAGTGTTAGATGTCCAGTAAGGATCAAAAGTAAGGAGCCGCAAGACAAGCTTACTATTGCTTCGTAGGGAGACGCCCTAAATACGGGAAGGGGCAAAAATGAGATGCTCCTGTGCCACGACCAATATAGGTAAAGTATCGTGCTGTGCCTTATTTTCCATTACGTGGAATTGGGGTTGAGGAGACGTGATTTGAAAATTCAGTGTTCGAGATCTTCGCTTTCACCTCGGCTCGAACACAAACCTCTGATGCCAGTAGCAAATACTCAACAGTCTAACGCATCCTTGCGATAATACTAGGATAGTACCCGTCGAGAATGAAGGAATTTGCGTCTGGATCGGCACATCTGCTTCGGATCAGAGTACCGCACCTCGGCACTCCATCTGTGCGTTCGTTTAAAAGTGTTACTGCGCACACAAAAACTCCCGTTTTTACGGCACCCTTGGGTGTGTCGTTATAACGGATAGATTTTTATTCGAAGTGCATTAATAACGAAAAAACCCCAAAAGTACAACCAAAAATGACTTTAATTACCCCTTTCACAATATAATCCACTGACTTACTTTAGGTGGCATTATCGTGAGGGTTTGCTAATTTTAGATTTTAAAATAATGCCCTGAAATCTTCATGTGCTGTGGCCACAAACTAAACTCCGACAGTCTTACGAAAATATAAAAACAGATGTCTGTTAGAACGCATGTGTTATTAAACAGTACCATTAGAACGAGTGTCGTTTCAACGATAGTTCACTGCATATGAATACACATTACTTTATATATATATATATATATATATATATATATATATATATAAAATAGATATTTACAATACTTAGCAGAGGGACATAGATGTAGGGTGAACAGCTGTAATGGTCTGAGAGATAGGTTTGTTATCCAACATAGTTCATATAGCATCCCTATTTCGTCTGTCAGTTACACTTACATCAAATTCCTGACCATGTATAATCCTTTGTTTCCTAATTGTCAATGAACTAACATATAGAGAGCTGAAACTTGTTAAAAATTTCAGGTGAAAAAAAATCACAAAACTTGGTGCTGAAAAGTTAGTTGTTGCCCTTACGCTGGCCACGGCTTCATGCATCCTTGCCCAACATGTCACAATTCACTTCACCCTACTTAATTTTTCCCATAGCTAAGCTAGGAAGAGAGATGGATTTATTCCTTTCAATCACCGTACTGTTAACCGCTCGGCCATCCCGTACCCCAAAAGGTTTTTATGATGATTTATACAGTTGACCACAACTAATCCGGCTACCAGTAACCCAGTCTCTTTCCCAGTTAGGTACTGATCTAAAATTGTCAGTGGTACCGTACCAACCTATTCTGCATTATTTTGGCGACTCTAGATCTATCCACCTGTTAACGCGCTCTTGTAAAAATGGGTGACGCTAATCCTGCTTGTTGTCCTGCTTTCATTGATATTATTTGCTCTTTTTTTAAAACTCCAATAATAGCTCCAGTGGATAGGAGAAGCGCATGCCGTGCTGTGGAGAGAAAACAGCGTACATTATCGATTAAAGATAAGGTTGAACCCTTGGAAAAACTGGACAATGGTTATCGGTGAAAGGCTTGTACGAGTGTTACAGTGGATCTTCAACAGGGTATGATATGAAGAAGCAAAAATTATTTTGCTGATAGAGGCTCAAAGAAACAGATGTGAGAAAAACAATGAAAAAGCGGAAGTTCAAAACGAGATAAGATGTTGATAGAGTGGTCTAAACTACGTATAAGTGAAGGTGTTGAAATTGTCTATGGTGAAAGAGTAAGAAAGAGTGTTTCAATAAGAAATAGGACTAGTTAACATGTTTCTGTTCCCTTATCTAATTTACATGATATTTCAAAGGTATGAGGAGGAGGTTAGCTTTCGTTTACAGGTAATCCTCCTTTGATTCGGCCTTTTCACAAATCCGGTATTATTCAGGTCTCATTGGTACCGGATCAGTGAAGATCTACTGTATTCCTTCATAGCCCTGTGGACAACCGTCACCTTCTTGCACCGAGACCAATACTTACTCACCAAAATAAGGCTTCTTCTGCGTGGTTGCGGGCGGGGGTGGGGCAAAACGTATCTTGTCTAAAAAAGAAGCAACTGAAATTGAAATGAAAGAAATAGTAGTCAAAAATTATTGACATTTAATAATAAAATTCAATATAATATTACTACCAGTGTACGTAAAACAAAATATCAAAAGATGGCAGCACACTGTAATAGTACATTTAGCGTGTGAACAGATACGGCGAATAAATTCAAAAGGTTGATCATTTTATTTATATCTGCTAGAATATTTATGCCAAATATCAACTTCAGACGCATGCTTAGGAGGAAAGAAAGAGGACATTTTGGCTCCTTTGCAGAAGAATTCGTAATAAACCACTCTTGGTAAGTGTTGGTCCAGGTGTAACAAGATGAAAGTTGCCTACAATCAAAATGGTAACATTAGTGCTTGATAATGGAATTCAATGATCACAAGACTTCTTTAGATCTTTGACCAAAAGATTGTTTGAACAAGTTTCGGTACTTAATTACTATGTTGTACTGACTATAGTTTTGAGAAGGGTCATTAATGTTCAACGTGTTTTTCGAACAATCGAATTTTTTGTTATCTTCCTTGTAAATACCGGAAAATTACAAAGGGGAAACTAGCCATCCTTTCAAAATTAGACTTGAAGCACATGAAAAAAGCCATAACCAAGAGCGAGCAAAAAAAAAAAATATAGTATGGGAGACCACATCTGGGAGATAGAAATGTGAACATTACCCTCTCTGGGAAGATGTCTAGATTATAAAGAGGGGACGTTTTTGGAGAATAAGAAAACTAAAAGAAGCGACTTGTACCAACGCATCGGGCAAAAGATAGACCAATTTGGATGCTGGAGATGGACAAGCTACAGAAGTCCTGACCTAATAGAAATTAATCAAAAACATCTGAATCTTACTTTATAAGCGTTGCTGCTATTTTTAAAAAAATCTGTTGCTGTTACTAATCGCTGGTGGAAGAAAAGAGACCATATCTTTACGTGCGAATAGTTCGTCTGAAGAATAGCGTGGAAGGGACGAGTCAAAATGTTGCACGAACCAAAAAATCAGTTCGATTGTCCGAAAAACTCAATGAATAATATGCTAAATAAAGAATAAAACGATTCTTAATAGTCGGGAATCGAGGCAAGTGAAACAATATATATATATATATATATATATATATATATATATATATATATATATATATGTGTGTGTGTGTGTGTGTGGATAGATACATAGATAGAGAGTTTAAGCTTGCCACCAAAAATGGTAATAATTAAGTGATCATTTAGTCGCATTGTCCTTATAAAATACAAAAAAAATCCTTGTTTATATTAAGTATTTCCTGAATATTGAACTAAACTAAAGGTAAAACTAAGCAAAGATACAATTATCAAGTTTAACGTAGCATAAAATTCCATTTCCCCTCAGTTACGTCATTGATGACGTAAGCGTGACAGATGACAAATGCACATTGCTATCGATCTTTGGTGAGTGTATCTTTAATTTTATCATACGTTATAAGCGTAGCTGGTATCTAAAAAAATCCATCTGCTGTTTCTCGCAGCACTTGAGTCGCTTTACGTTCTATGACTGTTTAGTAAGCAGCAGGAGATGAAGTATTAACCGCTGACGAGATTCGAACTCACATCTCTTATCCTTGAAAGCTATACGAGTAAATCTAACTTCGTCCAGATTGTGGTCTCCATAGTGTTATTCACGTTAACTGAACTCTGAAATATGCAAGATGTTAGTGTGAACTTCATCGGAATTTGCTTCTTCATTTGCTGATCCTGTTTACTAAACGATGGAAAAAATTCCAAGAACCAGTAGCTAGGCCTAGATGTAACTTCACAGTAAATCAGAGGGGAGCTTACTGCGTAAGCAGGGACAGACACTCTCCAGTGAGGCTATTCGGCAGCGAGGCGCCATTGAATGAGCTTCAGTACAAGGCGATTGTCGCATCCACGATAACCGAGCGAGTCATTCTTAACGTCTTGTGAAGGTTCTTTTTGGCAAAATATCCTATCGCTCAAGACTATCAGCCCCTACATGGCTCGCTAAAATCGGTGGCTTTTCCTAAAACTAAAATCGTCGTTGAAAGGGTGATTTCAGACCGTGGACGAGATAAAGGAGAAAGGGACAAGGCAGCTGATAACAATCCCCACAGAGGATCGTACAGATTGCTAAACAAAGAGGACAGGGGCGCTGGGATTGGTGTGCAGATCCCAGGGAGTGTACTCTGAAGCGAACTAAGTCTTTGTCCATAAAGAATGGCGGGTTACTCCGGATAGACAGATAAGTAGCTACAATTTAAAATGGTGGATAAATCCAGCCCAAATCAACATCAAAATGCTTAATCTAAGACATTCAGACAACTAAGGGTCATTCAATCTACTATAATGCAAGGTGTGAACGATCTTACAACCTTATGGTTCACTCTTTGAGAGAAGAAATAAGTAGTAATGTGACCAGAATGTACATCAAACTTCATAGGTCCGGTTACTCCCAGGTTTTTCAACTTGATACTACTCTATAATTAGCTTTTAATTGTTACCTCCCTTGCATTCTTTGAGAAATTTGTTCATTATCGAACTGAACGTGGTTGCTCGACCACAACTTATTTTTCGGTAGTAGATGACCCAGTTTTTTATGCTTTTATAAAATTCGGGAATAGGAGTACTTTAAAGTGAGATATATGGGGAAAATATACCCAGAGGTCGCAGAATTAAAATTTTAGTATTATATAGTTGTCAAAACGATCTGATGGTTGCGATAAAAGCAATAAGAATGAGATGAAAGAAAAACTAATCAAAAGTTAGCAGTGTTTATCCAAGTAATTCGGATAAGATAAAACTATTACGTCTAACTCTACTGCTAGGTGTGAATGGGCTGCAAAAATACAACAGAAGAAAAACTACCCAGTATTAATAATAATGACAATGCTTTGAGAAATTATGACAACTTGAGATTGTTATGAGTAGAGACAACCCGGATGACAGTGAACCGCTCCAGACAAGTATTCTATAGAGATCTAGCCGATGGCCAGCGCTCACCCAGAAGTCAGAAGAATCGATACCAAAACCAACTTAATGCCGTCCTCAGACAATGCAAGATACCCCAAATCTAGAAATCTCAACTCCTGGCCGTGCAGGCAAGGTGTTACAACCTTTGAACCCAAACGCACCCGCTTCTGTGAAGATCAGCATCGCAAAGGACAACGATACCCCACCAACCAGGAGATTGAATCCTATGTCCCACACGTGGAAGACGCTTCAATGCAGAATTCGGACTTAGAATTCATCAAAGGAGCCATCAATGCCACAACAATAACAGCAAGAAAAAAAA